>OY829914.1:106966464-107283964 GCA_963691935.1 Nephrotoma guestfalica
ACAGGTTTTGTCTATTACAAGAACCAATTCAAGCTGCGGTAGCTTTGCTCCATGTCGAAGGCTTAGAAATGTTGTCCCAATCAGAAATATCTGCTGTAAAAGAAACATGTGATATACTGAAGCCTTTTGATGGTTTAACAACCAAATTAAGCGCAGAAAACCACTTCACTCTATTTCTAAAATAATAGTAGTAATTGAGAGTGTTAAGCACTACCTAACTAACTTGAGAGACTCAATTCTCTTTGTTAGATGTAGTACAAAAAAAAATATCGGAACGTTTCCAAAATCTCGAGACCAACTATATCCTCCAAATCTCTACGTACCTTGACCCAAGATTCCAAAATAAGTTATTTTCAGATTCAACAACCAAGATAAGGGGACGCGTGACAAAACTAATCACAGACTTGATTCAAAAAGAAACCCGTACCGTTGACATCATTTAGAGTTTACAAATACAATTTAGAGTTTTTTGATACCCAAAAATTCGACGAAAGAAAAAAATTCGCCAATCGCCATGGCGATCATTGAATTGAGACAATACAACGAGGAAGCGCTCATTCCCAGAAGAGACGATTCTTTGAAATAGTGGCTTAGAAAATAGCTGACGCGATTTAATTTGCTCCCTTCGGTTTTATACTTTGTGTCCACGTATATAAATAAACATTTTGGTGAGATACGCTATCGCGAGAGGAACCCATCATAATGCCAAAATTATAACAATATAACTGCCAACTGTAGTACGCTGCTTGATCGGGTATCATAGCGAGCAACATATTTTTCTGGCAGTCAAATGACCTAGCTATGATGTTTGTATTAACCTCCTGTAGCAAACCAAAAATTATTTGGCTCGAAGCTTATGGACCCGCTGATTCATTAAAATGATGTTTCTTTTAGATGAATTTGTTTTCATCTTTAATTTGTTCTTTAAAGCTAAGACAGGCTGAACAGACATCCTTTGACTGAGCTTTGAATCCAATATTAAAATGGTTATCGAATATATACCGAAAATAACTTGTTTTCAGCGCGAGTTCAGAATTATGCTCAATTGTGATTTTGTACATGCGATACGTTTTATTCACCAACAACTCCATTGCTAGGTACTGGCGAAGTTTTTGTTTATTTCGATCCAGTCGCTTCGGTTTGTTAGCAACACAATATTTATATAAAAATGCGTCTTGAATTAATTTGGCCGTTGAGCTGATAAATTTTGCGCAAAGGCCAAGGCAACACCGATAAATTTTGGCTTTATGGACCGATTTGGGCATTTTAGGCAATTTCTTCATTTCGTACCTTTCATCCGCTCTCCTCTTCCTTTTGTTTTCTTCAATTCTTCTAACGGTGCTGTTGTGCTTCTTTCTAGCGTTAAGTACAACAAATGTATAAATTTTTGATTTGAAATTAATGAATTTCTGATTCCATCGCGCAGCTAGTTTTTATATTTTAAATACTACTAAATTCACCAAAAATGTTGATAAATACGCTGTAACACTATTTTTTAATAAATGTATGTATATTCTAATCGACCTACCTGTTCAACAAACACTAGAAAATTAAAATCCGTTGCGTTAAAAACGAAATAAAGAAATTAAATTGACACCAAAATGCGCGGGAAAATTATATTGGAGAAGTTGCAGTTTTGGGTTTAACTTTCGACTCGTTTCCAAATAACAAAGGGAAAGATGAATTTTTGAAACTTATTTTTGTGGTGGAAAAGGTGAGTTTTCAAAATTACTTTAGCATGGATAAAAGTAAGTTTTGAAACTAACCCTAGTATTTAAAATGAAATATTTAAGTGTTAGGGTATTTGCGGCAAAGATGGCTCTTATATAATTTTATTATATAATATATTATTATATTAAGTTTTGATTCTAATAGACTCATATATTCTCAAGTCAAATTTGTAAATTATTACCAATTCAAATGGTAACAGAAAATTATAAACATTTTTTTTATTTGGCACTCCAAAAATTTGGTGCCATATGGCCCGTTTCAAAATTTACAATTTTAATTTTTTAACATAGTAATTTAATTTTAATTTCTTTTCATACAACTAGCAAACATCGATCCTCTTTCACACTTCTATCTGATTTGTTCTAATAAATTCTTATATACGTTCTCGTTTCGTTTCTTATACACATTCTTATATACGTTCATTCCCATTCGTAATAATTCAGTCAAACTACTTGCACTCAATAGAACATCGAACATTTGTCTGCTCTGGTTAAAGGCAGAGCATTTCAGAATCAAATGTTCGATGTCCTCCACAACTAAACAGCTTTCACATAATTTACACACAACCAAATTGCGTTTCTTCAAACATTCTTTCCAATTTCCATGATTCAATCTCACTCGTTCCATAGTTCGTAATATTCTAGTACCTCATTTAGCACCTTAAAGAACGGTTGCCTCAAAGGAGACCTAACCAACTCAAAGTACTTCTTACCTTTCACCTGACATTTTTCAACAAACTCTTCCCGATGACCTCCCTCCCACAAGATTGAAGATATTTATATAGCATTTTCACATACACATTACCATGAGTTCCTCCACCCTTACTACTTCATTATACAGATACTGTCATGCACTCTTACCATTTTCTCTTTCCTCATTGAAGGAATTTAAATTCCCACACCTACTCGATCATCATTGACACTTGCATCTGTATACACTTCCTCATGTAAATACAACATAATTCATTCGCATTTTGCAAAATTCACACTTAACCGATAACTCATTCATCATTGCTTTTGTTGTGTCACCAAACTTCAACCGCACTATTAGACTGCTCGGAGGGACTTTCGGATTTTCCGGACGAATCTTGGAGAAAATTTTAATATTATCCAAGATTAACAGTGATCTTGTTGTCTTTTTGTAAACTGTCCCTCTTTGCAATCTCTCTTTCATTTCATTCACCAATCTATTGTCCTTAGTTAACATTCGCACAGTCTCTCGCACGGTGATCCATTCCCTCTTATAATTAAGAGGCGAATCACCCAATTCAGACCACAGAGTGCCAATACACACTCTGTGGTATGAATTGAGTCGAATTGATCGCTCCCAATACAACTTTAGCACACCCATTTTCCACAAGCATCAACTTTTTAAGCCCAACCTTGGACCCATCACCATATATATTCATTCAATACGCAATTTTAGTTGACACTAGCGCCTTTCGTAACATATCAGTCACACCCGGATGAGCTGATGCTCACCCTTTTAATCACGTTCAATCTGCTCTTACAATTATCGGCCAATTTTTCCATATGCACTTTGAAACTCATTCTTCTGTGAATCGAGATTCCTAAATACCTGGGTCAATTACACAAACTCAATTCGCTCATTATATATTCGCACATCAACCATCCGATTCGTTCTAAAAGCCATACTACAAAATTTACTCGAATTTACCCTCAAATTCAATTAACTCAAACATTCGGTTACCTGATTTACACATTCTTGAGTCCGACTCAAGGCCTCCTCGATGGGCCTCCTCTTGCCCAAAGGGACAAAGTCATCTGCAAATTGCAAATTCACGAGGAGTAACACCTATGTATCGAGCTAGTGTACAGGTTGAAGAGAGTCGGTGAATTTTACTGCCTTGGAGGAGGCCCATAGTCACCGCTCCTTCCAACCTATACCCTCTACCACATAAAACTAACTTTCTCTCGTTCATGAACTCATACCACGGTAAAAAATTTTGACTTATTTTAAAACTTTTTTTACTGCATATAGGTCGCAAACTATTGCAGTTTAAAAATAAAACTATTAATAGTTTGAAAAGATAAACTGAAAGGTTTAATTTACAATCAATTAATTTTTAAAATATACTTTCAATAGATTTAAATAGAGTTAGAAACGTTGAAACGCAAAACCGATTAGTTTTAAAATAAGCTATAAACAAGTAATTTTTTTTCTAAAACGAAAACTTAAGTGATTGAAACTTATGCCCCTATTATGGTTCTCGCCTCACCATCGCTTCACCACTCTTTCGCCGTGATACTTAGATTCGTGTGAGCAATATTTTAGTATTATGGTTCTCACCTTTATTTTGGCGAGAGAGAGTATGTGTCGCCGCATTATTTTTGGTTGTTATTTGTTCTTGTTATTATGATTCTCGCCGTGAGAGCGATGTGAAAGACTGATGTGTAAAAAACGATCGCCTAAAATTTTTAGGTGATGAATGTAATGTAGTACGAATAAAGTTTTCGAAGGTTACAGGAAAACTAAAAAATAATGGCTAAAAGCTATAATGTAAGTTTTTTTCAATAATTTTTACGCTTATAAATAATTTGTTTACCAATTTTATATATATATTATATATATAAATATAAATATATATATATATATATATATATATATATATATATATATATATATATATATATATATATATATATATATATATATATATATATATATATATATATAATATATATATATATTTTTATATTTATATATATAATATATATATATAAAATTGGTAAACAAATTATTTATAAGCGTAAAAATTATTGAAAAAAACTTACATTATCGCTTTTAGCCATTATTTTTTATTTGTCCTGTAACCTTCAAAAACTTTATTCGTACTACATTACATTCATCACCTAAAAATTTTGGCGAACGTTTTTTAAACATAACTATTTCAGATTGCTGTAATGGGGAGAATAATAATAAAAAAATATATATACGGCGACTCACCGTCGCCTAGTGACGCGTAGGCGAAAACCATAATAGGGGCATTAATTCGAAATGTTTAAAATTTAAACTTAATTGTTTTCGATCTATTTGCAAAAGTTTGTAAAATAGATATCAAAGTTTTAAAATTAAAACTAAATTGTTTAAAAGAATTCAATAAATACTAGTTAGTAGTATATTTAGGTTTATATATAAAACACTAATGACTTACGTTTAATCATTCACGATCTAAATATTAAACTAATTAGGTTTAATTTTCAAACTCCCATTATTTTTTTACAGGTCAATTTAGTTTTAAAATAAAAGGCCAAGTTCTTGTTATTTGCTGTGTCTTTAATCAAATTAAACTCATTTTTTACATTTCATACATTTTATAATTGATAAAATTCACGTTTTTCGAAAATAAAATATGATCATTCTTTAAAAATTGACACAAATTTTTGAAAAGAGATACTTATCTTTTGTTACATTTATTGCATTGAATGTTTGTTTATTTTTCAGTGTTTCGAAAGGTATCACGCTTTTGATCACCGTTTCTTCTATTCTATAACTACAATAAAGTTCACTAAATCCCTGTGTTTCATAAATTATGCAAATAAAATATAATATATTTCTAACAGAAATTATATTTATAATTTTGTAAAAGTTAAGAGCGTTCTGTAGGTAGTTAAAAATTGTAACAAATAGCCCAGTTCTATATATATAACCTCCATAAGAAAAAGAAGATATTTGAATAACAGGGGTCCTCATTAGTAAAATTGATATAGTTTTTTATTAGTTCTTTATTGCCAAAAAAGCTTATTTTTCTTAGTTTTCTTTTGCCAAAAGAAAATAAATCCTTTGCATCCAACTTTTTCCATGTGTAATACATTTTTTCTTGATGCCTAAAAGCCAAAGTTTTGGCAATATTTTTATAATTATTTATATAGTGAGCACTTTTTGTGAAGTTGCGATGGTAACTTTCATAACGCATCGCCCATAAATGAATTAAAGGACCCATTTTTTGAATTATGGATGGGTAGTGCGTCATGAAATGATGCTTAGGTAATAACCTTAAATTCAATGATTTTAAAATGCTAAGATGAGCGCTTATATCATCTGATAACTGTTGATGCTGAGTTTTTGATATTACTGGTGAAAATACTACTCTCATTATCTTTAAAAGAGAATGTACTGCTGGCCATATGTCACTTAACTGATTTAAAAGGTCTGCAAATATGAACGGTAAATAGGTAATGAGATTCCAATTTTGTGAAGCAGATAAACCAAGAGATATTGAATTTTTTTTACTTTTGACTGATGTGGGTTTATTTTTTTATCTAGAGTTCCATAATTATATCCTGAAATCCGATTATAAATTTGTTCTAAAGTACAAAATTTTTTTTAACTAGTTGATCAAAAAAAAATTTTAAGACAAAAGGCACGGCTCCCTCCAAGACATCATGCATTATAACAACCGTTCCATTATCAATTATATTATAAGAAGGTAATGTATTCAGAATACAATTAAACTTCATACCTAATTTATTAACATTCTTTTCTTCAAATGAGGCTAATAACGATTTAAAGGTGCGTAAATTACTAGGAATCTCAACAATATTTATTTTTAATTCTTCTTTTGTACAAAGAGACGATCGGCAACAATTATCAGTGTTAAAGGATTGTGGAAACCCAAGTAACGTGTTTCCACCTAAATTACCATGTGTAACACTTACAAGGCTACCTTTTATCGTAGTACCATTTACATCAACACCACTTTTTTCTAATACCTGTATATCATCACGTATTAACGTTAAAATTTTATTTATATTTGCGATATTTCTTTTGACATCGTTTACATAAAATAGCGAAACTAAATGAATATGCTGTAATTTAGAGGTATACAAAGGGTTTAAATTACGCAATGATAAATATATTCCACCTAATTTATGAATACTGACTTTGCTTCCGAGAGGATTTACTACTTCAAAATCGTCGTAAAATAATTGGATTTGTAGAGCATTGGCATTATTTTCAAAAAAAGTGGATTTTTTAAAATTGTCACCACAACAATAAAATTCAAAGTCTTCTCTGCATTTATGAGTTTGGTTAAAATAAGTGTCAGAAAATGATTTATTTTCAAAAATACTCTTAATTGTTTTTAAAATCGGAATATATTGAAATGTACATTGTACTTGTACATGTTCATCTTTTTGAGTTTTTTGATTATATTTTTTTTCTGATCTCAAGTCTAATGCAACCTCTTGTGGTTCTACAAAACATGGTTTTTGTTTTAAATTTTTGGTTCTTCGGTATTTCGAAGAAGATGATTCTAAAAAAGCAAAGTTTCTTTCAAAATTATGTAAAAGTTCAGTTCGTGATGTTTTATCAGAGATATTAATAATACTTTTTAGATTGAAACAAACGGTTTCAAATAAAACAAATAATTGTTTACAAATGTTGTCAATATTATTCTCAGCTAAACCAACTGACGAAAGAAAATCTAAAATGTTCCAAATATGTGTACTAATTTGTTCTACATCATTAACTTCTCCGTGGTTTACTACACTTTCAGTAACATTGTGATCGCTCACAATGATTTCAGTTTCGTTTGTAAACAATTGAGTGTTAGAAGCATCACAAGGATTTGCAGATAACTCTTTTTCAGAAGAAATTTTATTTAAGTTTTGGCATTTTAAAGTGTGGCTTAATAAATATCTATAGGAAGAAAATTTGGCTTTACAATTTTTTGTAAAAACACATTTTAAATTTAAAATGTTTTGCAAATATAAGTAGTAATAATGCACATATTTTAAGTGATATTTTGTAAACTTAAATGTTTCAAATTTTTTGTCACAAATGTAACAAAAAAAGTATCCCATTTTTAAAAAGTAAATTAAGAATTAATTTAAAATGAAAATTATTGTGTAAAAATATTTTTTTAAGATTTCGAACAATATACAAGTATCTCACATTTTATTAAAAAATTCACTGTTTGTTTGTTGTCTTTTACTATATACTCCGCTTTCGGTACCTGTAACTGAAGAATGATTTATTTTAATTTTTATATTGCTTTATAATTAACGGCAGTAATTAATTTACCGATTTGAAAATCAAAAATTTAGCTATTTTGTGAGAAATTTTGGATCCTGGAGAACTCGGTAATAATTTAATTAATGCAAATAATGCCATAGTATTAGTATTCCAGTCGTCTTCCTCAATTGAATTTCCTGTTTCTTTTAATATTATGGAAATATTTTTCCGAATAACTGGCCATTTATCTTTTAATATGTTTGATCGACAGTACTGCAATTCGAAATCAAAAACTATCTGGAATAAAAAGTAAAAAAATAATTAAAATATATTGCACTCTTCTAAAAAATCTAAAAAAATTACTAAAGATGGGTTCACGAAAAAATATGGAAACTCTTCTATAAGCTTAGCGTTTCCTGCAATTAAAGCCTTTCTTTTCTTTATTGTTTTTTTTAATAATGTCCGAATTCGATCTATCTAATTGTTCTGGAAGGACAGCATGCTTTAAATAATTTAAATCGTCGGTTGCATCATAAACTGAATCATCTGATATATCAGCCGGTTCCTCGCTCGTCGATGTATTATATTTTTTTGAATTAAAATTCAAATTTTTTATTTGGCTTACTAGAAAGCCCGTGTTTTGATCCGGATCATAAAAACTTCCTGTGAACATTAAATAATTTGTGATTTAAAGTGTTATTTTGCTAGAAAAATAGTAAAACTTTAATGACATTATTTTAAGTTTTTAATTTTGTTTGAAGAATGCAATTAATTTAATCGAAACAAGGAGAATCACAAATTCACACATTCATGATTTGTACTAAAATTAAATTAAATTTTAATTTAAAATCTGTTTATTACAATTAAAATCACGCTTAAACGAATTTTCAGAAACTTTTCAGAATTTTCAGAAAAATACACCATCTACAACGTCAATTTCAACAGGTTCTTTGCCTGTGTACCACCCCTGCCGGTGTGGTATGTCATGTTGAACAATTCTATAAGCGGCCAGTGGTCACCGGGATACCACACAGAAAATACAGTCATCGGCTGTGCCATACACAATAATTCACCGAGTTCAACATGACATACCACACCGGCAGGGGTGGTACACAGGCAGCGAACCTGTTAAAATTGACGTTATAGATGGTTTATTTTTTGATATAAGAAAACTGAAAAACTATTGAAACCAATTGAAATATAATATTTAAAAACATATAAACTAAATATTACTAACCGCTCCACCGTAAATACTACTAGATTTAAAACAATCAAAAATATTTACAGCCGCTTTTGCCACCGACAGTTTTTCTTCTTTCGAAGGCTTTTGCCCGCAGTTTTGGATGATATAACGTCCTAAAATTCTTGTCAATAGCCTTCGATTGGAATCCTTAATAATTTTTGTTTTCATGTAATGGTCTAAAAGACCGTTACCTCCATTATTTTTTATATATTGTCTGATTGACTACAAAAAGAAAAATGTATAACGTAAGCGAGAATTTGATTTAAATAAATATTTTACGTCTGTTGTAATATACACATCCGCACCAAGAGCACAGTAAGTTCGTTTTAGTGATGTTGCTATAAGATAGAAATAAATAAGTATACTCATTTGAAAATTCATAATATTCTAATGTTTACCTTGATTTTTTGTTGTGCAGACTTCTAACGTAAATGAGCAACAATAAATGTATTGACAAATAAGGGCTACAACCAAATCAGGATCTAACTCTTCTCCGTCTTTATCGCAAAAATGCAAAAAATCATCACGAGGAATGCCGAAGTGACTTAAAACTAAATATAAAGAACAATGTACATATAGTAGGTGGTTAGTTACATACATTTAAAACTATTTCTCACACACCGTATTACCATTATACCAGATAATTATTAATTTTATATTTTTAATAATTTCTTTAAAGTGATTAAAGTTTGAACTTAAAATGAGTATTTCACATTATTTTAATCAAAAACTACAAAAAATATAATTTGTATAATACTGTATCATTATTGAAAAAAATCAAAGACACGTTTTATGTACCTTTATAACCTCACTTTATAACACGCCATAACAATGTTATTATTCAACTAGAAAAAGTTTACAATTATTTTATTAGGAAATCACACACTGAAAAGTTACTTGATAGATTTATTAAAATAAAATTAATAATCCATTCACTACAGGATGTATTTGGTATAATGATAATCACACGAAAATTGCACAATTTCACCAACCTGATAACACTATGTCTTCAAAACATATTTCGTTTTCAAATGAACTTAATTTTTTTAATACCACATATTTCATAATATTATTATACTTTACTTGAATACATCGGCCAAGAATTCCACTCATTTTTAAAAATAATTTGCTTATATATTTGACTGAATTATAAAATTCCTAATTAATATATTATATATAATCACACAATTTTTCATTTAACACATTGACACTGTTACTTTATTGACGATCACAATGGTACAAAATAAAAAGGAGATTGATAAAAATTAAAAATGAAACCAAGCGAATGAACGGGATACATATACAATACGTTCTATATGGATATAAATTTGGGGAATCCCTATATTATAAAATTTATTTAGTAAGAGATTTGACTCTTAATTTTAGTTTTTTAGGTTTAGAAAATTGGTATAGTTAAAAATTCAATTTCTAATACTATAAACCAAACTGTAGACGTTTCCTCTATAATATTTTAAAATATAATGGTTTCGTTTTAAGTGATTTTGAATAAAATGGAATAATATGTCTGAAAATACGACATTCTCGCCTTAAATATATTTTAAACTTTTCAAAGTTTAAAATTTAATCTTAAAATGTTTTAAAATAAAGCAAAACTTTAAAGGTTTGGGAAAAAGTTTTAATTTTAGACCCCATTTTTTACCGTGACCCATTTGCAAATTTTCGAAGGAAACTCCAAGTTCATAAAGATCTGATAAAGTTTCCCTGGAACCACGTATTCATATGCCCTTTCTTTATCCAAAAAATACCGCCACAACATACTTATTTTCTTTTTGTACATCCCACACAAACTTTTCTACACATTCATCAGCAGAGTGGTTATGACGAAACCCAAAGGTGATTTCCGGCAACAAATTTCCCTCATTCACAAATTTATCTATACGACCTTTCATCATACTCCACTGTAATTAGTTGTCAGATTCCTATCCCGATCCCTTTTAGGAATAGGTACCACTCTGCTTTCCTTCCATTTGCCGGTATCTGAATACTCCACCATACTTGATTGTGAATTCGATGATTGAGACCGCCTTGGCTTCGAATTCTAATCTACCAATCATTTTATAGCTCACTCCGTTAATTCTTCCTCTGTAAATGTAACTATTCAAACTTCTTACATATATCGTTCATAAATCCATTTTCATTATCAGGTAACGAAGCTTCATATCTATCGCTCAAATTGCTACGTATGTCCGTAACCATTTGTAAAAAGACACCTCCATTCTCTCTGTCATCTAACACTGCATTTCTGCCTTGTGCTCTATATCCTCTCACTCTATTAAGTTTATCCCATACATCCGTAGTTGTGGTTATATGGGTCATTTTGGACTCATAGTCCCGTCAACTTTTCCTTTTTGCTCTACGGATAGCCTTTTTCAATCTTGCACTCATCCTTCCATAATTTATTCTGCATTCATGACTTATACACCTGTTGAACTCTCTCAACGCTATCCGTTTCCTTTCATACCAATACTGGATTTCATTGTTCCACCAACCGTTCACCTTGTATTCATTCCCTTTGACATTTATAGTACACATTTGATTCACTCTCTCTATTTCATCCTCAAGTTGGTTAACCTTCTTTACTTCTTTCATTATGGGAGTCTCATTCATACGTTCGACCCATTTCTTACCATTCATAATGACCTTACGGTCTATGTCAACATTTATACCACCTAAGCATATCCTGATCAAATAATGATCACTACCCAAATTCTCATCTGTGACATTCCAAGTGACTTGGCCTGCCAGCCCGGTAGATATTAAAGTTAAGTCTATCGCGCTGGATGTCGACCCCGCTGTCACCAGTCTAGTTGACCCTCCATCATTCAGGACTACGAGATCGGAATCCAGTTATTTCACTTCCCCATATTCTCGAAAGCACATTCATATCACCCGGTAGAATCATGTCACTTTTGCCTTCCACCCATTCAAACAAAATTTGAGAATCTCGTTGGCTTCCGTCCAGATTCCGAGTTTTGGCTGCGATGACTTCAATGTGCTCGAAACGCGGTATGTCACAAAGGACCAGGCTGATATTGGCACGGGCTAATATCATCACCGCGCCGAAGCCATCAGCCCTCGGTCTGGACAGATAATTGTATCCTTTCACCCGAAACGTCTTACACTTTCCTAAGTTTGACACAGAATCGTCATATTCACATCGTTATTGGTCAGATAATTCCGCAACATATCGCCATTGCCATATATACTGCGAATATTTATCTGGCCAATTTTCACGCATTCATTGGATCTCAGCATTCGCTCTACCATTCAAACAAATGAAGAAGGGAGAGTGTGTTGCTTCACTACATTTGTAGCACTTAGGATCACTTGTGCATCTCTTTTTGGTGTGACCAAATTGTTGTATAGTTGTTAGTTGTATAAAGCCTGCCCTCACATATTCCGATAATACTGGTGAATTAAAAGTCAGGATTGCTGCTGTGTCCGTACCTCTATGACGCCTTGGCCCTTAAGCCCTTGTTTGTTTTCCTCCCTAGTTAAACTTTTTAGGTTGTGGCAGAAAATGATACCTTTGGAACTGTTTAATATTGGGTGTTCCGTCACTTTTATTTTGGCCAATTGTCCCAGAGATGTGGCCTTCAGTAATGCATCCGTTGCCGCCTGACTTTTTGTCAGACCCAGCAGTTCTCCAGCTCTCGAGCGTTGCGTTTTAATTATACCTTTGGTTATCATATCCAGCGCGTTTTGTATTCCAAAAGGTGAAAAATTTGACAGGTTTTATCCCTCCTGCTCGTGCTTGATTATTAGATATTTTTCATTCACTCCATTGCAAACCATTATATCTGCACCGCGATCTGTAAAATTTTTATAATAAAATTAGAAGTTATAACACCTGTAAAGATATTGCTTCTCATTTATTAAAATATATTGTTTTGAATCAGTGGACAAGCTCCGACCCGCGGTAGGCGCACTAATCTCATTTCAATACATAAACCTATCTAAATAAAAATTGGAACAAACGTATTTTTTTATAACTATACAAGTATTTAATTATTTTTTAGGTAATATAACCTTGTTTAATTTAGTAGGAGTACCTAAAATACTAATCCTTGTGCCTAATTGAGATTGATAGCAACAAATTTACTACCCAACATAACAAAATCTTTAAAAAACACTTCACTAAAATCTCCTATATAAATTCCTTATATCACTTTAATAATAAATAGGTTTTGAAATCCACTGAGACAACACACCAGTCTCTTCTTTATTCGAGGGCGAATGTAATGCACACGCCGAAATACGTAAAAAAGTTTTCGATAAATAAACTTTTGATAAATAAAATCAAATTCATCATAACAATAATGATAACAGAATAAAGGTCAAGAAACTTAAGCTACACGATATTATCCTCTTATCGCAGAGTTCAAGTGATTGAAAATAAATAAACGTAGAAAATATATTTTGGGGATACATAGCAGAATTTTATTTAGGGGGAAACGAAAATTGACTGTTTGTAATATAAAAAAAAACACACAGTGAAAATTGCCGATTGTATATACCTCGCACCGCGCATAACATATCTCATCTTTAATTTGAAATTTTAATTTTTCTAAATTTGATTTGGTTGTCACACCTTTTGTGTAAGAAACAAAATCGAAATTAATGGATTCGGTCACATAAAAAAAAATGAAAGATTTCCAATTTAAAAATTCAATCAGTTGAGAAATAAAATCGTATCTATATACGGGGAGAAGATGAGATAAAAATGATGGATTTTTTTTCTTTCAGAAGTTATTGTTATTGTTGTTAAATGACTTAAACAGCGCGAGGTGGTAATGAAAACGTTAAGTTAAATTTTATGTATTAAAAATAAATTATCTGTATCCTTTAATGCATAGCGTTTATTTGCGGTATGTATATAGCGCGACATGAATATCGCGCGGTGATTCTTTTTTTTTATGAGTGTTTATGGGTTACCGTTGATAATATTTAAAGTAGTTAATACACAGCCAGGTACTGGGATAATAAACATTTTTAATTTCGAAATTCGTCAGACAGGATTTTTCGTTTTATTTTGTTTAGCTCTGGTGTGCAGAATTTTATACATCGGTAGGTGTAAACACTTCAGCAAAAGGTACACCGGATTTTTTTCAATGCCAACATAGTAACACTTCTAAGAATAGAAATGTGTAAATCATGTAACCAAGTCAAGAGCCCTCTTCGAAATTGATATTCTAAGAAAATTATGTCGCCAAATATTTATAATAAAAAATCTATCCTAAACTATCTAATAAATAAATAAATAAAGCTACAGATCCTTTAAAAAGGTATTAAAATATTGTTAACACATCAAAATTTCAAACCCTTTCGATTTTTTTTTCTTGTGCGTGTAGATTTTATCCAAAACAACAAACAGTAACACTGTGCGTATACTAACATGAGTTATTCATGGGCGGTCTAATATTTAAGATGTTATTCTTAAGATTTTTTTTTCTTCTAGGTTTTATTGTTATTTTAACTAAAACATATAATGATTGAAATGACAAACTAACAAAATAGAAATTAAACAAAAAAATCGACGTAAAAAAATGTATTCTGGAGACACGAAATTGTCTTAAAATGTATTTATCTAAAATATTCACACATTTTGGGATTCTGGGTATAGTGAAAATCGGTGTTCTGATTTTTTGATCCTTTACCGACAACTTAGTGTGTCTAGTATTTAATTTTTACAGTAGCTAATGTTGTTTTTATTGTTTAGATATGGTACATGTCTGGGTGTGCGTGGTGTTAATTTATTTTTCATCTGATTAGATTTAGTGCACGTATAAATGTTGGTCTGCATCCTGCGTGTTTATATCATTATCCACAGTCAAGATTTATGTATACAAAAATTTTACTGAGCAGCATCCTACTGTAAGGAAATATAATATAATTTTAAAATATAACAAGACTTTCGTGATTTTGTAATAATTAGTATTATTGGTAAAATTAGATAATTGTTCTTTAGTGAATATTCAATGATGTTTGTTCACAACAAAATTCTTTACAAAATTTATCAAAGTTTTATTTATTTAATTTAACTTCTTCAATCCTTGGCTTTTATTTGATATATGAATTTTAGTTCAAATTGTACAAAATTAATCTACCAGGATCATAGGTAAGCAAATTCAATTATTACTTAAGATGTTTATAAATAAAATTAAATTTCATGTCATAGTTTTAGGGTTCACAAACATATTACCCCTCGTTAAGAAAATATTTGAAAATTATTTTTCAGAATTTTGCTCCGATTAATAAATCCACTGCACTAGATATGTTGAATTGCGACTAAATCCAACTGCCATACATCATTGGATCTTGGAATAGGTATCTTCGTTGCTGGCCCTGGCAGTGGTGATGAGATTTTTTCAATTATATATACTGTTAATTGTATAGAGTAATCTGGAAGTACTCATGATTTTACTGTGATGACCGTCTTTTCTCTAGTCTTTCCTGCAGAGCACGATTCTAGGCTGTATATTGAAATATGCGAGTATTTTCGTGATAAACCTAGGCGTTGCATTCAGGCTTCAGATATAAACGATGACAGAGAACCTGAATCGAGTAGTGCACTGGCTATCATTGGCTTCCCGTTGCTTGACTGGATATACATATATCAAGGCTGTTGACAAGATTGTCTTAAGAGGCGTCTGTAATTCATGCAAGGATGTCGTTTCTTGTGTTGGTACGTTAGTTGTGCATGATGATGATGATGTTGATTGCAGATTTGAATTTATGTTTGATTGATCCGAGGTTGAAGCTATTGAATCAGCAGTTGATGGTGACTGGGTTTGCGTGGTTGTACAGCGAATTTCGTTTGCTGTGTGAATATTTGTTGATTGTTGGTGATTTGTTGCATGTCGAACTGTTGATTGTTGCTCGTTATGAAGTAGAGAGTGATGGCGTCATTTACAAATCAAACATACAGAACGTGAGCAGAACAATTCGTACAACCTTTCGAATTTTCTATAACCTTATATCGGTTTTCCACATTCATTCTCTTGAAGACAGGACATTTGTACAGTAAATGTTCTTGGTTACAGGCTACACAGTTCCATTTATTGGCTTGAATAGTGTTTTTAAACTGCACCGGTTGGTTTTGTGCCCACTATAAACGATTCAAGCGCGTAACATCTTGTTCTCAAAATTTTTTTTAAATTATCGAATGTGGGAAACGCTTCGACTACGGATTCTATAGCCCACAATTGTCGCGTATCATTGTCGACCTTATTTATTATCATATGGATTAACCAAAGGTCCCGCATTTCCGCCTTAACTCCCAATGCTCGTTACCCTCGGATCACCTCATCCGAGGTATCGCACAATTTCCGCAGTTCGCGATGATTGGCTTGATTGCAGGTTCGTTGATCCAAAAATAATTGTATTCAATTGGAAATTATCGACTTTGGTTTATTACATCTAGCCACCAGTTTTGTCCAAGCTTCCTCGTAGTTTTGTTCGGTTACCTTAATGTGGCGTATTAATGTCGCAGCATTTCCTCTTAGTAAACCATTTAGAATTTGTAGCTTGTGTACCACTTAAAGTTTTGTTCTCGTGTACCGTCGCCACATACAAATCGAGAAACGACGGCCAAAACTTGTACTCTCCAGCAAATGGTTCGATACTTACTTTTGGTAAGCGTACATTTTGCGGTTGATTGAAAACTTTGCTGTTGTTCAATAAACTGGCCGAGCGTAGCATTTGAGTCGTGCATTTCGATTTTACTTTCAGTTGACCTTGAGTTTATCGCCGCCCTTAGTCCCGCAAGCGGATTGAGAACCAAGGTATCTACGTTTTCCGTTTTGGATTCATATTGGTCGTAGGCGAGTAATTCCAGCTCATAATCGTTGAAATTCTTATAAAGTCCCTCACACTGTTCCTCGCAAATCTGCAGTGCCTCTAACGTGGTAGTGTTATCTATTTCCTCACTAAATGTTTTAAGGCTTTCAACTGATTCACTGCACGATCTCTAGCTCGTATGTTTCTCTCCATTTTGAAATAGTTCTAAACTACACTTTCACTTATTTTAATTTCACGTTTCACTGTTCTTTTATTGTTTATTTCAGTATCAACTACTAATAAATTAATTAAACTTTAATTCTAATTAAATCTTTTCTTTGTTTTAGGACAGATTATAGCGAAATTTAAACCGATTTAAATTGAACGCAACAAAGAAAATGCTCAGAAAATAGTATTATGTGATGACTACTTATCGTAATTTCCAGAAGTATGCAAAATGATTCTCATGGGGAATCGTGCATGGGGACATGTGTTTCCAGCTTCAGTCCACTGTAAACTTTCTTGTTTCAGTTTAGGATCATCGTGGTAGATCCATGTCTCATTCACAGTTATACGAGTACATCAACGCACAAAATTATTCTGATTCTTATTCTGAAATTACGCTGCGAAATTTGTTTTCGATTCAGTTTTTGTTGAATTGTTAACGAATGTGGCACCAGCTTTCCAAGCAGCTTTTCCATTGGATCTTCACAAACAATATTAAACACTTGCTCAATTATTTCAGCTGTTGTTGCACTTTTTGGACGTCCACTACGTGGTTCATATTTAACGCTTGAACGACCTCGTTTAAACTCTCTAACCCATCGATGTACAGTTGGAAATGAAGGAGCACCTTAAACACTTTTACCATTTTGGTATGAATTTTTGTTGCTGGTTTTTTTCATTGTAAACAAATACACTGACACGTCAACTTCTAATGGCTTGTAAACAAAGAATGAATTGCCAGATCGAAATAGAAAATTTCATGTGTTCAAATGAAAGATGAAATATTAAAATGGCGTATAAATTTTGATTCCTCTACTGGTTAATAGATGTCGCTTTCAATACTCTTCAACCAACCTTATATTAAAGTAACTAATTTTTTAAACATTTTGACCATTTATGCCAGGACGGCTTATACAAAATTTGTTAACATTACAGAATCTGGCTGTTTAAATCTATTGGAAGATTTTGAGATCATTTTTGGGGTGGATCATATTTGTTTGCCCATCGTCCTTTCGAGTTACATACGTAACTCTAAAATAGTTACAGGGGTTGTTTTGAAATGCATAACAAATTATTGTCAAACTTGGAACCATTCTACAAGAATTGGTATTCTGTTACGAATTTTGAACGTGCTTTCGAAATATCACGATTTTAATTGAATTCGACTATTTTTTAAATTTGGTTTATAAATGAAATTAAAATTGAATCCTAAATTTGCATACCGGTTTGGAATGTGACCATGCTGAAACAACTTGATAATTTCTTACATAATTTTGGTTAAACTTTTATACTGATTTGCAATTGGGATACTGTGAATGAGGTTTCAGAATTTGACCTTTGTAACCTAAAATAATAAATAATTTAGAACATTTATTAATTTTGCATTATATAAAACATTATAGAGTGAAGAAAATGCTGTATATTCCTACACGTCACTAAATTCCACAACGATTTTGGAAAATTGAAGAGATACCAAATATTTATTACGTTTCGTCTAAATTTACGACCGTACACATAAAAGGCAGAAAGATGGCAGGCATATGGTTAAACTTCTATTTAAATGGAAGCATCGCTTATGATGAAAATTTATTAACCTAACACCAGAAATGATTCCCGTTTGTACTATCTGCCGCATCACTCTGTGACCAAAGAAACCAGTGACAATAGAAAGGTTTGAGTTGTTTTCGATGGTTCAAGCAAGAGCTCCACAGGCGTTTATGACGTTTAGGCAACACCGAATCGCAATCACTGCCAACATCGAACAAATGTATAGGCAAATTTTAGTATTCCCTGTCGACTATCAGCGGGTTTCGTGGTGTGAAATCGAGTCACATGTGCATTCGCTTGTTCTGCATATTTAGCGCTACGCACTTTTCAGCAGTTGGCTCGAGATATTGGTGAAGAGACACACAGCATATTTTTACATCGGCGACTTCTTATCTGGTTCTTGCGATTTAAAAGGTGCGGTTCGACTCAAAGAAATGATGATAAAAGTGTTGGAGGTTTTGTATTGAGAAAATGGCAATCTAAAGTAAAATGTCTGTTAAATCACAACAAAATTATGCACTGATGGTGGTATTTCAGCGGTTATGGGATTACAATGGCATCCCACACCTGATTTATCAGCGTTCAGAGTGGGTCCCGAGAAGAATACAGAGGTAACGAAGTGGAAAGTAATATCCGAAGCTTCTCGAGTATTTGATCCATTAAGATATTTAGCTCCTTCAATGATGATAAGCTGTCAGAATGTTATAATAATATATACATAAAGGTCAGAGACGAGTTTGGATATTTTGAAAATATAAAAATAAAGAGATCACGGATCAATATGAAACGGAAATACATGGTTTTGCAGACGCAAGTGAGGTGGCTTATTGTGCCGTTATTTACAGCAGAACCGTAAATAAATTAAGAGAAATTTCGGTAAATATCATGACCTTGAAAACAAAGGTTGCGCCGATAAAAAAAAATTTTTTTGCCTATAGACAGGAGTTGTATGCGGCACATTTATTAACGAAACTCATGTTCACGGTGCAAGAAACAGTAGCACCCAACGAAATGTGTTATGCATGGACCGACTCATCCATCGTCCTAACTTGGTTATCCACATATCCTGCTAGATGGAAGACATTTCCATTCGTTGCGAATCGGACAAGCCAGATACTAGAAAAATTTTCCCGAAAACATTAGGCTTATGTTAAATCCTCTGGCAACCCAGCTTTTCATGATTTTCGAGGAGTATCTCCAATAAAACTGATCAACTTAGAACATTTTGCCGGCTACAACCTTAGACGAACAAACATGATAGTAAACCCTCAGTGATAGTTCCATCATACCATATTTTTACCAACAGACTGATATGGTAGACGCAATTTAAAAATTTGCACGCAGGGCCCACACTCAATAAGAATATTATAAGACAAAAATATACGATAGTTAAAGGACGCACAAAGATAAGGTTAATGTTGAAGAATTGTGTGATCTGTGCCAAATATGCACGTAAAAACAGTTCGCAATTAATGGGAAATTTATCATCGAAGAGAATAGTAACGCCAAAACCATTTACCAACTGTGATATAGACTTTGCTGGCAAACTGTACTTCTCTGCAAAGAAGGGCAGCGGTGGAACTAATCCTATTAAAGGATATCTTTGTATATTAGTTTGTCTATCAGTCAAGGTAGGTCACATAGAACCAGTAAGTAATCTTACTAGCGTCGCTTTCCTAGCTGCTTTGAGGCACTTTACTGCAAGGCGTGAAGTTCAAAAAGGGATATATACACGGATAATGGGTCCAACATTACCAGAATGAAGAGAGAACTTTCAGAATTTTTAAGCGAGAATAGTATAGATTGGCTTCTCATTCCACCAGCATCCCCTCATTTCGGTGAGTTATGGGAATCTGCAATCTGTGAAGACATATTTGTTAAAAGCGACGGGTAAAGTGAACCTTACTGTTGAAGAAATGGCAACAATATTATGTCAAATCGAGAATATCTTGAATTCACACATTCTGCCTTTTGTTAAAATATCGACCCGCAATTTTTATACTTGGCTTTGAGAATCATCGCATCGAAAAGATTTAACTCACTCATTTTAATCGACCACGGCAACCAGCACTCGATCATTTTGGACTTCGCACAAGTGGATACGACCTTTTATCCTATACATAAAAATTTTGAACCACCGCTTTATATTGGACACAAATATTTTACGGTGATTACGTGTACTTTAGCGCAAACACAAAATAGCCGGCAATATTTTATTATCATTAATCCGTGAATTTGTTAGAATATAATAATTCTGAACCAAGTTCATTGGTGTATTTTACCGTAAGTGGAACTCAATTATTTCTAAACCGGAATTTCTTTATCGGAAAGTTTTAGGGCGTTAAACTTTTGAAAAAGTTAAGTATTCGTTGGAGCCACCAACCCAAAGCTTTTTATTTTAATGTGGTTGCTTGTTTTCAACAGCTAAATTTGTTGACTATTAAGCGATATATGCCCACTCTTAATCTAGTAATATCTCTGATATTGCTAGAGAATCGACCCAAATTTTCGCGAACTTTTGGTTCCTCGATAGAAAAATTAGGTCCGTCAGCCGAAATGATAAATTCTGGTTCGTGGTAGTTGGTGCGTCCGTAATTTCTGATTGATTATCAGAGTAACAGGGATTGAGTCGGTCGATGGAAATTTTGGCGTGACGTCCGTTCAGATCGGAATTGAAAAATTTGTCTGTATGGTCGATAACCAAATACGGTGCAGTAAATGGTGTTGCAGTGATCTGCGTACTGCATCAGTCCGTAAGAAAACGCGAGAGCAAGTCAGCAGACCTTTACTGATGAAAATTTTGCCCGTAGTATGTCGAGAAGCCGGTACAGGTCGAATTTCATCAAAGTGTCGTCTTAAGTCGTAATAAAGTCCGATTGTAAAATTTGATCGTTCATAGTATCTAGAAATTTTCCAGGAATCCGAGTTGTACAACCGTAGACCAGTTCAACTGGATTAGCTTTTAGTTCGTCACTCTAAGTCGGTCATAGCATATATAGGCAGATTTTACGGCCCGATGCAATCTCTAGATCATGCCATTACATTTTGAATTGTAACTAGTTGTTCTCCTACGTTCAAAACCAACCTTTATCGTTCGCGATAAAGTTGTGATTCGAATTGCATGCCTTGGTCCGCAACAATAAACTTTCGCACACCAAAGTGAGCTATCTAATGAAAGCAAGTAAACAGCAAAAGCAACGGTTGCAGCAGTTATACCCAGAACTGGAACCGCCTCGGGCGAGTGTATCGATCAATCAATGTATCGCAATACCGCTGATTATCATAAACTTGTAAAGCACCAATGATATCGAGGTGAATAATCGAAAAGCCTTGAGAAGTTAATTTATAGTTACCAAGCGGAGATTTTGTATGCCAAGAGATTTAGCCTTTTGGCAAGCTACACAACTTTGAGCCATTTTCTGAACGTCTTTTGTAATCGATAACCAGATGACATTCTGAGTCAAAAGTTTGATGGAAACTTTGACGCCAGGATGAGAATGACTATGAAAAGCCTTCAAAAATTGTTTTCGGAAATTTAGGGGAATGAATGGCCTAGGTGTAGTGGTAGAAATATCGCAATAAATTAATTTTTTGAATTGAAAGAAACGGACAATTTCTCAAATTTGAGAACAAAGTTACTCCTTAAAATTTTTTGAAGTTCATCATTGCTCTGAGCATCTGCGATGATAGCATAATCAATACTTTCGGGAATAAAAATTTGATTAATGTGTGAAAGAGAATAGGTGACAACGTTATCCAGTCCAGATATGGCTGTATATCGGTCGTGAATTGACCAATCAAATCTAAGTGTCGAAATTGACGAGGAGATGCTTTTTCCGGATTCTGATTAAAAGCGTAGACAAGTGGCTTATGATCGGTGTAAAGCGTGAATAAACGACCCTCGAGAAGATATCGAAAATGTTTAATTCCCGAATAAGC
This sequence comes from Nephrotoma guestfalica, assembly GCA_963691935.1. Lineage (NCBI taxonomy): Eukaryota > Metazoa > Arthropoda > Insecta > Diptera > Tipulidae > Nephrotoma > Nephrotoma guestfalica. The sequence continues at coordinate 106,988,927 of OY829914.1, forward strand.
CGCGAGAAGTTCGCGATCATACACACTGTATCTTTTTTAAGTATCACTGAGACGTACCGAAAAGAAACCGGGTGGTTGCCAAGTGTCCGATACTAACTCCTCGACCACCGCTCCGATCGCCGTATCGGAAGCGTCAGCCATGGTGCCCAGAGGTGCTGATGATGATGGATGAATAAGTAAGGCAGCGTCCGTAAGTTTAATTTTACAGTTATCGAACGATAGCCACCGTTGACCATTGTATTGGAACTCGACTGTTTTAGTGTACCTTTTTAGGAAATCGTTCAACAATTTCTGGTCAGCAGCGGCACCCTGAATGAAGCGTCGATAAAAGTTAACCAAGCCTAAAAACGTTTCATTTGTTTAACAGTCTGTGACCGTTCGAAATCTTTGATGACTTGAACCCGTTCATTCGACGGTAATATATCAAGCCTAAAAAGTTAATTTCGGTTTTTGCGAAAACGCATTTGTTAACATTTACAACCAGTCCATGTTCTTCTAATTTAGTAAAAATAATTTTAATTTGTTTGAGATCTAAATATACAAAAGAGAAGTCGAGTCCATGTATTGCTCAATGCATTCGACGTTTTGTGAGTCACGTTATGTCTAGTATTGTCAATTTATTAATGTTACCGTGACTGTCTGTTAAAATTTTGATAGTACATTGAAAACTCCTGGGTCCATTGTTGACTTGTCGATCCTAGATACAGTAGTATCATCGTAGGAGGAAGGAGATCCATTTGAATACAGAGAGATTAACGGATCTATGAGCGTCTGTATATTCACAAGCAAACCAGTTTTCCTGAAAAAATCCGCACAGATGTTAGGCATCGACACCTCAGCAGCTATGAACTCCCAGGAGAATTCGCGGCGCATTTATCAAAGAACCGTTCGCTGCGAACAACCTGAGTGATGGGTCGACACTTGGATATCGAACAAAACGGACTGGCAAGACTGAGACATCTGCACCTGTCTCTACAGCTATAGTTTTAGAAACGTCAAAACACACCGCCAATTGTGAATGACTATTTATTTTTTTAGAACATTGTTATCGGAATTATTTGAATCAAATTTACAATTTGGTTTACATTTTAACGCCTTTGTGCCGAAATGAATCATAAAAACAAATAAAATTATTTTCAGCCAAAGGATCAGAATTTCGAAAATTTGGCGAGTTTTGCCGCGAATAATTATTTCTAGAATTTGATCGCGAATTGTTACGACTACGTGACTTTGAATTAGATCGTGATCTATAATTTTGATTAAAAATTTCCGAAATCTCCGATAACAATGTCTTTTTGAATCCCGAAAGTTTATTGTCTAGAGAAAAAGTTAAATTTGAATTAGAAGAACAAGATGCAGTAGTCTCAATAGAGTTTATTTGTGCTTGAGTCTTAGTCCCATGCACGTTGTCAGCCCGTTCTGCAAGGACTGACAGAGAGACGTCGTTTTCGAATGGTGTGAGCACCATTTGACCTGACTGGTGCAACCTCTTCATTCAAAATTGAAGAAGTGTCGCTTCGTTAATATTGTCACCAGCGTTCCATTTCATTATACTCAACAACTGGGACGGCTTCCTGTCCCCAAGTGTCAAGCCAATCATCGGATTATTAAGCTTCGACTTTTCTGCCAATGCGAACTGCTGCTCGACTATCTCAAATCATACAATTGGATTTTGAGAGTGAACTGGTTGTGGGGGTTTGAACAAGCAACACCGGCAGAAAAATTAATATTTGATCGCGGAGTTGCTGGAATTTCGTAATTTATATAAAACCATGAGACAGCCTTGGCAACATCATCTTTAATAAGTCCAGCCGACTCAGTGGGAGTTGACGTGATATTAGACTCCCTTGTTTTACCGCTGACAAGTCTGTATCATTTGTCGATGCTAGGAAAGTAGGTGGATCGTTCACACCTTGCACCACAGCGAAAATAAGAAAAATTACCAAAAACACAAATATTGCAAAGGCCAGGTACTTACAATTCTGTTTAGTTTATCCAATTATCAGCCATTGCAGAGGACACGTTATTTAAGGTGTCACCTCGGTCTCTGGTAATATATATATTATATATATGGCCGAAAGTGGCCAGTTATGCGGCTGACGATGCTGCGGTAGGTAATAAACCAGTATACAGGCACGAATATAAAATAGCACGATGTTGGGTTCTTCACAATTGAGTTTAGTTTAAACTATAATGTTTCGACTCAGCGATTCGTTCTTTACTCACGTAAACTTTTAGTGGACTTGAACAAATTTACATTTCAAAATATGTAGCACTTAATGCTTTTGGGAGATGATAATTTTAAATTAATTAACTGACGAATCTGAATTTTTATCGGGGTCACCAGTTTTGGTATATAAATACCAAATTATTTATTAGCTTCTTAATTAATTTATTTATTATTTCTTTTAAATATAGAGCCTATTATTGCAAGTCTAAATAAAATTTCTTGTTGTGTCAAAGAAAATGTGTGAAGACGCCACTCCAAAAATTGTTATTTTAATGTGGTTAAGGCCCGTTGTACATTTGAGCTAAGCTAAGCTATAAAACATATTTTAGGTTTAGCTTAGTTTAGTTCGCCAGCCCGACTCTTTGCACATTTGAGCTAAAAAGCTGGTTCACACATTCATTCATATACAATTTTGCGCATATCGCCAGTATTATTTAATATTGCTTCTGCCTTTAAAAATGTCAGCAGAAGAAATTGAAAGATTAATAGAAAATGTTCGGAGCCATCCCGAGTTGTACGATACGGAGCATAAGGACTACAAATCCACTAAATTCAAAGATGATATTTGGGCAGAGATTGCCGTAGAATGCTAATGTGAAAACGGTATGTAATGGAAATTTCTCCCAATAAAACGAAAATTATTTTTGTTTAATATTTTACAGCTTCTTCAGCTAAACATTTATGAAATAAACTTAGAGATTCTCATAGTGAATCTATTAAAAGGTTAAATACTAAAACTTTTCAAGGAAGAATTAACACCAAGAAATGGAGGTTTCATGGCTAAATGTCATTTTTAATAAAATTTATGATTAAACGCGAAACACAGTCTAATATATATTAATGAAATCTCGGATGATATAGTTTTCACAGAAGAAAGCGATACAACTAGTGATGGTCCTAATGCTGCACCAGCACTTGTAGCACAATCCAATGAAAATGGTACTGGAATTTTTTACAAATTAATTACAACACATCGGCATAGCCCAACCCCCAAAAAAATACCCCTAAGGTGTGCAATTCTTCAAAAACCATATTTTTCGTTACAACATGCTTATCGCATTTCTGTTATATTTTGTTGTATCGAATTGGGTATGATCTTGCAATTTTTTACAAATTAATTACAGCATATTGGCATAGCTCAACCTCCAAAAATTACCCCTAAGGGGTGTAATTTAAAAAAATATATATTTTTCATCACACCACGCTTTCTGTATTTATGTGAATTTTTGTTATATAGTAGGGATGGTATTAGATTTTTTTTTACAATTAATCCCCTAGAAAACTACCCCGAATGGGAGCAACCGTTTAAAATCATTGTATCGTACTGAGGGGGATACTAGAAGTATTTAGGAAATAAATTACAATATGGTGGAATAGTTCAATTGCCAGAATCTGCCTCTAAAAAGTGAAGCTCTTTAAAATAAACTGTCTCTGTAAAGGTCATACCTCTTAAATTTATCAAAAACCCCAACAACCATAAAAATCTATCAAAATGTATCGAACTTCCTTCCTATGCACGAAATGGGTACCCATGAATTTATTACAACAGCCCACATCCACAAAAATCGATCGTAATGGATCGAACTTCCTTCCTATGCAAGAAAAAGGCACCCCTGAATTTATTAGAACAGCCTACACCCACAAAAATCTAGCGTAATGTACCGAACTTCCTTCCAATGTAAGAAATAGGGATCCCTGAATTTATTACAACAGCCCACACCCACAAAATCGATCGTAATGCATTTAACTTCTTTCCTATGCAAGGATTAGGTATCCCTGAATTTATTGCAACAGCCCACACCCACAAAAATTGATCGTAATGTATCGAACTTCCTTCCAATGCAAGAAAGAGGTATACCACCTAATACCTAAAAGGGATACCTCTTTCTTGCATTGGAAGGAAGTTCGATACATTACGATCGATTTTTGTGGGTGTGGGCTGTTGTAATGATTTCAGGGATACCTAATCCTTGCATAGGAAAGAAGTTAAATGCATTATGATCGATTTATGTGGGTGTAGGCTTTTGCAATAAATTCAGAGATACCTAATTCTAGCATTTTAAAGAAAGTTCAATACATTACGATCGATTTTTGTGGGTGTGGGCTGTTGTAATAAAGTCAGGGATAACTAATCCTTGCATAGGAAAGAAGTTAAATGCATTACGATCGATTTTGTGGGTGTGGGCTGTTGTAATAAATTCAGGGATCCCTATTTCTTACATTGGAAGGAAGTTCGGTACATTACGATAGATTTTTGTGGGTGTAGGCTGTTGTAATAAATTCAGGGGTGCCCTTTTCTTGCATAGGAAGGAAGGTCGATACATTTTGATCGATTTTTGTGGGTGTGGGCTGTTGTAATAAAATCAGGTATACATCTTTCTTGCATAGGAAGGAAGTTCAATCCATTTTTACCAATTTTCATGGGTGTGGGCTGATGTAATAAATTCAGGGATACCTATTTCTTGCATAGGAAGGAAATTCGATACATTATTAACGATTTTTGTGGGTGTGAGCTGTTGTAATAAATTCAGGGGTGCGTTTTTCTTGCATAGGAAGGAAGTTCGATACATTATGATCGATTTTTGTGGGTGTGGGCTGTTGTAATAAATTCAGCGGTGCCTTTTTCTTGCATAGGAAGGAAGTTCGATACATTACGATCGATTTTTGTGAGTGTGGGCTGTTGTAATAAATTCAGGAATACTATTTCTGGAATAGGAAGGAAGTTCGATACATTTTGATCGATTTATGTGGGTGTGGGCTGTTGTAATAAATTCAGGGATTCCTATTTCTTGCATAGGAAGGAAATTCGATACATTATTAACGATTTTTGTGGGTGTGGGTTGTTGTAATAAATTCAGGGATACCTATTTCTTGCATAGGAAGGAAGTTCGATACATTACGATCGATTTTTGTGGGTGTGGGCTGTTGTAATAAATTCAGCGGTGCCTTTTTCTTGCATAGGAAGGAAGTTCGATACATAACGATCGATTTTTCTGGGTGTGGGCTGTTGTAATAAATTCAGGAATAATTGTTTCTTGCATAGGAAGGAAGTTCGATACATTTTGGTATATTTTTATGGTTGTGGGGGTTTTTGATAAATTTAAGAGGTATGACCTTTACAGAGAAACTTTATTTTAAAGAGCTTTACTTTTTAGTGGCAGATTCTGGCAATTGAACTATTCCACCATATTGTAATTTATTTCTTAAAAACTTCTAGTATCCCCCTCAGTACGATACAATGATTTTAAACGGTTGCTCCCATTCGGGGTAGTTTTCTAGGGGATTAATTGTAAAAAAATTCTAATGCCATCCCCACTATACAACAAAAATTCACAGAAATAGAGAAAGCGTGGTGTGATGAAAAATGTATTTTTTTTTAAATTACACCCCTTAGGGGTAATTTTTGAGGTTGAGCTATGCCAATATGCTGTAATTAATTTGTAAAAAATTACAGTACCACCCCCAGTACGATACAACAAATATTAATTGAAATGCAAAAAGGATGGTTTAACGAAAAATATGGTTTTTGAAGAATTGCACACCTTAGGGGTAGTTTTTTGGGGGTTGGGCTATGCCGATGTGTTGTAATTAATTTGTAAAAAATTCCAGTACCATTTTCATTGGATTGTGCTACAAGTGTGCACCAGCACTTAGGGTCATCAATTAGTGAAATGAATACTGTGGAAAATACTAAAAACAGGAAGACGAGATCACAAGTTTGATAAAATCAAATAAGAAAAGTAGAGAAGAGCAAGTGGCAACACGAAATGAAATTCGCCATCAGAACACAAAACCAGCCAACAGGGCTCTGCAAAATTTTTTTTGGCTATGTATGAAACAACCCTGAGTTTAGCTAAAAATTTACAAAGAGAAGCAACAACAAAGGTTTTCAATGTCATTAGTGAGCTCGAAGAACGGGAATATGACGACTATTCATTACAACGAATATCACCAAGTTTTCAACTACTCCAGAGAGATCAAATTCAAATACAAATTTAGAGAGACTTCGGGGTCATACATAGAAGGAGATTCTTTCACATCAAATACTCAAGGTAAACGTTTTATAAATATAAATAAATTTATAAATAATTATTTATTTAATAATTATTATTTGTAAATAAATATATTCGTTATTACTCTTTATTAATATTTCTTACTTTACTCAGTAGTTTATAATTCATTGGTAGATAAGGTAGAAAATGTGCCTGTACCTAATAGTGACCAATCATTAAACGAAGAAGGAAAAGGAAAAACATTTTTTTACATGAAATTTAATAATTAAAATATAATCTTACATACATTTCGTGTTTTATTAATTTTTCGGCAATAATTTGTTATTATCGTAAAATTGACTTTAATATTCCCTTCCTAATGGCTTCAATTTGTCATGGTACAGACCCTTCTGCAGAACAAAAATAATTTGTCAATTCTGTTTTTATTTGAAACGCTTTATTACTGCTTCTTACATTAGACGGGGCTAAATTTACAAGTTGATGGTCCGGACCATCTAAATCAGTTGAATCAAACTCGCTCACCCGTTGTGCTAGTGTTTTTTGGTGCCTCAAATAATTGTGAAGTACACAAGTTGCTTTAATAATTTTATCAACTTTTCGTAAACTGCACTTGAAAGGTTATTTGTACACTTGCCACCGGGCACTTAAAATTCTGAAAGCACATTCCACAGTTTGTCATTCGTATAGTTGGCCTGTAATTCTAAGGATATCGCCTCATAACATATTTGGTGAGTTGAAAAGCCTCGTCCCCAATCAAAACAAATGGCAAACAATTCGCTCCACGCGCAGCTAATTTTAGTAAATTGTTGTGAAGCCTTTTCCAAACAAACTCTTGGCAAATATGTTCCCATCGCTGAATCTTCCTTGGGCAGAAACATCAATGTACGAGAATTTATAAGCAGAATCAACTGCCGCCATGAGAACTACTGAAAATGTTTTTTATAGTTGAAAAAGGATGACCCGGAATTTATAGGCTTCCGAATAACGACGTGTTTTCCGTCAACGGCAGAAACACAATTGGGAAATTGCCATCTAGCATTAAATTCCTTGACCTTTTCACACCAAAAAGATTCGTTTGGCTCTGGCATTTCTCGAGGTTGCATATTGAGGCATATAACGTCACTCACCTTTTCAACAATTTGTCCGAAAATTAAAACTGAGGTCGCGAAAAGAGGATCCTGCTGCAATATATCTAAAACAAAAAATAAAATTAATTTTAAATTCCAGAATTATGTTTTAAAATTGTTGTGCAGTTATCTTAAACATACAACCAATCTTTCTCTTGTAGAAATGAGCATTCGAAAAAATGAGTCCTGACCTTGTATGTCCTTTTCAATTAATGCGTGAACATATTCAAACTGCTCCCTGGTCAATCTCATAAAAAAACTCCTCTTCCTTTGAGTCGGGTAAAAGGCTGTTAAATTCACCATAATCTAAACCTTTCTTTAAAAATTGTGAACACCACAAACTAATTTTTTGTTTTTTAGATAAAAGATATAAAAGTACATCTTCTTCGAACTCCTCATCTGAAGAACCCGACTCAGGACTGAAATCGTTTAGCGTTTGAACTGAATTTTGCATCCTAAAGGGTGTCTTCCTTAAAGATACATTTATGTGTATCCCAGCTCGACAATTTAACGGATTATAATGTCTATTAAAAGTTGTATATATTTTATTACTCTTACATATTATCACTTTTTATATAAATTAACTTTATAATAGTAACAAAAATCTTTGTCCAATTTTCAAATTCGTATTTAAAATGTCTTACTTTCCGTATTGAGTATTTTGACAGAATGAAATTTAAGTAACATTGTATGTGCGTCAAAACTTGTATAGAAAAATGTCTATGTGTGTGTGAAATATATAACTGAAAATTGTAAGGCGAAGACAACTCGAGCTATGTTAGTTGTCATAGCTCAAAACAGCTCGCTTAGCTTAGGCCAAGTGTGCAACGTTTCGTTAAAACCTTTTATTTACAAGCAAGAGCTGTGAACATAGCTCATACCGCTTAGCTTAGCTTATCTCGAATGTACAACGGCCCTAACTATTTTGAATTTGGTGACATATGCCCGCACTTGGTAACATCTCCAAGATTCTTTTTATCGGCCATAGTAGAGCATATGTTATTACTGACATTTAAACAGTTAATTTATTAATAAACCGAAGCTAATAGACTAAAATTAGTATGATCGAGCATATTTGTTTCCGTTAAAAAAGTTCAATTAGTTCACTAGGAGTTTTCACTCAATGAACTTATTTCATGAGATTAAACTCCATTCAGCATTTGACAGGTTCTAACTATAATTTGAATAAGCAATTCAAAATAAAGATACGATCATAAGAAATATTCTCGTTTAATATATTCCTGAAATTTGGCCCGTCAATCGTTTGATTTATTTACCTCCCATCCAGGTGATTTTTAATTTATCGAAAAAATATTACTCATATATGGTATACCCAAAAATACCATTTGTTACTATTTTTATGTTATTTTACCATAATACGTATATATTTTAATTTATTTAAATATTTTAAAACAATGTACAAACACAACACATAGTCCCTGTACATATATTTATGGCAACCGTACCATCTGCAAGTCAAAATAACAAAAAAAAAAAAATACAACAGATATAAATATTCTCAAATGTAATATCGAAAAAAGATATTCATTCTTATATCACTTCTTACATTTTATTGTTATTATTAAATTTCAAGAGGATTGCCCAAGCGTTCCATTAATATATACAAAAAACTTTTTTTTTTTTGTGAATATCGATAATCGAATAACAACAACCAACCGTATTCACAAACTATTATAAAACCACACGAGAAAGTGTATGGTGTTCACTTACCAGATGAGAACGAGAAACAGCCATGATAATTGAAATGCAATAAATTTATCAGGTTATATCTTCAAAATGCAATTTCAAATTGAATTTTTTTTGTGTATTTTTTTGGTATACTATTTTGACCATCATCCGTAAACGTAATGGCTCTTAAGGAAATATGTTAATAGTGTTGCGAGCTATATATGTACAAGTTTACACTAAGAACGAGGGTTGTGTGTTCTTATGATCCAAATTCAAAACAAATTGGTCAACGGTGGACAATATATTTTGTGATTTTATGTACTGTTCAATAATTTTGATAAAAATATACTGGGTCTAGTAAAAATATTCTACCCTTCTACTAAATCATTCGCGTATACATAATGTATAACGTTTGCATGTATAAATACGCTACATAAATTTATGATGAGTAAGCAATCAGTTACGCAACATAATTATCACCATTATTCTAGACTAATTAAAGTTTATTGACTTTCTCCCAACCGGTCTAAAACAAAAAGCCGCTATGTATGTATAAAATTTCACGGGTTTGTTGTGATTAGAAAAAAAAAACACAAATCGAACCCATATTGTCATCAATCAATTATGATTGTGCTGTGCGATAACACCAACATATATTATAAATCAAATTTGTGCTCCCTTCTTGTCTTGATTAGATTTTCTTTGTATTATTTATGTAATCGGGAAAATGAGCCACACCTTTAATTGAAAATATGTATAATGTAATATATTGAATACCCTTAATTTGAAATCATTTTTATATCGAGAATCCATTGTGCACTCTACACATATGTATACACAGTATTAGAGCAACATAAAATTACATGTTCATGGAAAAATCACAAAAGAGTAATTACATTAAAAAAATGGGAAAAATAAATTTTTTAGGAGTTCAAATTAGGTTTAAGTAGATTTTATTTTTAGTTCAGTATATTACAAATGAAAATTGGAACTCAGTAGGCGGAAATATTTCTTATTCTTATGTTATCGAAGAAATTTTATTAGATTTAATTACAATTTGGCATGAGTAGTCATGATGAGCTTATGAATAAGAACTTAGAGTCATAAGCAACATAAGAGTCCACCACAGAGCTCCGTCAAAAAGTACTTAAGAAATAAATGTAATGTGCTGTTATCACACCGCGTACCGAAACTACTACAATTAATGGCCGCACACAGGAAACATGTGTACATACCGGGTGATTTCTTTAGCTGCAACTTTTAAATATCTCGGAAAATAAGCACTCTACGAAAAAAATGTCCATTATCAAAATTTAAACATTCCGGACATATGTACATTAGTGTTAAAATTAATACCCTACGTATGATTGTGAAATACATACCAAAAATAATACCAAAAATGTACACTGTTAAATTCAAAAATATTCCAATTGGATTTGTTTTGTAGTGAAATTGAAACACTTTTAGATAATCTTTAACATTTATACTAGAGAAGTCCCTGAATCCCTAATAGTGTCGCTGTAAAGATCAAATAATTTTCTAACAATTTTAGATAAACACGAGAAAATTGTGATATAATTCACTAAAGTTTTTTCAATTCTAAAGAAGGTTTTTTAGACAATGTTTCTACTTGTATATCTCCGAATCTAGAGATGTTCACGGGGTCTCACCTATATGGCTGAATAGCTAAGTCAAAACCTCACGTGTGTGGTGAATAAGGTTGAGATATGATGATTTGTAAATTGTCTAGCATATTTTAAACAATAGTGGTTTTTGATTAATATCTATTTTCAAATTTTTCTGTTGCCGCTCCTTGAGATGTTCATAATCTTTTTAATGTATTTTGGGATAGCATAGATAAAATTCTAACATTGAAATAAACATGGTTATTTTATGAAAATATTTACTGTGCCATATACGACTTAGAAGTTTCATGAATTTCAATAAATTTTCAAATTTTATTTCACCGATCCTAGAGATGTTCACGGGGTCTCACCTACATGGTCAGATAGATCAGTCAAACCCCTATGTGGGTAATGAACGGGATCTAATTATGATGATTTTTAACTAGTCCAGAGACATTTTTACGTTTCCGGTTATATCGCCCATCCCAGAAATGTTCACGCGATCTCTTTCATATATTCGAATAGGTCAGACAATTTTCTATCAATATTGTGAAAATGGGACACGAATAATGATTTTCATCATGTTTTCCATAATTTACAACTTCTTCGTTTGCAATTTTACTCTCAATTGGAAATTTTGGTATTTTCTCCAATAGGATTTTTACCCAATTGACATTCCCAAATAAGCTACGAACCCGATTTATTGTGAAAACATTCAAATAACAAAAATCCTATGGATGTTCACAAGGTCACGTTTATACTTTTAGATAGCTCAAAGTTTCGACTTTCGATAGTTCCGAACAGGGTTCAATTGTGATGATATTTACTGGGCCATATACGACTTAGAAGTTTCATGAATTTCAATAAATTTTCAAATTTTATTTCACCGATCCTAGAGATGTTCACGGGGTCTCACCTACATGGTCAGATAGATCAGTCAAACCCCTATGTGGGTAATGAACGGTATCTAATTATGATGATTTTTAACTAGTCCAGAGACATTTTTACGTTTCCGGTTATATCGCCCATCCCAGAAATGTTCACGCGATCTCTTTCATATATTCGAATAGGTCAGACAATTTTCTATCAATATTGTGAAAATGGGACACGAATGATGATTTTCATCATGTTTTCCATAATTTACAACTTCTTCGTTTGCAATTTTACTCTCAATTGGAAATTTTGGTATTTTCTCCAATAGGATTTTTACCCAATTGACATTCCCAAATAAGCTACGAACCCGATTTATTGTGAAAACATTCAAATAACAAAAATCCTATGGATGTTCACAAGGTCACGTTTATACTTTTAGATAGTTCAAAGTTTCGACTATCGATAGTTCCGAACAGGGTTCAATTGTGATGATATTTACTGGGCCATATACGACTTAGAAGTTTCATGAATTTCAATAAATTTTCAAATTTTATTTCACCGATCCTAGAGATGTTCACGGGGTCTTACCTACATGGTCAGATAGATCAGTCAAACCCCTATGTGGGTAATGCACGGTATCTAATTATGATGATTTTTAACTAGTCCAGAAACATTTTTACGTTTCCGGTGTTATCGCCCATCCCAGAAATGTTCACGCGATCTCTTTCATATATTCGAATAGGTCAGACAATTTTCTATCAATATTGTGAAAATGGGACACGAATGATGATTTTCATCATGTTTTCCATAATTTACAACTTCTTCGTTTGCAATTTTACTCTCAATTGGAAATTTTGGTATTTTCTCCAATAGGATTTTTACCCAATTGACATTCCCAAATAAGCTACGAACCCGATTTATTGTGAAAACATTCAAATAACAAAAATCCTATGGATGTTCACAAGGTCACGTTTATACTTTTAGATAGTTCAAAGTTTCGACTATCGATAGTTCCGAACAGGGTTCAATTGTGATGATATTTACTGGGCCATATACGACTTAGAAGTTTCATGAATTTCAATAAATTTTCAAATTTTATTTCACCGATCCTAGAGATGTTCACGGGGTCTCACCTACATGGTCAGATAGATCAGTCAAACCCCTATGTGGGTAATGAACGGTATCTAATTATGATGATTTTTAACTAGTCCAGAGACATTTTTACGTGCCCACAAACTAAAAATAACTTATATGGCCGCAGAAAATCGAAAAATTATAGTGAAAATTCTTATCCATCAATTTTCCCCAAATTTTTCTGGTGGTCTCAGTATGACCTAAGCTATTAGAAAAACAACCGAAAGTATTGGTTACTAGTGGAAGTTTTTGAGATATTGGCCAAAAACTAGAAATAACTGATAGGGCCGCAGAAAATCAAAAAGTTATAGTGAAAATTCTAATCCACCAATTTTCCTGGTAGTCTCAGTATGACCTGAGCTATTAGAAAACAATCGAAAGTATTGGGTACTAGTGGAAGTTTTTGAGATATTGGCCAAAAACTGAAAATAAACTAATAAAAAAATTTAAATTTTCAAAAGTATTGGTAATGAGATAGCCTAGTTTAGTCCAGCATGAACAGATCCTAGAATTTTGTCCTAAGGTTTGGACCCCTGATCAATACTTTTATCCAAATTTCATCGTCATTCTTTTAGAATGGCGGAAAGACGGAATATTGTTAAATTTCAAGATTTAATTTACCGTGTTCCTTTACTTCGGAGATCAATCAATTTGTCATTTTAAGGATCACTTTTAATATTTTATTCCGCTGGGATGTTTTATTTAGTGAAAAAAGAGATACAAAATGAATATTAAATTTTCGCTGGAAATTATATAACAAAATAAATTCTCTATTGTGATTGAGCTGCCACTTGCGGCGAGTAACGAAAACTCTTATTTTCCACTGAGAAATGTCCGCTAACTTAAACAGCATATGAAAATCATCACCCGTGTTCCATTTTCACAATATTGATAGAAAATTGTCTGACCTATTCGAATATATGAAAGAGATCGCGTGAACATTTCTGGGATGGGCGATATAACCGGAAACGTAAAAATGTCTCTGGACTAGTTAAAAATCATCATAATTAGATACCGTGCATTATCCACATAGGGGTTTGACTGATCTATCTGACCATGTAGGTGAGACCCCGTGAACATCTCTAGGATCGGTGAAATAAAATTTGAAAATTTATTCAAATTCACGAAACATCTAAGTCGTATATGGTCCAGTAAATATCATCACAATTGAACCCTGTTCGGAACTATCGAAAGTCGAAACTTTGAGCTATCCAAAAGTATAAATGTGATCTTGTGAACATCCATAGGATTTTTGTTATTTGAATGTTTTCACAATAAATCGGGTTCTTAGCTTATTTGGGAATGTCAATTGGGTAAAAATCCTATTGGAGAAATACCAAAATTTCCAATTGAGAGTAAAATTGCAAACGAAGAAGTTGTAAATTATGGAAAACATGATGAAAATCATCATTCGTGTCCCATTTTCACAATATTGATAGAAAATTGTCTGACCTATTCGAATATATAAAAGAGATCCCGTGAACATTTCTGGGATGGGCGATATAACCGGAAACGTAAAAATGTCTCTGGACTAGTTAAAAATCATCATAATTAGATCCCGTTCATTACCCACATAGGGGTTTGACTGATCTATCTGACCATGTAGGTGAGACCCCGTGAACATCTCTAGGATCGGTGAAATAAAATTTGAAAATTTATTGAAATTCATGAAACTTCTAAGTCGTATATGGCCCAGTAAATATCATCACAATTGAACCCTGTTCGGAACTATCGAAAGTCGAAACTTTGAGCTATCTAAAAGTATAAACGTGACCTTGTGAACATCCATAGGATTTTTGTTATTTGAATGTTTTCACAATAAATCGGGTTCGTAGCTTATTTGGGAATGTCAATTGGGTAAAAATCCTATTGGAGAAAATACCAAAATTTCCAATTGAGAGTAAAATTGCAAACGAAGAAGTTGTAAATTATGGAAAACATGATGAAAATCATCATTCGTGTCCCATTTTCACAATATTGATAGAAAATTGTCTGACCTATTCGAATATATAAAAGAGATCCCGTGAACATTTCTGGGATGGGCGATATAACCGGAAACGTAAAAATGTCTCTGGACTAGTTAAAAATCATCATAATTAGATCCCGTTCATTACCCACATAGGGGTTTGACTGATCTATCTGACCATGTAGGTGAGACCCCGTGAACATCTCTAGGATCGGTGAAATAAAATTTGAAAATTTATTCAAATTCATGAAACTTCTAAGTCGTATATGGCACAGTAAATATTTTCATAAAATAACCATGTTTATTTCAATGTTAGAATTTTATCTATGCTATCCCAAAATACATTAAAAAGATTATGAACATCTCAAGGAGCGGCAACAGAAAAATTTGAAAATAGATATTAATCAAAAACCACTATTGTTTAAAATATGCTAGACAATTTACAAATCATCATATCTCAACCTTATTCACCACACACGTGAGGTTTTGACTTAGCTATTCAGCCATATAGGTGAGACCCCGTGAACATCTCTAGATTCGGAGATATACAAGTAGAAACATTGTCTAAAAAAACCTTCTTTAGAATTGAAAAAACTTTAGTGAATTATATCACAATTTTCTCGTGTTTATCTAAAATTGTTAGAAAATTATTTGATCTTTACAGCGACACTATTAGGGATTCAGGGACTTCTCTAGTATAAATGTTAAAGATTATCTAAAAGTGTTTCAATTTCACTACAAACAAATCCAATTGGAATATTTTTGAATTTAACAGTGTACATTTTTGGTATTATTTTTGGTATGTATTTCACAATCATACCCTACGTCCCATTCTTATAGGTGAAGCGGGAGGTTACTTTGAAATTAAAATAGGACCCCTTTTTTATTGCAGATTCAGATTCTGCGACTTAAAGTACGTAGGGTTTCTTTAAAACATTTTTTTTCGATTCATGATAGATGGCACTGTAATAACGTTATTAAATTTTGTTCGATTTCTCCTACTGATAACCTATCCATTCGATTCTGCAATACGTTTGAATTAAAATGAACACGTTTTCAATGTAAATACTCGAAATTAGTCTTAAACAATTGGGACCCATGTAAATCAAGCACCATGGTGCATGAGAGGCGAGGGGACTCACGGTAATCACGCACCCCGAAGGGAACTAACTGTAAACTACTATGTCCATGTCGTTATTCCTGCGTAACGTTGAAAATAGTTTATTGACCAACCAACTACATTTCTACAAGAAACAATTTCCCAGTTATTCAGATATTTTTAAAACAAAATACAAAAAAATCATTTATTTCATAGCAGGTTTAATCGGATGTTCCTGAGGTTTACGATAATAATAGGTTCTCTACAAGCCGTTTTTCAGCAATTACAAATTTAGGAACTAAAGTTTGTTTAAGACTAATTTCGAGTACTTACATTGAAAACGTGTTAATTTTAATTCAAACATATTGCAGAATCGTAGGCATAGGTTGTCAGTAGGAGAAATCGAAATAAACTTAATATCGTTATTACAGCGCCATCTATCATGAATCGAATAAAATGTTTTTAAGAAATCCTACTTACTTTAAGCCGTAGAATTTGAATCTGCAATAAAAAATAGGGATTCCTATTTTAATTTCAAAGTTACCTCAAAGTTCAAACTTTTATTACTAATGTATGTCCCCCCGGAATGATTAAATTTTGATAATGGAACTTTTTTTTCGTAGAGTGCTTATTTTCTGAGATATTTGAAAGTTTCAGCTTACAGAAATCACCAGGTATAGTAAACTAAATAACAAAGAGGCTGAAAAACTACTTTCTGCAAAAATTCTTTTGTTGGATTATCAGAAACAATACTTTCTAAAATACAAAATCCAATTGTGGTAACAAAAATCATTCTAAATCATCGCTTCAACAAATATTCAAAACATAAGTCCTTAAATCGACACAATCTCATCGCCGATCCCCACATCGTCGCCAACCACAATGCCGACAACGAAATAGCCGACAATCACATCACAGATAAAAATATCGCGGAAGACGAGTTCGGCGACAAGACACTTTGCCGTTACACCCATTTCACTAGCACCCACAGTACCGAAATAAACACCGCCCAAACCCACGTGATAGAGTATAGGAATTCGTTAATTAGCAAATTGCAATTTTACTTTAGCAGTGCTAGCAACATATAGATGTGAGTAATATAAGCGCATTTTAGGAGTGCCTAACATTTTCATAAAAGCAAGATATCACCGACAACCGCTAGTTTCGATATCCTGTTAATCGTACCACGTGTTCGACGTTATCATGCCAGCGCAGTCCAGGTCTTTCTCTAACGCACATCGAATGGTTCTTCTGTGCAACGTGGCTCAGCCATGTAACTCGATTGGATTTGATGAATCCCATAACAATCACTATGGGTCAGAGTTCAGCTCACGCTTCTGAAAGCCAGCACAGATGTTATCGAAAATTCAATATCAAATTTCGAAATTTCAATATCAAATTGAACAGCACATACAGACCCAAATGTTGTTAATTTCACAAAGAAACGAATTTTTCTGGAATTCCAAGAAATATGAGCGCATCCCATAGGTTCCTACGGTTGATATTGTCATATGTCTGTCGGAAGTCTATATACACGTATATATATGAGATATAAGATTATATTGCACCCCTAACATTTTTGCATCCTTATATGGTGAAACACTGATCAGTGATCGATCGGTTGGGACAAGTACCACATAGTTGCCAATGATGTTTTTGGTGAGGGGGATGAGTCTGGCAAGTACAACGTTATCCAACACTAGTTGTAGGCAGTGTTGAATAGAACTGTGTCACGATAGTTTTCACATTTAAAACGGTCGCCATTTTTGTGCAGTGGGCATATGAATGTGAACTTCTAATTCTCTGGCGGCTCTTCTAAGTCCCAAATAAATTTGGAGCAAGCTGCTAGAGCAATTTATTGCTTGAATGGAAGTCACTATACATCATTCCGATTTAGCAAATTTTGGAATCTCTTAAATTTCTTTGATCCACGTAGAGTGTCTCTAGTGTTGCGAGCCAACCATTTCGCGATATTTTTGCTTATTTTCGAAGATCAGCGACACTGATCATCGAACCAATCATTGTGAGGTCTCGGAGGTTTTCTTCCGATAGTATTTTGTGCCAATCAAGTTGATTATTCTTCGATTCATCTCAAGAGTCTGAGCATTTGATGGAGCAACGATAACTCTTTTGCGAGCTCATCTGTTCACATTTGCTCAATATTATTAAAAATGACACTGATTAGACCTTGACTTGTGATCATTTCGGTCGAAATTTGAATTGTGTCCTCCTCATAAATGCCAGGTGTTGCAGGTAAAGTTCCTGATCCGACTTGCAGAAGCCATCCATTGTGCTCGTGTTGACCTTCGTTACGCATGTTGATGGTCAAAGAAAGTTGTTCAAACTGGTTCCATAGAGGGCTTGATTTAATGCATCATTCGATGATTTCAGTGCGCGTTCCTCTTTGAACGACTGGTAGCGTCTGACGAAAATCGAGCAGCCTCACGCAAAACTGCGGCTTCTGGTGATGTCATTCGCATTGATGAGATTGAATTATCAAGAAGTGGCACTGGAAGTTTAAATCCACTATGAATCAAGCGTCCTCCCATAAGGAGTTGCAAATGGCAGCACAATTTTTCATTCAACTCGAAAGTTTGCCATTAAAGTTGTGTATAAGAAGGTATTTTTCCTGAGCCACCGAGATCATCGATGAAAATGAGCTTACATTGTGCGTGATTATTTTCAAATTTTGATGTATGCCGCAAGCTGGACTTCATTCAGCTTTCCAATTTGTTCGACTGCCAATCGTGCTTCTTCTTCTTGATCATAAATTTGATCCTCTTCGAGTGGGTTACCGCTTGGAACAGGCAAACCAACTGAACCGCATGACATTCCGTGCTGTTTGAGAACAAAATTGATATCACGAAGAGCCTAGTTGATCGATTTAGATTCACTGTGTCGTCGTATGTAGTCGAGTATAAAATCTTCTAGAAGATCCTGCCATAATTTGAGGAGTTGAGCGGGTTGGCAAAAATACAAATGGAAGCGAATATCTCTAGCAATTGCTTAGGTATCAAGTATGTTCCACCGTCTGTCAAGCATCGCTCCCATTCTTCATCCAACTCAAAAATGTTTCGCATAAATTTTCATCTACCGTACGCAAAATCTCAAAACTTGTTGCACCAGGAACATGTAGTAGCAGTAATCGAAGATAGAAGCGTTCTTCATCCTTAATGCTCAACACGTACATTGGTGCTATTGTTCTTCCGCTCCTCCTTGTCGCTCTTGCCATTGACCTCACTTATAAACAAAACGGTAAGGGATGTCGGTGTGAAGGTGAACTCGTGCAGTTGCATTTCCAGAACGCGCAGCCAAAAGTGCTTCTTCTTCATGACCTACTTTAAAAACAACTCGTTGTTGATTTTGAAGGTGAACTGGCAGTCTCATAACAGAGTGCGATCTATCGTGCATTACTGACTCTCGCAGGTGTCACATTGCTTCAGGAGCACTCACATATCGGCAATCGATGAAGTTTGTAATCTCATTATATCGCAGCTCAGGTTGACCATTTGTTGTTATGGCGACAGTGGAACAATCATTTCCCTTGAATATGTATTGGATATGAATTGGAGCAATCCACATTGATGTGAGCGTGACCATGAAGCAAGCATTTAAGTACAATGTCGCGTAAGGTTGGACGTTCTATCGATGACCTTGCTATCGATGAATCAGTTGTCGGTGGAAATTCGGCCTAAATAAATTGATCAATCGTTTGAGCAGTTGTAAATTTATCTTGACTTTGCAATGTCATTAATATGTGTGCGTGCGGAAGACCTCTCTTTTGAAACTCGATTGTATAAACATAAGCAATTGACTTTCCAAGAACTCCAACTCTGACTTAATCATTAATGAGTTCATCTAAGTTAATCTTGTAAACTCGAGTCACTAAATCGGGTCGGTTGGAAGCATTTTCTCCTGGTCTCAAATTTGCTGTGATTTCCTTCCAACTCGGGTTTTCAGTAAATGTAATGAAAAGGTCAGGTGGTCCCATTTTGCGAAAATGCTCATTGCATCACAGCACCGCTCTCGCATGCTGCGAGATGAACCTTCAAAAGTTGATGACAGAATTACAGAAACGCCGGCTGCAATGTGTTCATGCACAACGTGCAATGTGTTGCGCTAAATTTGCGACGTGATCAGCGAGACCTTGATAATGTTCAGCCCGAAGTAGTTTCTGATTTTGACGAATGTAGTTGAGATTATTTCCTTCTACTTGTAGATGTGACTCAACCAGCCATTGCAGTGTTAGTTTTCCTGCGTTCATGATTGGATTGAAGTCACCTCGATTTGCTGTCAATGTAGCCTTATATTGGAGCATACTGATATTCTTACGAACTGGATTTAATTTTGCACCAGTATAACTACCACACTGCTAATTGGGATGCCAGCTTGGCTCTCCATATGGAAAAAGTATTGCATAAGTCATCGGTTCCAAGTTTGGACTGAGAATATTGATGTTAATGAACTGCTGATTGGGATCTTCAGGATTAATCGGGTAAATATGGATGTCATGATTAAATGGCAGCTTACCATCAGCATTTATACGAATATCATCGACGATCGCGTCTATATGCCATGCTTACAATTCGAGGGTCTTCTTCTGCTTCAGCAGCGCATGCAGTCTCTTGTGCTTCAACATCTCCTATCAGTTGATAACTTTGTGCTAATCTATTGTGTACACGAAAAAGCGATCAATCTTGTCCAAAATATCACGGCGACAGTTATCATTTGCGGCGTGTTCCTGACGCGCATCAGTAGCTTGTGTACTATCAAGTACATAGAGCTGGGCAAATTGAGGTGCTTGGTCATTGATTGTTTGCAAGTGAGTCGTTTGATGATAAATGATGCCATGAATCTTGAATATATATGGTCCTCTTCCTGGCAAGTCGATAATTTTTGCACCCATGAATGCGAATGAAACAGCGCTGTTATACGATCTATTGTTTTGTGGAAAATGAGTTCGATTAAGATTTGTTGTTTGATAAGACTTTTTAGAAATTCAGGATACTCAACAATCTGTCCTTGAATGTCAGTTTGATTTGGCAGCGGAACTTTGCCTTTTCGACCAAAGGATGTGAACAATCTGTCAGCTGGTTTCTCGGCAGTAAAGTTTCTTCATTGACAAAATGAGTACAGCTTATCAAACCCTATTAAAGTTACCCGAAAGTTTCCAGTCGAAAGATGATAATGCAGATTATGTCTTTGCTATCCCAGGCGAAAAAATATTTTATAGCCGCTAGAAATATTACTTGATATACCTAGTTCTACTATCACCTCCAAATAACCAGAATACAGATAAAATCGATCTGGAACTAAATAATTTTACAAAAGTGGACCAAATCCTATGAAATGTTAATTACAATAAATTTAAAAAGTATCGAACAAAATAATTAAAACGTTCTGTATTTTCTAGGTTACCCACTTTCCCATCGGTCCTACTCGATTACTAAACATACAAAAATTCTCAAAAAAATTATCCCAAATACGTTAAACGTTTCTGTAACACCTTATGTAACCCACCAGCCCGGCCAGCGAATAATTTTTGAGGTCAATGGAATATATCTCGAATACTAAACATACAGAAATTCCCAAAAAATTATCCCAAATACGTTAAACGTTCCTCTATCACCTTATATAACCCACTGGTCCGGCCAGCGAATAATTTCTGAGTTCAATGGACTATATATCGAATACTAAACATACAAAAATTCTCAAAAAATTATTTCAAATACGTTAAACGTTCATCTATCACCTTATGTAACCCACTAGTCCGGCCAGAGAAGAAATAGAGAAAGACTTGACGTATTTGAAATAATTTGTTGAGAATTTTTGTATGTTTAGTATTCGATATATAGTTCATTGAACTCGGAAATTATTCGATGGCCGGACTAGTGGGTGACATAAGGTGATAGAGGAAGACTTGACGTATTTGAAATAATTTTTTGAGAATTTTTGTATGTTTAGTATTCGAGATATAGTCCATTGAACTCAGAAATTATTCGCTGGCCGGACCAGTGGGTTACATATAGAGGAACGTTTAACGTATTTGAAATAATTTTTTGGGAATTTTGTGTATGTTTAGTATTCAAGATATAGTCCGTTGGACTCAGAAATTATTCGCTGGCCAGACTAGTGGGTTGCATAAGGTGATAGAGGATCGTTTACAAAACGTATGTATATTTATTGTAATTTACATTTCCAGAGCATTTTTGCTGTATTCTGGTTATTTGGAAATGTTAATAGAACTAAGTTTATTAGGTAATATATCTTTCGGCTGGGATAGCAACAATATCTGCATTATCATCTTTCGGCTGGGATAGCAAAGGCACTATCTGCATTACCTTTCGGCTGGAAGCTTTCGGCTAACTTTAACAGTATGCTTATCAAATGCTCCACAATCATAATAATCAACAGGTTGGTTGAACTCGTCGAAATTAATCGCTTCCCTGCAAAGAACCTCATTCGCACGTTCTCGAGCTAAACGTTTTGATGCTGCATTAGCAGTTCGATGCGCTTGCAATTGATCGGGTGTCATTTGGGTCGAAAATAACCCATACTCTTTCGATTTCACGATTGCATTGTTGTTGCTTTGTGTATTTCGTTGACGAAATTTAGAAAAAAAATCACACTGACGAATTTTTTTTGGTCGCCCTGTGCGTTCTCGAATGAGTCAGTCAGTGACATAGACGTTTATAATATATATAAATCACGAACAGCAAGCAACTCATTTTAAAAGTGTTTTTAACGATACCTTAACTGTCCAGTGCCCCAGGTGCTGCTATTGAAGATTTGCATGAAACTCGTGAAATTTGCACCAATCATAAAACGTTCGATTTTACTTCAGGGATTAAACTGCATTTTTCGGTCTCTTGGTCTCTACCTAGCACTCCAATCATTTAATTAGATGCGTTTGCTGTTGTAGACGCTCGTTTGATAATTAAATCATCTTATTGTTAAACATCAAAAATCTTACCATAATCTCAGCAATTATTACAACTAATAATCAAACTGGGGTGTGGAAAGAGCGGCGGTTTACGTTCGAGCGGTTATTGTAATGGCAAATAATAAATCACTTGTTGCAATAAAATAGCACCTCGTCTGAGGCATTAACATTAACCTTTAATATGTAATATCAGGTTCGTCACTTTTCATTTGATGAGTAGGGATTGATATCTTTCGTTTTTAACTAATAGTAGGCTACTCTCAATATACATCCTTTGTTGCATATACATGCTGCTTAAAACTTTGAATTTTTATCCAAATTCTAAAGTTTTAAAATTCTCTGTATTCAAGCCCTTTAATGTATAAAATAAATTAAAATAAAATTTGACTATATCTTCGCGGATACACTTATTGAATTTGTATCCATCTAGAAAATATCTTGTTGAGAGGAATTGATTGATTCTCCTGTTAATTTTAACTATGGACTGTTTCCATAATAGTAAGTCTCCCAATCTAACGACAGAAGTTAAACTAACTAACGGCAATAAATGTTCCTACAATTTTTAGCTAATATATGGAATGTAACTAATCTGAGACCAGAGGAGTTATTAAATATTTAGTAGGTACGTTTATGCTCAAGGTTAACTCATGATCTTAAACTAAAAATTGATATTTTGACTCGTCTCAAAAAAAAAATAATAATCAGTTTTTTGAGCGCCGAGATTCAGTTTACCGTTTAAAACCGTATCGGAAAACGTAAAATTGTAATTTTAATACTACGTAGCTCTTTCATCGCATCGCCCTTAATCATTGTTACCATTGATCTCAATGCGCTAAGCTACAGTTTAAAAACCACCATTATCATCACATCACACAAAATGATGTAAATTCAATCAAAAATTCATGAGCGCAAAAAAACAAAATGCTATCCAAAATTTGCATACATTTGATGATAAAAAAAATCAAATCATCAACAGAAACCACAAAAAAAAAATTTCACCGAGATAAATTTCCATTTGATTGATTGAATTGAATTCAATTTGGATGAAAATTGTAAAATGGAAGTGAAATGAAATTCGAGATGAATTTTGTAGCGAAAATTTTTTGTTTCGTTTTTGTCGGAAAAACTTTATTTTTTTTTGTTCTGTGCGCGGCACTATGTGGATGGGAATGGGACGGGTTCGTTACGTTGCAATAATGATTGTATTTTTCTTTTATGTTTGTTGGGATTCGATATGATACGCGCGCTATGATAACGATGATATTGTAGATTACAAAAAAAAAATAAAAAATTATCGTTGATATGCTATCTCGTATGTCTGTGGATGTATCAGTATAATGGAAAAAGTTTAACTAAAATTGTCTGTCAATTGATGGAACGGATTTTTTTTCGGAAAAATTGCTTTTAATAGACACAATCGATAACAGTTATCCAGTTAAAGAGATACGTTTCAATTATACTCGTATTATGTCGATAAAATATTATACTCGTAAATGGATGAGAAAGAAACGGTGGTGAATCAAATTTGATCTGAATACATTCAATAACAAATTAATATTCATCTCAAGTTATGATCATGCGCCGAACTATTAACCATTCAATGAATTCTGTAAAATTAATCTCACGAGTAGGTTATGAAATATTCTAATGCAGAGCGCAATGCAAAAAAAATATTAATTCAACACTTGAAGGCATTTTTCTGATTATCTTATTGATATCTTTTTATTTTACACAAATTTATCAAACCGCATGCCCCCCTCTCGTAGCAGCAATTCGCAAAACAATTTTTTTATGTGATAAAGTAATTTTTCGGTTATTAAAATTTCAAAAGATATATCAAAGGAAATACGCAAAGAGGTTGGCAAAAATACTACATAATGATAGCAATTGAGATTCATGTCTTATGCATGCTAATTTCCCAACCATTACCGCAACGTCTATATATGCATACACAGATATACGAGTACATATCTACATGTGTATGTAATATGTGCATACGAATATTGTCATGGCCAGGTGTGACAATACCTTTATAATCATTTTGTGCATATAATATTTTCGGAACGTTTTGTTTGGCTTTTTATCTTTCATGTTAAATCAGAATTTTTCAGTTTGTGGTAAAATTTATGAGATTTTTCAACGTATTAGTTCTGTTTATTTGTCTTCAAGGCATTTTTCGATGAAAATCTATAATAAATATTATGTCTCGTGCAGGTGATTTAAGGTAATGAATAATGTTATTGATTGATTTTATAAAGTTATGATTAAAAACTAATTTTTATTTTTGATATACTCAAAAAAGATATTGGGATTCTCTTCCTTTTGATCTGATGTTAGTAAAGCCGTTAATTCGCTCGGGGTTGTCAATTATTGATCAAACGTCCCTCGCACAATACATATAATATCAGTAATTCAATAAATGGTGCTAAGGAAGACTAAAGGTTTGTTGTGTGAACATGTCAACGGTGAAATTTCACGGAACCGAAGAAATGCGGTCTACAGATTTTTATTTTACTATTTTAAGGCAAACAGTTCATTGTCAGTGTGAAATATGCATGCATATAATTCACTTCAGGCAAATATTTTCAAATCCTTGCCTTAAATGGTTAACTTATACCCTGTTAAAATTAGGCGATAGTTTCCAACCGAAGATAAAAAATTGGTATGTGTCTTTGCCATGTCAAATAAAATGTGCCTCATCCGAGTGAAATAAATAACAAAAGGGATAACCAAGAACAACCCCTTCGGACTTTATTGAGAAAAACATATAAAATTAGAAAAGAGTTGGCCAACTATTTCAAATTTAATCCAAACAAAAAAAAATTGTTTGTTAACGTAAGATTCTATTTGAATAAAAATCAAATTTTCAAAGAATCTTTATTGACTAAAAAGATAAATTTTAGTTATGCTCGTAACAAAAATTTGACTAATAAAATACAACAATCCGGAAGAAATAGTCGCTTATGTGCACGATTGTCTACTGCACGATACTACTTCCAACCAGAAAGCAGGAATGCGTTTGAACAAGTTTCGAGAGAAAGGTTCGAGAGATAACAGAAATTTGAAGAATTTTCCTAAGATGACGCTATGTGAAAGGAATGGAGCAGAACACATTAAAAGTGTATACGGAACACGTTGTCTTTCGACGTTTCGTTCAAATCACGTTGTTTGTTTGATTTGAACAATCAAATGCAAGCAATTTTGCAATACACATCGTAACCTAACTCATAATAAAATGGACGAAGCAGGGAATGCTTCGAAGTGAAATAAGTCAAGCAAATGTTGCCCGTCATTTTAATGTGTCCCGAGCGGTTTTTACCGCTACCCCTGATATTGTATGCGCAATCGATCCTTTGATATTGTATGTGCAGTCGATGTTTCTTCTAGAAACAAAAAACAAAACAAAACTCAAACCAAATTCAAGGCAATGGCAACCAAAAACCATGTGGTCCATTTACACTTTTGATGTGTGTACATAATGTCTTGTACTGTACGAGTAAATTTCATTATAGGCTACTTACCATCTGGTTATTACTATATGACTTTAGATAATTGACCTTCAATCTAAATTCTGTAAGTGTTCGTCCTCCGATGCTACCCTAATTAATATGTTATCCAGCGAGAAGAATACATGTGCCATACCGCATGTGAGTTGCTCGACGAATTTTTGAAAAATAGCTGGTGCGCTGGCAACTCCGAAAGGCAATTGCTGATACTGGTAAAGTCCAAAAGGCGTCGTAATGATCATAAAATGCTTGGACTCGTCATCCATCTCGAGTTGCAAATAAGCATCGCTTAAATCAATCTTGGAAAACTACTTCCCACTTTGAAGACGGTGAAATATTTCTTCCACTCGAGGTATTGGGTACTGTTCGATATAACTGAGGATTGATCATAACCTTGAAACTTTCACAAATACGAACAGTGTTGTGTGCCTACGATGTTGTGGTAAAAACAATGGGACCGACCCATTGATTGAACTGAACAGGCCTGATGGCACCCAATATCTCCATTATATCATCTCTTTCTTCACGACTGACATCTGCTCGATGGGAATAGGACGTGTTTTGAAAATTTTAGGCGCGAAGTTCGGTTTCAGAAGTAGGTGAGCTTTAAACACCGAACGATAACCTAAGGTTGGCTTGAATACTTTTGCAAATTTCTGGTACAGAACATCTATTTTGTGTTACCACTCGATCGCACCAACAAAACCCTCTTCTAACTGAAAACTATATTTGAAATTGTTTAACCCAAATTGGTTGAACTAATCCATTCCGAAAATGTTCGCCCCATTTGTATCGGTAACCAGGATTCTAAGTTTTATTCTAAGATTTTGGTATTTAGCCACGACATCTAAAGTACCACAAACTGGAATGACTGTCAACATTGCCGTACGCTTTCACAACTGTATTGACTGGACTAAGCAATGGTTTAAGTAGCTGGTTGTAACTGTCATTTCCAATCATGGACACCGAGGCACCCATATCTACCAGAAATTGTAAAATGTTCATTAATTTCAATTGGAATAAGCATTTTTTTATTCCCAAACTGCCGAAGTTGGAGAGCTGCATCTGGATCCAAACTGAACATCTGTCCTCTAACCATGTCCACAGGGTCAATTTAAACGTTAGATAAATCGGACTGGACTAACAACGGAAAATGGATGGAATTGTTTCTTCCTCTACCTGGCATACAAACGGATGCTATGTGACCGTATTTGTGGCACTTGCAACATTCCACTTTCAGAAATCTACACTCGTTCCGCTGATGGTTGACTCCGCATCCAGGACTGGAACGATCTCGGCTGTTCGAACAATTCGGTTCGGATTGTGACCGCGATTTATGTTTTTGAATGAGCATTAAAATTGTTTATTTCCGGGATCGACTCATTCTCCCTCTTTAATATGCTCCCTGCCGCTTGTGCCTGCTCATATGCATTCGCTAATAGTAAGACATCGTCCGAGGTAGGATTGCTATTCTGCAAGCCTGCTGTCCGCACCGGCTCATCTATTGTGTGTAGAAGAATCAAATTCCGTATTGCATAATCGGTGTATGAAACTTTGCAACTCGCGAATTTGAATGCACACAACTTCACCGCTTCCCTCAAATCAGCATTCCGTGTAGCATATGTATCGGTTGGCTGCATTTTCGTTGTCATAGATTTGCATTATCAATACCCGGTTAACTTCGCATTAATATCGCTTAGCTGTTCATCGTCAATTTAAGTTAACACGATTTTCGTTTACCATTATTCTTCACCTCATTTGCGATGAAATGTTGCTCCATCTGCGCAACATACTCCTCGAATGTTTCCCTCGTCTTTTCGAATTTGTGGAACGATGGTACACGATTTATGCTTTCAGCTGGATGTTGCTTCATTTGCTCCATGAATGTTTACAAAAAAACTTGATGATTTTTCATCATTTGCTGCATGACCTCTTTTGTTTCCTCCATTTTACTCTCACAAATATTACATACATTTACGTATGTCAGTACAGTATTACACAAAAACCTAGGTTCAATCTTTTCAAATTCTGAACGTTTTCTGATTGCTAACAAAAATAATAATTTTCGCCTTTGTCGATTTTTTTTTTCATTCTCTACTTTGTCGATGCCATTTTTAGATTATCTACATACATTGCCTAGACGTGTAGAATAATATTCAACGACACGGTGTAGGCAATACGACACAAGACTGGTTATTGGTGATGATAGAGAAGTAAACACGATAATTCCAAACGGTGATGTTACATTACAACATCCCACCCCTGAAAAGCCGAATTTCCCAGTTTAACATAACTCTCCCTAACTCTTTATAAGTTAACTTTATTTTTAACTTGTTAAAAATTGTGTTCGTGGTACCAAATAATCAATAAAACGAACGTAAAAACTTAAAACCTTACGTAAAACGTAAAGTTACGTTTGATAAGTGCAAGGTATATTTTGCCTCGTTTTATTTAAAATAAATTTTGGTTTAGAAGAAGAGACATACTTTTCATAGTTGACAATTGGACATCAGGTTATAATTGAAATTTACATTTGTAACATAAATACTGATTTCCTTTTTATGTATAGCTCTGACTGTAAATTATTGATTCTATACTAAGAACATTATTCTTTTTTTTGTGTCAGAAATGAAGCATAAACTTAAGAAAATGAAAAGCACAGTACAAAACTTTTTATTAATGTG
Organism: Nephrotoma guestfalica; assembly: GCA_963691935.1. Classification (NCBI taxonomy): domain Eukaryota; kingdom Metazoa; phylum Arthropoda; class Insecta; order Diptera; family Tipulidae; genus Nephrotoma; species Nephrotoma guestfalica. The sequence continues at coordinate 107,017,816 of OY829914.1, forward strand.
TCCTAAATTTTAAGTTAGATAAACAAAATACAGCAAATTTATTAGCACTAAAAACCTGAAGAAGCTAGCAAAGTAAATTTTATACGAACATCAGAAGGGAAGATATGTATTTTATGCCTCCATCTATACATCTATATAGAGCTAAAGTTACAAAAAAGTTTATCGTTACGTTTCGGGGATAAACAGGTAAACATTGGGTACGAGGTAATAATAATATACACCATAGTCGTTGTTTTTATATCAAAATTTAATTTTGGTTTGATATTTTCGAAAATAATAAAAAATATTTTAATTGAAATTTATATTCGTTGAGTTGAGAGGGTTGTTGGTAGATTTTGGTCGTTAAGCTACAAAAAAATCAATAAATTTACTGTATTATTTTTGCTAAGTAATTTCCCAACAAATATTTCATCTGATATTAGAGAACTCATTTGTCAATTGAAAATTTTTCGCTTATTGCAATTAATCATATCTGCATGTATAATATACATAAGATTTTAGCTCTTTAAATCATAAAACGGGAGACGACGACGAAATGACTTCCTCTCAAAAAATTGTGTTTGTCATCGAAATAAATTTCAACATAATTTATGCGCCAGTTTTTCGAGTAACACATTTTTGTGTATCGAAAATACTCGAGTACCAAAAATACATAGATTTTTGTCAATTCATTGTCGAAACATAAAAAACATACATCTCTCGAATTTGGTAGCTTGCAAAAGAACGAGAATATTTTTTGTTCGAAAATTGAAGCAAGGAATGGTTTTGACTTGTCAAATGATGTGAAGAAATGTGAATATTAATTTATTTCTAATGATTTTTGTGTACTGTACTGTCTTATCGTTATAACAAGTGCGTCTCTTAACAAAACGTTCGTATAAATTTGCGGAGTAAAATTAATGATCTGCTTGTATTGTACATAAGTTTTGCCAGCTATTTAAATCTAACAGTCGATGGCCGTCGGTAATTAGAGTTGAAAGAATTCTTTAAACTCCCGTAGTATTAAATTATGTACGTACGGGTTAAAGGTTAATGATTTTTCTAAATTTTTGACAATTCTCGTATGATCAACTTCTCATGGGGTTGTATATAGATCATCACACCAGCACGTTATTATTCCGAAATTTACGTTCACCATTGAATTATCAAAAATGTATTATAATGATCGCTAAACTATAGAAACATTTCTGCTAGACCCAAAATGATCGTTAATTGTATATTGACGAGCTTTTGTATAAAATAAAGTTTTTTGTGTTCTAATCATATAGCAAAAGCAACAATTTTTCGAACACAATTTTTTATTTTTGTAATTTAGATATTCAACCGAACAAAGCCAAACATATATGAAAAGTAACAGATTGTGATTTTGTTGTTAATCTACGTTGTAGTGAATGTAATTAAATTTTGGCACAGCTGACAATATATTACGTTCATATAACTTTTGGTAGGTATATTTTTAATGATCTGCCAAAAATGATTGCCCTCATTTATTATCAACAAGATGAATAGAAATTTTTTGTTTTGCTTAAAGCTTGGAGGTCGTTAAAATGCGGCATACATTTCTACGCTTTTATTACAAAAATTAGCAGTATAGCCGTGGATGGTGTAGAAAATCGGCAATAAAAACGGTCAGCCACTTTTTCAAAATTATTGATTATATTTTAAATCGTTATAATATTGTGTTAGTGACACTTGTTTGACAAACCATTAACCATTAATATCGGTCCCGATTGTCTAATTGTCATTGCATTAGTATTTGGTGATGGGATTGTAATTTTAATTTAAATGATCTTTTGGAGTTTAAACACGGTTTTTTTTTAATTGGACTAGTTTATTCCCTGAATTTTTCAACACAGAAACGCATACTTAAGCGCTTCTTAAATCCTTCTAATATAATGCATCTAAAGCATCAATAACCATCTTACTTATGTATATAAAGTAAATATAGATATTACGTAAAACATAATATTTCTTATCGTGAGAATTTGTGAGAATAATTTAAAACAATTTGCAGAATACTTGCAGGAATAGACAATGAGTTTGAAATTTCATTATCGCGATTCGTAAAAGATTAATCGGTACTAGAGTGAAAGTATAATTATCCTGGGGTGATGTATTCCAGACTTTGACCAGCCGATACAACAATAAACAACAGATTGTTACAACCCTAATTAAACAATTCATGAATCAACCAACCAATAGTGGATTTACTTCAAAGCTACGGGATTTAGCGGATGTAACGGTTGAAGTGCTTAGCGGACTAGAAGCAATGGGTGATGAAGCACAAAAAAGAGATTGCTGGCTGATCTATTTGTTGCTGGAGAAATGTGATATTGAAACCAAACGAGCATGGGCACTAGCAAACGATAAAGACTATCCAACCATAAACGAATTTATGGAATTTATAACTAAGCGAGTCAATTCATTGGAAACAACTGAGTTATCTAATCATAAAAAACCATCGCACAAGAAGGCTGTTGTCCTTTCATCGCTAGAAATCAATGTTCGTATTGTTCAAAGGAGCACGTTATTTATACCTGTGAGGACTTCTCCAAATTAAGTAGTACTGACAGAAGAAATGTAATAACCGAAAAACATTTAGTTGTTTGAGGAAAAGTCATCAAGCTCCGTTTAAATTGTAAGAGATGTGGCAGAAGGCACAATACGTTACTTTGTGCTACTGAAAGTATACAGTCGAATCAGAGAAAATCGAAAAATCTGAAATCGAACCCGCATCTAATCAAATAATTGAGCAGTTGAATATATCTGTGATTCAATCAATTTTACCAACTGCGCTGTTGAAAATTCAAGGTGTCACCTTGAAGTCACTATCATCGATGAGGAGTTAGCAAACAAACTGCAATTAACAAGAACCAATTTCAACGTTAAAATATCAGGAGTAAACACTAGCAATGTTTATAGTAGAGGCAAAGCTACTGTTCAAATTAGCTCCAGATTTTCAAACAATGAATCAATAAGCACTGATGTGTTCATATTACCAAAGCTACCAGTACAGTTACCAGGAATCAAGGTACCAATCCAACAGCTGGAGAAAATTAAGGACCTTGAACTGGCGGATCCTAGCTTCCGTCGAACTTCAAAACTAAATTTATTGATTGACACCAATCATTTATTAGTTCAGTCAGAGATGGGCACAAGGACTTAGGCAACAACAAAAAACTATTTTCGGCTGCATTATTTCCGGAAGTTTCAATGTGACAAATCACGCTAGCAGTCTGAATGTATCGGCCGATGTTGATGAAACTCTCAGAAAATACTGGGAATTAGAAGAGGTTGATCTCAGCATAGAAACAAGCGAGGAAAACGATTTCGAAAACGCGAGATTTCTTCAAAGAAACTACGACGAGAAGTTCAAGTGGCAGATTTATACCACAGCTTCCATTTAAACCTAATAGAGGAAAATTAGACAATTCATTTGGGATTGCAAAGAAACGATTCATGTTAGTTGAGCGCAAACTAACGCATAATCCAAAGTTAAAAACAGAGTACGTGAGATTCATGAAAGAGTACAAAAATCTAGACCATATGTCAAGACTGTTACCTGGTGAAACGGTAAACGATCATTTCTATTTTTTGCCACATCATGCGGTGGCCAACTAAGCAGCACGACAACCAAAGTTCGCGTAGTTTTCGATGGATCATTCAAAACAAATTCGGGACTGTCAATCAACGATATTTTAATATATGGTCCAGTCGTGCAATCCAGTCTTTGGGACATACTGTTAAGATACAAAAAATTCAAGTACGTGATGGCGGCAAACATTGAAAAAATGTATCGCCAGATACAAATAGCAGAACCAGATAGGCAATACCAACAGATTAATGGCGAGAACATTCTGATCAAGAATTCAGCCGTTACTGTCTAAATACAGTAACTTACGGAACTACGTCCGCTCCTTTTCTAGCTACTAGATGCTTAGGAGTTAGGGTTGGAGAATTTAAAGCAATATCTTGAGGCAGCAAGAGCCATTTTAAGCAACTTTTATGACGACTCTCGATACAATCGAAAAATTGAAATTATTGAAGTTCCAAGTTAGCAAAATTTTGAATTCAGCTGGGTTTGAACAGCGAAAGTGGGTGTACAATTGTGAGATATCGAATCAACCAAATACAGAAAACTTTAAAGAATTCGACCGCGATAGCCCTTTGAAGTTATTGGGTGTCAAATGGATTCCAAGCATAGACGCGTTTACATTCGAGATAGAGGAGGTTGACGATGGCGAGTTAACGAAACGAAGATTTCTATCCGAAGCATCAAAGTTAATTGATGCACTTGGATGGCTCGCTTCGAGTCTTATCATCTCAAAGACAATTTTCCAAGAATTATGGATAATAAACTTGGATTGGGATGACGTATTACCAGCTGAAATTCGGAGCAAATAGAGAAAACGACAATCTGAATTTCAAGAGTTTCGCAAATTGCAAATACCAATGTGGATGAGTAATGGTGAAATCGAGATTCACGGATTCTGTGATACCAGCAAAACCGTTTACGGAGCAGTGGTTTATACCAGTCGTATAGAGATAGATGGAACGATTGTTACACATATTGTCACATCAAAAGCGAGAGTCACTCCACTTAAAACTATAACAATACCTAGGCTGGAGTTATGTGGCACACTTTTATTAGCAACTATTAAAATCCGTACCTTCGGTAATAAACACTCCTAGAAAAACGATGAAGGCATGGACTGAGTCATCAGTCGTTCTGGCATACCCAGCGCACATCCGTCTAAATGGAAGCTCTTCATCGCTAATAGGGTAAAGGAAATCATCAATATCTGTCCGAGCAATATTTGGGTGTACGTCAAGCCAAAGGAAAATCCTGCTGACTTATGTTCCAGGGGAGAGTATCCAGCGAAATTAATGGTGAATGATCTGTAGTGGCAGGGACCAGTGTGACTCAAATCTATCAATGTAGTTAACAACAACACGGATGCTCATGACATCAGCATAGTCGACCATATAAATCAAAAATTACGAGTATCAGAATATGTGGTAGTGAACAACGACGATAATAGTGTCCTGCAAAAATTGTTAGATTCAAAATCATCATTCAGTCAGATGATTCGTGTGGAGTCATCAATAAAACGATTGTCATCTTTTTAGACAGTGAAAGCATTCTGACGTTAGGCGGTCGCTTGAAACATGCAGTTCTGGAATACGATTCAAAACACCAAATATTGTTGCCAAAATCAAGCAATTTTAGCAGATTATTGATGAGATATTTTCATGTAAAGAATTTACATACAGGCACAGCATTAACGTTCCATAAGTTACACGACAGTGTGTCATCTTTCGTCGGTATAATGCAGCATTCCCGTATCAAATCATGGGCCGAATGCCAAAATCTAAGGTAGTTGGGTATCGAGCCTTTGTAAATACCGAAATTGATTATACCGGACCTATTTCCAACGCCCCCAAAAGAGGCAGGGGTTCCAAAGTTTCAAAAGGGTATATTACAGTGTTCGTTTACACCGCAACGAAGGCTATTCATCTTGAGATGGTCACAGAATTAACGACGAATGCATTTATAGCATGTTTAAAATATTTGTGAGTAGAAGGGGTGTTCCTGCCAATATATATAGTGACATCGCAAAGAATTTTAAGGGGGCGCAGGAGAAACTAAAGAGACGGGCATCAATACATGACGGAGGAACGCGTGAGATATTGCTGGGCACTACCTCAGATGAATTCAATACTGAAATTGTTAAATATGCAGCAACTAGTTCAATTACATGGCATTGTATTCCTCCTCTAGCTCCACATTTTGGGGGTTTATGGGAGTCGAGTAACAAGTCCGTCAAGATCCACTAATGGCGACTTTGTTGTGTCAAATAGAGGCGGTGCTCAATTCACGACCGTTAGTACCCCAGTTCGATAACGACACATCATACGAGACCATTACACCTGGCCATTTCCTGATTGGCAGCCCAATTACAAGTATACCAGAACCATTTACATTGGAAAGCATGAGGGTAAACAGTGTATGGGATGAAATACAACGTAGAGCATTACGGTTTTGGAAAAAATTCCACCTAGAATATCTACATACGCTTCAACAACGCCAAAAATGGATTAATCCAGCTGAAAACATAAAAATCGGTGACATGATAATTTTAAGACGAAACCCCCCGATAACCCCCCATGTAATTGGCCGCTAGGAAGAATCATGAACACACATCAGAGTGGTGACTGTTAAAACGCCCATGTTACTGACTCAAACGTCCACTATTAAAAATCGTGAAACTACTGGATGATTAAGACTAAAATACTATTTTAAATCTTAATGGGGGAGGAGGGGGGGGTGAGAGAATGATAAGATAATATATAATGTACTTACCTCCAGTGTATCTTGTTGATCAAATAACTTCTTGTTGTTTACAAAACATACCCTAAAAATGTAATTCAATTGCATGGTATTCGAATACTTATCTTGTTTTGGTTAGTTTTTTTATAATTCAATCGTCAATTCATATGTTAAATTATTTATAGAAAATGACAGTAGCTAAAAAATTTTCAATGTAGTAGTATTAGGTAAAACCAAAACGTTATGGTAGCTCAATTCTCCTCGTGTGCTAGCCAGACCTGATCTCTGGAAATGGCTGATAATGACCATCCAAATTTGAGTAAAAATGACATCAGTAGACTTAGAATATCAAAATTCGTAGCCATAAACCCGAAAACGTGCATTCTTAGCACTAGGTGGTTTTGGATAGGCGACTCAATGATCAACTTCGTTTACTAGCCAGACCTGAATCTTTGGGAATGGCCGATAATGGCCATCCAAATTTGAGTAAAAATACCTAGTGCTAAAAGTCCACGACTTATGATATATTGCTACGAATTTTGATATCTTGTGTACTGATCTCATTTTAACTCAAATTTAGATGGCGAATGTTAACCATTTCCGAAGTTTGTTATTCAGGTCAATGTCACCTATCAGTAGTCAGGAGAATTAGTTTTTATACTAAATTTTGATGGCCATTGACCATATCTGGAGATTGTGATTCAATTCTCTCTAATTCATGAAGTATTTGATTAAGCACCTACCTAAATCCATATAGTTTTAATAATGCACTGCTTCAGGTTTATTGCTTCTTAAGTTGATTCGGTATATTTTTAATCTATGTAAAAATCTCTGGAATTTTTGTTAATTAATGTGAACCTCAAACAATTCTTATTAGAAATTAGTGGAAAATTCATAAAAAGTTTGAGTCCAGTATATTTGGTTTGCATCCCGACTGTTTTAGTACAAAATTTTGGTTAACAATTTAAGGTTATGTTACTATGATATTTTTTTTCGTAATTTAACAATTAAAATTTTAATTTTGAATTTAGTTATAAGTTACAATATTTTTCTGCCATTTTAATTAAGACAATTTGATATACGACTAATAAATATAGTGATAAAATTTGCTCGATTTCGTTAAATTGTTTCTATCTCACTTTTATTTTATATCAATGTTTTGAATTAAAATTATGTACAAATTTTGGAAATTATTTAAAAACGTGTTCTATCTTTCTAAACTAATTAAAATAATGTAAAATCAAACTAAGTCAATAATATTTTACTATTTACTTACTACTTTACTAATATTTAGAGTTACCATAAGTTAACAGATCAAATATAGGACATTGGAACTAAAAAAAGAGACTAATTTCAAAAAAGAGGACATTTTTCCAGACTAAAAAATCAAAGTCATCTTTCTGCTAAGAAGTAGAAATTAAGAAACATTAATAATTTATTTTATATTTTATTTCACATAAAACTAAGAGATAAACTTCTAATTACGAAAACGTAAATTACGAAAATTTAAACGTAAATTAAATTTAAAAAAATGTATATCGCTAAATATTCAGTTTTGCATTTATTATTTGGTTAAACATCACATATTTCTTTGTATTTTAAGAACGATCGAACTGCGTTAAGTGCTTCCTTGTTGCTTTAATAGAATTATAGAAGTCACCACACTCTAATTTTAAATTAAATTTTACTAATAATATATTTTTAATAGCGCTGGCAGTTTACTATTATTAGTCCATTGTTGCTCCATCAGGCTGAATATCCGCTCCACTGTAGCATTATGTGTAGGAATACAAAGAATTCTTGTAAAAAGACAATTTCCATTTGTCATGAGCCAATAAAGCATTGAATTCATCATTAGTGGCCACCGTGTCATAAAAATTCAATATATTTGTGAATTGCGAACTCAATAGATTTACTCCCAAGTCGAGTTTTCGCAAAGATTCAAAAACTCACTCAGCTTCACTCAAAAATTTTAAACCGTTCAAAATTGTTCGTACATTGTTGCAGATAACAGAGGCAACGTTCACAAATCTATAAAGCCCAAGAATACAATACATTCGTTTCTCATTTCATCATTAATTCTTAAAATTCTTAACACTGCCATCGATAGAAATTTATTTGAAATGCTTTGTTTAAGTTCGTCTTCAACGTTTTTTAAAATACGCATGATTTCTAATAAAGTTTTTCTTCTTTTTTCCATCTGCTCAATTTTTCGATGAAAGATATGTGTTAAGGAATGGAGGAAGTAAGCCACACTTAACGGGTTCTCATAGAACATTTTTAATACTACAGGCTACAATTGATAAAAATACGATTTTAAAGGTTCAAACATTTTAATGGTTCGCTCTATGGCTGTGAATAATGTTAGCCCCATCGAGTTCTCGATGAACTTAATAAGAGTTTGAAATCGACTTCTGTAAATGTACAAAAGTCTTTGAGGCTTTCCGTTCGTACCGTAAAGGTTGAGAAACAGTTGTGCAATTTCGATATAATGGTTTCTATATCAGTTGGCCACAAATCTGTTCAATGCTTGATACAGTTATTTAATATATGGGCACGACACCCAAAACAGATTTGTTGTATAAAACAAATATTTGAGGTATAAAAAACACTTTCGGCTGAAAAATATCGGCTGAGAAACATCGGCTGAGAAATGTCGGTTGAAAATATCGGCTGATACATATTAATATTTGACATAACATATTGTATTTTCGGCTGAGATAGCAACACTTTCGGCTGGAAATTATCGGCTAACTTTAACAGGGTAGCAGAGGACAAAAGTGCAACCGTAAAATAGAGGAGGACGGATGGTGACCCTACTAATATTTTTAATATTTTACTTTTCGTTGACTATTTCGCAAATTAAAAATCACAACAGTGTACTCCACACAACTAAATACATAGAAAGGCTTTAAAATTTCAATTGGAATTAGCAGAAGTCCAATTGGATTTGTATACGTATATGATTTTAATCTCTGGAATACTTCATGAGCCCAAAATTTAAACGGTTTCAAAAATACTATTAAAGTTAGTCGAAAGTTTCTAGCAGAAAGATAAAAATAATCGATAATGCAGATAGTGTCTTCGCTTTCTCAGCCGAAAGTAAATAAATACGTCACCGTTGATCAACATTTTTCAACCCAAAAATTTTATTTCAACAACACATCAACAGAACCAATTTGATTGAATTATTAGGCGAAGTTTGTTGAAAAACCTAATTCTATTTAATATTGTGAAATACCGTCATGCGAATACTAATCTGTCCTATACGCCATTTGCAACATTTCGTAGAAATTGAATTTTAAGATTCATACTGAAAAGCGTTCACCTTTTAAGTCGAATTCTAATGTTTTTTTGATATGTTTTTGTTTTATATTATTTCAGTTGCAATTGTAAATTTAACAGCAGAAAAGTTTAATCCTGAACTCGCCATATTATAATTGTAAAAATCGCATGGCTGCATTTGTAAAATTTTTAATTGCTCGTTTTTATAATTCATAGCTTTTAAATTTCGAATTAGTGATACTGGACTGTGATATACGATACGTTTAAGGTGCCTATCTATAACACTGTGCACTGCGTCGAGTTACTGAATTCTTGAATGGCCAGGTACAGAAATTTTTTGAACAATATTAGATATTTTGGTATTCTTACACAGTTGTAATAATGCGAGGCTTGTAATACGATTCCGGTTCTGTGGAACACATGAATCTGATCATAATATTACTTTAGTAATCTCTGGATTGTCCATCGACATAGCTTTGAGAATTTTGATAAGGGCGCTTGCAATATCATTCCAAGATCTGCCACTTTGGGTTTCGTGCCAAACTGCACAATATTTTGTTTTATTTAAATGGCAATACCCAGTTAAATTAAAAAAGTTTAGCTTCCGTTTGTAAAAGAAGTTCGATGTATTACCTTTCGGTAAAGTAATAACATTTTGGAGATCGTACGAACCATCGCTGTGCTTTTGTCCCGCATTGTAAGCGTTTTGTCGGTTAACTTACGAGCCTTAGCATTTTCATTTAATAATTTGTGTTGTTTGAAATTATTTCGCTGATTTTCTGTTGGTCGGGTATGTTATTAAATTTACTACATATATCACATACATCTTTTTTAGGCACGAAAAATGACAAATTATATTCCGTATTAAAGATTTTTCTATATATATCGTATTTCGGCTCTTTGGATCCTGTATGCTCCATACACAAATTATACATTTTTCTGATTGATAGTCCTGCCTCAAGAGATTGCTTTTATGTACCGGCTCTTGCATAGTGTGAGTCCATGCACGGGAAACTTTCTATGTGACTTCTTACTTGTTGTAATATAACTTCTACTAACGGATTTTTTTATATGTTTGCCTTTTTTTGATGGATTCGGCACTCCGCTTAAATGGTTGAAATTACTTTTAAAAAATAATATATTGTCCTCTGCGATATTGATAATGTGGTTAAGAAAAAATCTCTACAAACTCTTAATTCATATTTGCCATGTTTGAAAAAATATTTAAACGTATTTTGCTTTCTGGAGGTTTCTTGATTAGTTCGCTTCCGCTGAGCTGGTTCAAATTTTACGTATTTGGCATAAAATATTCGTTTTTCATCATCATTTAAGATCCAAAAGTTGCTGTGTATATTTTGTCTCGCCTCTTCCGTAAATAAAATAGTACACTCATATGGACATGATTTTTTACATCTAGGTGGTTTAACAATTTTACCGGCACCTATTTTTCCTGGTGCGTTACAGTATTCTTTTCCTGATTGCCGTTTTCTTTTTATTATTTCTCGTTTCCAATTAGTTTGGTTCTTTACCCTTTTCCTCGCAGGTGCCTTGGTTTCTTTTACGGATCGCACTGTGAGTAATGAAGAAGATGTCGGTTCTCCGAATACCTGGTCTACTTTGTTATCTTTAACGGGCTCAAATGTAGGCAATAGAATGGCAATAGAAAAGAATCTATGGCATTAGAATCGTCATCATATAAACTAACTTATGATAGAGAGTTTACATCACTGCTGATATCTATCGGAATATAACGCTTTTAATAATATTCTATAAAAACTTATTTATTAAAAATGTTTGGTACCTTTCCACAGTAGGACTGACTAATCTAACTGGCGATGAAAATTCCACTTTATCACTATAAATTTGTTGATAAATGAAATATTCACAAGAAAAATAATATTTTAAAATCAATAAATTTACAATAAATAATTAAACTTACCCCATTCTTTGCGAATATGAAGATGTTGTCAGGACAAACGATGAGCACAGACTAATTTTTTTTTAATTACACGGCCTATTTATACTTTTTTGAAATTAATGTATGTTTCTATTTGATATAGGACATTGAAGAATAAATTTTCTTAGTTTTTACATTCACGTAATAATGTGTCCCACTTCACACAACTTGTGCAGGTAGGACAATTAAGAATCTAAATAAACGCAAAAAGTAAAATGTTTGTTTTATATAGGACAAAGTAGATTCAGGCTATTTCAGTAACTATAAAAGATGCGACAATATAGGTTAGAAATTTTGAAAGAGCATAGCCGAAAATATAAGAAACCATTAATAACTCATTTTTGGAAAAAATGGTCTATAAGACAGATTAGGATTCGTATGACGAAATGTTTAAATCAATCAATCTTAATTTCTCATCATCTCTATCGCTTCAAATGAACACAAAGTTGGGTGCGATGCCACTATGGCCATTTGATATGTCATAATGTTGGTCAACTTCGACCTAATTGTGGAGATGTTCTGATGGGGATGCAGGGGTGTAATCTAGCAAAATTTCGCTAATTCAATAATTCGGCCTAATTGTGGAGATCGCAAAATTTCCCAAAACTCAATATATCGAAAATGCATTGAATAGAAATTCGATGAGTGATTTTTTAAACTTTTTGGACAAATTTTTTAATTAAAATATATATTCAAAAATTTAATTCTTTTAATTAAGTTTAAAATCTCTAATAAAAAATTCATTTCATACTACAAATCTACGAAAAATACTTTGACTTTACATACAAAGTATCAACGCAATTTCTTAGCGAATTATTTTAAACACGGCAAACAATAGTTAACCTTGGGTTATATTGAAATTTCCTTTCGATGTAATTATTGCATTAGTTTTAGACGCACCTGCAACGCAAATAGATTAGATGCATGCTGTGCTTCTCCTTCGTATAAGCCGAGATGCATAGGTTGTTACATCGAAAAATACCAAAAAATATCTGAGAGTGTGAATATGCAGAAAATAAAAGAACCACTGCCAACAGAAAAAAATAAAATCACAAAGTTATACCTATAGACTGGACGCAAATACGTATTTACACAATAGAAGTATTTTCAACTGTATAATAGCTGAACTATAGATAGAATAAAAAGAATAAAAAGAATAACGTAAGAAACGAAGACAAAAAATTATTATTCCAATTTGACGTTACGGCCATAGATGACTTGAAATATTAAGTTCATTCATATATTTTTGTGATATATTTCCTACAATTATGAATGAAACTACAATATTTTTCAGTATAAACGTATTTATATAAACAAATATATGTTTTTAAAATTATAAAAATTATTTATATGCGATTTAAATCACCACAATTCGATAAATTATTTTTTTAGGTTAGGTTTAGAAAAATACAATTCTACAGTGTATTGAAAATTATTTTTGATATTATATTCATATTAGTATATATATACATGAATATTTCATAAATAGAAAAGATAAAACACACGAATAATATAAAATCCCCTTATATAAAAAAATAAACATGCATATTATATTCAACGCACTAAAATTTATTTGGGTTTTGTTGTTGTAGTTATTAAGTTTTTTATTCTTGGGCGAAAATTATCGCTCGGTTATTCTTTTTAAGTGACAGCAAAAATGAAAAAAAATTGAACGCAATTTCTGTTATTCTTTTTATATTTATTATTCTCAGTATAGTCGATTGCATGTAAATCCTCTCTTTCGCTCTCTTACGTTATTTTTTTTATTCTTTTTATTCCATCTATAGTCCAGCCATAAGGCGTCTTGTTCCTGCCATATCCCTTACTTAGTTTTTAATATATGAACGTCCCAATCACATCCCCGAGTTACTTTATTATCTGAATCATAAAAAACGAAAAACATAACAAATTACCAACGTTTTAAAAATTGAACACAGAACGAAATAAAGAAAATATCTCTGCGCGTCTTAAATATCATCGTCGTCTTTTATCCTGCTGTGACAGTTTAATCTTATTACCATATTATGTTTCTTGTGTGTATATGTGTGTGTGTGTGTATTATATAAATATTCTGTTATATATTTTTATTAGGTAGATTTTTTGTCGGTGGTGTGTTTATCTGCTTTCGTTTTTATGCACGCAGAAATGAAAGTGAACATCTCAACGTGGAATATTTCTAGTAAAAGGAGCGCGATAGCAACGCGATAAAGGGAGTTTATTGAATTGATAAGAATGTTATACGCGAGTAAAAAATGTGTAATAATTTTCTGGTGTTTCTTATTTTTTTTAATAAAAATGATTGTTTTATTTGGTTTCATTTTTTGTGTATGTCGTTATCGTTTTTTATGGTGTTTTTATTCAGTAAGCGCGCGAATATACATAAAATTAGAATTTGTGTACTTACTGGGTGCTGCTCACAATACTCGTCTCGTACTCGTATATGAAAAAATTATAAATTATTAAAGAAGATGTGAAGAAAGCGAAACATATAAATGAAATATTTATTATTATTTTTTTTATTAAATAAAAATAAAAAATGTAATATAATAAGGGATGGAACTTTTCTAATGTGTGATAATATATTATTTTTTGATTAGAAGTTATGATAAAAAGATTTGAGTGAATTTTTGATGAAATAAGTACATATTTTCTTCTCTTTCGTGGCGGTGAAGAACGCAGATATTTTGTTCTCATAATCATATGTCCTTTGACAAGGGATTAGAATTGTTGATAGAAGTTCAGTTTACAAATTTGTATGTACATATACAGATTTATTGACAGAAACAAATGGGGCGCCTTTTATTTCAAGATCAAATGCGTCGGCCAATTCATTCAGCGCTTCCACTGCGACACCTAACTATTATGCTGAATGATGGCTGCACCATGAGCGTAGAATCTTCTGCTTGGCAACATTATTTCAATTGGCCGTTGGTATTACATTTGGTTCCCACAGCTGTACCAATCAATAACCATACCTTTCCTGATTACACTTGTTGATAAGCTCACGTTCAAAACACGTACTGGTACATTCTGATGAAATTTCATCAAGGTTATCGCACACAACAACCATTTATTTTTGGCATTCGTAGGCTCCATAATCCCCCTCTTGGTATTCCGAAGGTTACCGCATATTTTTGCGAAGGTCACTTTTTCGCATGTCGATGATACGTCCATCCTGTCTTCAAATATAACTCGCAATGCATTTTGATCACTTATGTTGTTTCATAACATCCAGTCCATTGAATAATTCATCAGTCATTCCAGTTACGACGAACCGACTTCTTTGACTAGGATTCCGAAGCTCCTGTATCCAGTGCTTTAACGCTGCGGTAATAAGCCATAACAGCGACACTTTTGTAATCGGCCCCTAGTTGTGTGATTTTAATGGTGTTTTAAGGAAAAGAAAAGCGGGCCATGGTATCTTTATCTCCTCTTTTAGTAGTGCCTTTATTTGTATGATATCTTCGATCCAGCTTGCGCAACTTTACTGTCTCAATGGCTAAACTTGCTCTAGGCGCCTTGTATTCTAAAGCCAATGCTAATACTTAATTGATGGTTTTACTTCTCTAGTTTACAAATCAAGTTTCAAATGGTAGTCCTTTACATCAGCTTGATGTGGTAATTTTGTTACCTCGCTTTTTAGGTTACCCAGGTTCTCCCCACGTAGTTCGCTTGCTTTGGATTTGAATCATGCATAATTATCTTACGTGTGACTGCTCATATCTTAATTCCACCTCAGTCATGACCCGTAGACAGCTCCTCTATTGTGGATACAGTTTGCAAGACTTTCAGCTTTCACAAGAAGATCCAAAATAAGAGCGTTGAGATGCTCCCATGCACCCAAACAATTGTGCTCTAAGCTGCTTTAAACTGCATCTTAAAGAAGCTGGCCACTTATTTAATTGTATTTTTAAGCTCCTACCTGATTTGACCTTCAAATTGTTTGAGCTGGTCGTCCACTTTTCTCTCGAGAGACTTTATTTCTTCTCTAAGCACTTTAACTTGTTGACCTAGGGCATGCTCAATTTGGTTGAGCTTCTGGCCTTACACGGCAACTGTCTACTTTGTTCTGCCGACTGGGCGTTTTGTTCTATACGTAGCTCAGCAAATTTACTAAATTTAGCACCGTTCTGGTCTATTTTTGCACCTTACTGGACTAATTTGAAAAGCTTAAAAGAAAATTATTAAATAATATATGTAACACAGGTAAACCAAATGAATTACTTATCTTATATTTAGTTAAAGTTGAATTCCTTTTAATCATTTTTTGGCATTAGGCATATATTTATTGTTTCTTCCCAATATTGGCCTATAATAGTTAAAATTGTAAATTAGTCATTATGAATTTATTTTTGAATTTTTATTAAATCAATTTTACTTACCTAAAAATGTTGAATGAAAGCGGCTGCTCTGTTGACCTTGACAGTTACAATTGTCATTTACATTCACGATAATGTAGGAAATTATTTATCGGCAGTTGATATGATAAAGTAGCGCTCTATGTTTGACTAGTTTAACTAATAATTGGCAGCACAAGTATTCACATATTTATTTGAATTTAGATTACCGATTAAGCGCAGAGCATCTTAATCAATTTGTTCAATAAAAATTATTTTGTGAATAAAATAAAGAAAATTATAATTATAACGAATAAATACCACAGTAGTTTTGTTGATTGTTTTTTCTAAATTATACATTGGAGTCAGTACACTTCCGTTTATTTTATTGGTCCTTCGAGCCGGATAGCTGTTTACGATCCACAATTGAAGAAATACAGCCAAAACCACATGGAATGGAAGCATCCATTGATTTGATTGATTGAAATTTCAGATGTAGTGCAGACTGACATCGAGACCGTCGATGCTCAGTAATATAGCATCGTCCCTCAATTACAAAGTACTATATGTAAAAGGATGTGGGTCTACCCGTGCCAAACGTAGGCCAAACGCTAAATACGACACAGTCGGCGTCCAAATTGGCATAGTCCAAACCTCTCGCCAGCCCAAAAATTCCAGCTGCTTAACGGATATTTAAATAATGAAGCATTAGCACTTATTCGTTATTTTCCAATACATTACATTGAGGCATATCAGAAATTGTGAAAAAGGTACGATAAAAAACGTTATATTGTTGAGTCATTTGTTCAAACATTTTTCGATCAACCAAATGTGAATCAAGCAACAGCAAAATCCATTGCACGTTTACACGATACGTGCGTTGAAGTGATACGAGGTCTTAAGGCACTTGGCACAGAAGCAGAGAGATCCATGGCTCATCTACATAGCTACCCAGAAGATGTATCCCGAAACGAGGCAAATGTGAAAAATGGAAAGAACGGAGCTGAAATATCCTACAATACACAATTTATTTTCAGTCTTCATGAAACGAATGGATCCTCTACACGGTTAAAAATAAAAGTATGAAATCCATTCTTTTCCTATCCTTCTGCGGAATAACTATACGTCCATCCTTTTATAAGGTTTAAAATTATACTTCCCAAATAGATAAGATTTATAGTTTCAAAATAAAAATAATTTTGTCCTAATTTTAACAAATTTCATTTTTGTCCAAAAGATTAAAATTCATCTATCGGACAATGAAAATTTTTATTCTTTGGCCGAGTATCAAAAGCACTCAAATATAAATAGAGTTTGCTCTTTGAAAATGACTAAATTTACTCTTCTTGGCGTATAAAAAATAAGTCACAAAGAATAATGTTTATTTCATTAAAAGATTAAAATAAATACTAATCATTACCAGATTTTAAACAATTCAGGGACAAGTTTTATTCTTTTTACAAACCAAATTCAACGTGTTTTAAGTAAAATTTGAGTAAAAAAAAGTAGAAATTTTGATAATAAAACATAGTTTTTTATTTAAAATATTGGCATAATAATATATATACAATAGTTTATGAAAATTACGAGGATTTTAACCTATCCGCATCTAATTGGATTGGATCTAATTGGATCTAATCTTCAGATTCATGAAAATCCTAGCATGTTCCTGTTGGGTGAAATATCAAGCCGATTACATTCCATGTTACTAACTCGTGGTTTAGTTCCATCTCTCTTGTTTTTGGTCTAAATAAATTAAATATTTATAAGTATAAATTATCAAATAAATTAATATTTGTATTGTTTATTTACCCGTACATTTTTAAGCGAAAGGCAATTTCCATCCGCGTTCCTGTAGTGTAATTGAGTGTGGGCTGGCTGTAGCTGTATCTAAATGTGTTTTTGTTAAGAGCAAATAAATGTTTACAAATAAGTGGCGCTAATTACTCGTATAATCAAAAACTACATAAATTGTGTAGAAACAAAAACTTACCTCTTAATTCACAGCAGCACCTTTTCAAATGATCGGCAACTGATAACTAAATTTTTAAGTCGAAATTACTTAAACTAAATCAACATATTTTTAGCAAAAATATTGCTATCCCCTACTTCCCCACAAAAGTAATAGAAAAGATAAAGACATAAAGTTTTAAATTTTAAAAGTTTTCTGTACTGCAAAGCATAATAATTTATGTTTTTAAAGCTAAATGGTTTGTTCAAATTTTTATGCAAAACTGAATAAAAATGACAAAAATATTTTTATACTTAAAGGACAAAGTATGTTTTCCTCTTCAATTTTAAGTTAAATAAGTATGAGTATCAGTTATTATCAGAATTTTTATCATAAGGGTTCAACCGCTGGTTGGCCTACCATTATTATACAAACGTATCTAAGAACGCTTATGAACATGATTGGGGAAAATATACCATAAAATTGAGAAAATAAACAAGTTGTGCCGCAACTCCAATTAACGTCTATTAATTGCACATCTGATTAACCTTCATTTGTGTTATAGGACTAAAATAATGTTGAAAGTTTAAAGCGCGATAATTTTTGCTGTGTTGACTAAAAGTTGTATTTTGCGTTAAATGTATTATTTGAGCAAAAGGTATTACATACTGCCACTCAGTCGCTAAGTGATATACGAGTATCTTTAATTTTTGAGTTTGGTTGATAAGTTTAAATTTCTTCATGCTTTATACTATATGTAGGCAAAATGTTTTATCTATGCAAAACGGCTCTACCAACAAAATCATATCACAGCGATATCAATTTGAGCGGAGACAGCAAGCTGTTGAACGTAGACTGAACTTGTTGTATGTTGTAGTTTATGATATTATGACATCTGGCTAGGCATTCCCCTAGCCGTTTTGTTATTTTGATTATCTAGAAAGTTAAACTTGAAATGGGGTAGTTTCAAACTGGATGTCAACAGTTACAGCATATACGTGTTATACTCGTACAATATTAACAATTTTAATCTGTATTTACATTTACATTTGTTCTACTCGAGGCGTCTAATTTCGAAAACCATCCGCTAAATTTCTTGAGATTACCGTAATGATCTCTGGGAAGTTTATGAATGAAAACAAATAATCTTAAATATTTTTCTTGAGAGACAAAAAAGAATTGTACTTGAGAGAAAGCTTTATATGCCCTGGGCCCTATTCTTGAAATCGATGGAAATTTCCACATTCGGAATATAATTTGCTTTAAAATTCTTTATATTATCCGAATCCGCCGGCTACTTTAATCAGTTTTTCAAATTTGTTTGCAAGTTTTCTATTATTTATTTCCCTACGAAGGGAATAACTCCGCATCGATTTACCCACTCGGAATTTTTCCCTTAGTAGGGAAATAAATAATAGAAAACTTGCAAACAAATTTGAAAAACTGATTAAAGTAGCCGGCGGATTCGGATAATATAAAGAATTTTAAAGCAAATTATATTCCGAATGTGGAAATTTCCACCGATTTCAAAAATAAGGCCCCTGGTCAGAATAAAGCACAATATATCGCGATTCATTTCCGATAAATTGATATACGATGTACTTTTATGATGTGATCGATATTGACATGCAACTTAGTTGGGATGTCCTTTGAATTTAAGAGTAAGATTAAAATTAGCATATCATTCTTTGTTTACTAGAAATGGAAGATAATAATAAATAAAAATAAATTGATTATTTATACTTTAATGCTTAAATTATTTTGCTAATTTTTATTCAATTTGGAATAAAATGAACCATTAAGTTAAAATCCATTAATGTTGCTAATATTTGAAATATTTTAGGTTTAAATATAGAGAAACTTTATCGTTAAAAGGACAAACTTTTATTTATGCAAAGAATAACACAAAATAATAAAATTTGTTTGTAAGAGAAAGATAAACATTAAACTAAATAAGAATAAAAACCATTAAATAAGCGAGAATAATGTTTAGGTTTACGAAAATAATGTATTTTATGTTCCAAATTTAATAAAATTTAGTCAAAATAATTTTATACTTGCAAGGAACCAGGCAAGAAAACCGTGGAAACCGATCATCTACAAAACAATCACAGCAGTTAAAGACAATGCACACTGCAGTCGCAATAAATTGTGCATTATGTGTGTGAGTGTGCTAAATTTTTAGACCTTGAGATTCAGCAAAGAAGAGACTATGTGAAGAAAAATTCACTATGTTCCAACTGTCTAAAAAATAGCCATTTGGTATTTCAATGTAAATCGATTCGACGATGCAATTTGTGCCAGAAAAAGCATCATGACATTTTACATTTAGAAACCTACGTAAATGTAAATTACGCCTCTGCAAGAATCTCCGAGCAAACTACGTGAAGTCATGCCAATTCATAAAATAATACAATTCTTCCCACAGTACAATTGGAAATAGAACGTCCCAATGGAGACTGGGAACGGTGTCTCGCGCTTTTGGATTCCGGATCACAAACAACTTTCGTAACCGAGGACTGTTTTCAATGTGTTTAAAAAAGGAAAATGGTCGAATCTGGAATCAAGGGTTAAACGATGTTACGTCACGAATTTCAAACGGCATTTTAAGCATACGCACTAAATCCAGATTCCAGGATGATAACTATAGGACCACAGCAAAAGTTCTTATAGTTCCAAAGATATCATCATATCAACCATCGGCCACAGGATTGGGCGATCTACGAATTTTGGACAATATGAAACTCGCAGATCCAAATGTCTACAATTTGTCCACAATACCAGGTTGGGGTGGGTCATAGCAGGAACGTCAATGCAAAGTGATCATGTCAAAGCATTTCCGGTAAACCTTCACATTGATATTGTGACTCGACTCTTCGAAAGTTTTGAGAGCCCGAAGAAACGGTTCAAATGGCAGCAGATGGAAAATATATAGTAAGCTTACCATTCAAGGCAGGTTTACCCAATCTGGGCAAGTCAAAAATGATGGCAGTAAAACGAATGCATCAGACAGAGAAAAAATTCACTCGCTACTCTGCATTTAAACGGCAATATATCGAATTCATGGATGAATATCGCCAGTTAGGTTATATGGAGATATCAAGCGACATTGGGGGCCAAAAGTATTTTTTGCCGTATTATGGGGTGATCAAGGAAAGCAGTACGACTACTAAGCGGCGGGTTGTATTTGTTGGGTCGGCCAAAACAGTGGAAGGAAGCTAATTGAATGACCAGGTAGCAGTAGGACCGCAGAGTGCAGTCAAGTTTATTCGAGATATTATTAAGATTTCGCACTCACAAGATTGTCTTCACGGTCGACTTCGAAAAGATCTGGATCAACCGAAGAGATAGTGACTACCAAAAAATTTTATGGAGAAAGAAGCCCTTTCAAGAATTTCACGTGTACATGCTACTTACTGTAACGTATGGTACATGATCAGCTCTTTTTTTGGCCACGCAAACGCTAAATCAATTTGCTTTGGATTATAAGGAAGAATGTTCAGACGCCGCAAAAATAGTAGACCGAAAAGTCTATGTCGATTACTTAATGTCGCGGACGAGCAGCCTAAAAGATGCTAAAACCATAGTTCAGGACCTAATAAACACAATGAATAAGAGAGGATCTTCAGAAGTGGGCATTTAATTGTGAAGAACTCTTGCGTATCGTTCCTGAAATAAACCGAGCCACCACAGTTTTGGATATTGAAGATGGGTCACAAGCCATTTAGATACTTGGAGTGAGGTACTCGACCAAAAAAGATTGTTTCCAATTTAAAGTCAAATTAGAAGATCAGAAACTAACGAAACGATATATGTTATGCGAGGCTTCGAAGATTTTTGACCCGATAGGTTGTTTATCACCAACAGTAATTCGAACTGGCTTATGCTGCAGTAATTTAAAGCACAGTGAAGACCAAAGATGATTACAAGACCAACATAGTTACTGCGAAAACAAAGGTGGCATCAATTAAATCGATTAGCATTCCACGTCTTGAACTGTGTACCGCTACATTGCTGACAAAATTACTAATGCCCGTCCTGGAAATATTTAAGAGCAACGTCGTTACAACTTATCATTTGTGGGCAGATTCCACGATTGTGCTGAGTTGGTTATCATCATGCCCGAGGAGATGACAGACGTATGTGGCAAATAGAGTGTCATTTATCTTGCCGCACACAAACCGAAGCCATGTATCCTCAAACGACAACCCGGCTGAATGCGCTTCGAGAGGTTTATTTCCGGAGGAGTTACTGAATCACGAGTTATGGCGGAATGGTACGTATTGGTTGAAGAAAGTCGAGGAGGAGTGGCCAAGTCAAGCCAAGCTAAATATTGATCTATCAGAAGCAGCACTAAGGGAACAAAATATTTCAGTCAGTGGTGTTGAGCAACACAATTGACGATGACAGAAACGATTTGGTGTCCAGACTCATTGAACACTGTTCGAGATTCACAAAAGTAATATTCACCATTACTAAAATTCTGATGCTTGTTTAATAAAATCAAAGACCAGGGCAGCTGAGAAGTGCGAGTTTTCGAGATTTGAGAACGAGGCCAAGATTGATGCGTTTAATTTCGTAATCCGACGAATCCAATTGAACAGTTTTTCATCGGAAATAAATGCGCTTTAGATTCTGTTTGATCTATTGCTTTGGTTCCCTCATTTTTTAATCTTCTTCGAAAGGCTAGGATTTTCTACTTATTGTTTAGGGTACTTGGCGTCATTTCTGGTTTTAGCATCCTCTTCTATGGCGCTTTGCAGGCCCAATAGGGGCTCATTTTTATTGCCTTCGGGTGAAAGTCCGGGACTCTGGAGCTTATCCCGTAATTACTGGGATGAATAAGTGCTTGTTTTATGATCATTACTGAGATTTCTAAATTCCCCTTTAAACACCAAATGTTACGACTTTTGCGTTTGATACGGATTCGAACTGAATTTCGCAAATAAAACACTCAGCGTTTAAGTTACAAATTCTATTTCACTATTTATTTCTGTCCATTTTTGCTAATTCTTGTACTGTTTAAATTACAACTGTGTCTTGTCTATCGTTGTTCGAGATTGTTACATTTACTGTGTCTGGCGATGTGTGCATATTGCAATTGACGCGGAGTAGTGGTTCAACAGATGTAATTTGGAGAATAACTTTCGCTTTTGAAACAAGGTAAACCTTCATCGACAAGGAAAAGATTATTCGGGTTGTGGAAGATTGAACACGACCACCAAAACTCGTCCCTGTTCTACGAGGAAAAATATCCCATCATCGTACAGTATAAACGGCCATTCACAAAGTTAGTATTGGGTTGGGGATATAAAGAAACGTTGTACGGGGACAATGCGTGGACTCTGGTCTGCCTTCGGAAAAAATTCTGTCTCATCCGAGGAGTCCAAACAGTCAAACATAATAACCATCAATGTATCCGCTGCCATCGATTCAAAGTTACAACCGCAGAATAACTAATGGGAAATCTGCCAATTCCCCGCGTTACTGTATCACGCCCTTTTACCCACACTGGAGTGGACTACGCCGACCCGATCCAGATTCGAATTAGCAAAGGTCGCGGAATAAATTGTATAGAGGATACATTTGCATATTTATCTGTTTAGGCACCAAAGAAATCCACATCGAAGTGACCAGATGTTTCAATAGAGGGATTTATAAGCGCATTCAGACGATTCACCGCTCGTCGAGGTAATGCTGCAGACATCTACAGCGTCAACGGGACTAACTTCGTGGGAGTGCAAAAGCTAATACGAGAGCGTAGTGAGAAGTCTGATAAAATTGCAACAGACGGCGCCGCAATCGCAAATCCCAAATGTCATGTGTCAATACCATCTTTCACTATACCAAATTAAAATTTTCAGACAGTTCTGTCATTTAGTTCAATTTTGACAGCCATTGAAAACAGACAACCCATTGTTTTACCACAGATTTTCGTTGTGGTCGTACAAGCACAACTGATGCCGAACGTTCAGGATGCCCAAATGAAGTCACCACACGAAAAATGGTTGACAAAATCTATGATATGGTATTGCAGCCGCAGAGTGAAAGTGCGCGAGATAGCTGAGATAGTAGGCATCTCAGATGAATGTGTGCGCAATATATTACACGAACATTTAAATATGAAAAAACAATCCGTGCGTTTGCTTACAATCGACCAAAAACGCACACGTGTGACAACTTCAGGGGCAGGTTTGGCGATGTTCAAGCGAAATAAAAAAGAGTTTTTGCGTCGTTTCATAACTGTGGATGAAACATGGATCCATCACTATACACCGGAGACCGAAGAACAATCTAAACAGTGGATTTCTACTGGCGAATTTGCCCGCATTTGGCGAAGACAAAAATTCTCTTCCATCAAAACAATGCACGGGTGCTCACGTGTGTAGTTGCCATGGCTAAAATCCATGAATTTCGCTTCGAATTGCTTCCACGTCCGCCATATTCTCCAGACTTAGCCCTCTGCAACTATTTGCTGTTTCCGAATTTGAAGAAATGGCTCGGCAGAAAGAGATTCGGCTCTAATGAGGGGATCATCGGTGCAACAAACGCCTATTTTGAAGGGTTGGAGAAATCGTATTATTCAGAAGGAATCGAAAAATTGGAATAATGTTGGACTTAGTGTCGAGCTAAAAGGCAACTGCGTTGAAAAATAAATTTTTTTTGGCCGAAAATATTATTCCTTGTTTCATTTTTACCAGACTTCTCACTCCACCCTCGTACAACCAGTTACGTGGTATTTCATTCTACCAGCATCACCATATTTCGGTGAACTGTGGGGAAGCATGGGTGAAATCTGTAAAAACTCACTTAATAAAATGCATAGGTGACACCAAGCTTAATTCAAGGCCGCTTTGCCCTCTATCTAAGAATTCCGAATCACTAGTCGTACTAACGCCCGGATATTTCCTGATTGGAGATGCTTTACTAGCACCACCAGAAAAAAAACAGTTACTCCAACATGGAATGTTCTGTCCTGGTAGAAGCTCGTTCAGAATATGCGTACGCAATTTTGGTAAAACTTGGGTATCAGATTATTTACATTGCCAACCACGAACAAATCTGAAAGAGATATCGTTCTGTTGTGAGACGAACTACAATCACCAATGAGGACGAAACTCGCCCGAGTTGTAGAACTGCATACCGGCGGCGTTGAGCAAACCAGTCAAAATATACATAAGCAAGGTAGCATTTTTGATGCATTGAAGATGAAGCTCAAGAAGAACAAGACATGCATCCACGACTCAATTGAGGAGACAACAACCCAGTGGATGGCAAGACAAACCGCAATTACTGAGTACAGTATCCGCCAACCGATGGTCTGAAGAATAAAAGTTGGTCGGATCCATTCACCGCCGTCACTACATGGAACAACTCGGGCATGTACTTTGACAATATGGAGAAGGTAGAACTTCTTTCGACTAAATGGGATCTGGTAGTTCGGAAGAACTCGTCCAGTTATTGGCAAGAAATATATAACGTTGAGAAGGGCTTGAGCTTGCTTGCTTGGTCATATTTACAACAACTGCAATGGCCAATTAACAACATTATTGAAGACAACGACATGATAATGCATTATGAATATAGCCAACGTAGAACGAGACATGATACAATGGGACACGTAATGGGGACATATTTGGGAAATTGTCACAAAGAGAGGCAGAACAGTACGAACGGCTACAAGAGGCAGAACAGTACGATCAGATACAAGAATATGAAGCATATACTCTAAAACTGCTGAAAAATCAATTATAGATTCATGGCAACACGTTGAAACTGTTCAAACGCACAGTAACAACAACACAACAACAGTTCGATGTCGAATTAACACTACTCAATGAATACCGAACCCATAAAGATAAAGGATTAGAGATCATTATTTTATCCCTGCAATTGGGAATGGTGATCAAACACCCTTGAAGATACACAAAGATAACTAGTGGACAACCATCGTTATTATCTCCGTTGCAGCTGGAGCAAGAGTTGTCTATATTACTTAAACAACTTCCGGAGACCTACTCTATTCCAGCGCAGCCTTGTATATATAGTCTAATGACAATAAGGAACATAATAACCAATACCATTCATAGGACTATCAGCTCTACGAGACCTTCTATATCCCAATTAACCTCCACGATTCACAGATAAAAATTAACCCAACCCCTAAGTACATACTTGTCGATCCATACCGAGAGCGCTTTGCACTCATCACGTTTCAGGAACTAACTAAGCGCACGTGACGTAGCGACGTTAATACTCAGGAAAGCGAGCGGAATCAATGTGAGATGTCAATGTTTCTCAAGGCAACAGTTCCACATTCAAGCTGCAGCACCGAAGTCACGTTTTTCGGCGAAAAGCAAAGAATCACCGTGGACATAATTTGCAAATCCACAATACAAACCATTGCATTAATACATTATGGCTACATAAAACTACAGCCAGGTTTTATACTTAGGAGTAATGCATATATCCTTGCGCTTAGCATCTCGGTATTCACGCCGCTTGCTGATAGTGAACACTCCTCGACGCTTACGCATCAACTCTACTTCACCATCACCACAACCAACACTACGCGATTGGAGCAGGACATAAGAGCTCAACAATTCGATGAATCAATAGCCATGGATCATCACACGTGTTCTGGGCTCCGCCTTTCTAGCACCCCATCCAAAGGTTTTGGCAAAAGTGATGATTGAAATCGTTTGGCCATCGTTTGGTCAGGATTGGTCACTAGTTTTTATCGTTTGGTCACTTACGATTAAACGGTAAATGAATAATGAAAAACTCAAAAAAAAAATTTCCCGGGTGGCACCTCATTGCAAGAAAATCATACCGTTTTATTAAATTTCGTTAGGTAATCGTTAGGTCAGGATTGGTCAACACATTTTGGCGTTTAGTCACCACTGGGTCAGTTTTTATTGCGGAAAAACAAAATCAAAATTGCATTAGTTCAATAAAATCAGGTTCGTCGCTTATTTGGGAATTTCATTTTACAAAACTAATAAAAAATCCAATTGGAATATACCATTTAGATAAAAATATTTCTTTTTTCAAAGAAATGTATCTAAAGTGCACGACTTAAGACTCGTTCAGGATTGGTCACTAGTTGGTTTCGTTTGGTCATCGCGACATAATGATTTATTTCGAAAATTCTTTAAAAACTCATAATTTTCACACGATTCGGAGTGTTCGGGGCTGGAATCTTGTCCAATACTAATATTTTTATAAATCCAACGATCGGAATCGTTTGGTCGACTGTCATTGAGGATTGGTCACTAGTTGGTTTCGTTTGGTCATCGCGACATGATGATTTATTGCGTAAATTCGTTAAAACTCATCATTTCGTAATATACTACCTCTTATTTTAATGAACATATTATTTTCTCTTTTTAAGAGAACTTTAATAAAAATTTATAATATACACTTACGAGTATATTGCACGTGCTACGTTAAATTTTCTGTAGAAGTGATATTTAAGTGTGTATAAAATTGTATACCAATTTTGTTAAATCAAATTTACTCCATTTAATAAATTATTAAAGGTAAGTGAAGTTAATTTATTTATTTATATACGGTTATTTTAAAACAGGACTTATATGTTGAATATTTTTCTTTTTGATTTCGTCTTAAATTTTATTGATTGAACTTGAAATTAACTTTGAAAAAATCAGTTAAGAAAAATAAAGATAATTTTCTTCTCTATTAAACAGTTAAAACTATCAATTTTAAAGTTATGCCTAGACGTTTACAAGTTTTGGAAACAGACGCAATTGCCGTCATAAGAAAATTTATTTCTTATTTTAAAACGGAAATATTTCCAGTACTTAGTGCTACAGTATGGAAGGACATGAGCAAATGCCTGAATGAAAAATGGACTCCTCGGGATGTTTACCGGGAAGTGCGCGGGGATCGTCGTGGTATTTTATCAAAAGCACGAGAATTAGAGATGGTGTCAATTAAACCAGAAATAAATGGAAGTTCTGACAATTCAAATCATCGAAGAATTGAAGATGAGTACGGCAGTAATAGTTCCGATGATGATGATTGGGAAGCCCCAGGCTTAGATAACATAATGGTGTCGCTAAGTGAAGAATCGTGGAACAAATTACGAGATTCTGACGCAATCCAATATAAGGAAAGGAAGTACAGTGGTTTAAAACGATTTATGTGGGCTGATTTACTAGCCGAGGAATTTTATAAACTGACGCGAATGCCTTGTGCTTTCGGATTTAAAAATGCTAAAATGTACGAAAGCGAGGATAGTGCTCACCACCTAACAGTATAAGGTCATTGTTTAAGCAAGAGCTGTCGAAATACATTACTGGGGTTTGTAGATCACAAACCATTTAAATTCCCATGCTACCTCAGAGTAAGAACTCGAGACACTCTCTTCGAAAATCATGAAGATGTCAGAAGACCTTGTAGATATTTTAAAAGGCAAGTTATAGGGGAACAAGCACACAAGGAGGGATGTGGAAATTGGACTAAACGCCAAGCTGCGGCCCACGGAATTCATGACGGTCGCCTACCACCTAATATGCCAAAACTTAAAGTTGTTCGTGAATGTAAAAATGATTTTGTAAGCAAACTCCTTCACGTACATTCAAAAGACGGACAAGATGTTGTTTATACTATTGAACAAATGCGATACGATCATTTATATCCGGAGTTTATTCATGACGTTAAACCAGATGATTTTTACGTATTTTACAGTACTCCAAGTCAATTACATGCGTACAAACGATTTTGTAAGTTGATGGGAACTTCCGCGCGTATTTCAATCGATGATACTGGTAGTATCGTAAAAGAAATAAAACAACCAAATGGAACACAATCAGGCCACATTTTTTTTATGCGATTGCAATAAATTTTGAAGGCATTACTCTCTCTGTTCATCAACTTTTAACGGAAAACCAAAGTACCAATTTGTTTATTTGGTGATTAAAGCAGTGGCTCTAGTGAGGAGCATCGAAGCCAGCAGAGGCTCATTGTGATGGATCGAGAGCATTAATTAATGCTGTCTCGTTTGCCTTTAATGATCAAGCAATTAAAGTCTACACCACTACTATGTTTCTACGAGCTACTAACGATCCAGTTCACTTTACAAGGCCTGCTATTTATACTTACATACGTTTGGATGTCGCACACTTTATTAAAATGGTTTGTCGATGGCCCTGTATTAAAAATATACGTCACACAACCGTGAGAAAATTTTTCCTTTATTGTGTAGCCCTTATGATCGACTGTCAGAGTTTAAATCAATTTGAAAGGGTATTTCACCTTACTTGTGTTGTGGCTCTCAACGAATTTCAGAAACTGAAAACTGGAACTTCAGTTCAGAAACTGAAACTGGAACTGTTGTGAAAAACGCTCGGTTGATATTGGAATCACTTATTTCGGACAAGACAATCTATTTTGATAAAATACTAGAACCGGAGGACGTCTCTTTTGAAGCTGCTGCCTTTAAAACCAATGAAGATAAAGAAGAAGAATACAAAAATCTTAATATGGTTAAAGATACAACCTCTTACAGAATACAACCCAGTAAGAGATTTTGTAATAAATTTGCAGCACGCAACTAAAACTTTAAAAGCCATTGGTACTTATCCAAATGCTTTTTATTCGGAAGAGTTTATTACTCGATTGATTTCCGTCGCTTTCGAATTTCCACTTTGGACAGGGCGTGTTTACCATGTAAAGTACCTCACGCGACGACTAGTTGTTCGGAAGGATTTTTTAATGATAAAAAACATAGAATTTTGGATAAGTGGAAGGGTCGTCTACGGGCTGATATATTTTTAAAAATAGAACACAATGATTGCAACGGAAGTGCTGCAATATTTCAGTCGCAATTGATTAATTGTAAAGAAAAGAAAACTGATTACAAAAACCCCGCGATAAAACTATCAGACGATTCGGACACGGCGTCTACAGATATTTGGAGAAATAAAGGCAAATCTGACTCAAATGATCGAAATAATGTATTAGATAATTGTGATGATAAATTGCATCTTGAACCGCTACTATCTTCGACATTACATGTAGAACAAACAAACATGGCTAAAAAAGAGCTTACATTCGAAGAGGGATCTGCCATAAACAAGAAACAAGGATTTTATTTTACACCTCAACCCGACATCGCATATCAAAACGAAAATATTACGTCACGCAAGAAACTCACATTACTGCAAAATGGAAGTAGGCGAAATGCAATTCCTCTAAATGGTATTTATTATTTATTGTTAAATACTTGTGCTTTTGATGCTATAATACAGGTTCTAATGATAAGTGGAATCGATGATCCTTCATATTTATCTTTCATAGAGGAATGCTTTGAAAATCAAACAATGAAATTTGTTCGTAATTTCATAAAAGATGGTGCAACAGCTAAAGTTTATCGAGAACGAACGATTTTATTATCTACGCTATATAATGATAAAATTGATCGACAAATCGGTACAGGTCTCAATTTGTACCCTTATAAATTAGACATGTGGGGTAGCGTCGATCAAATTTGGGGAATGTGTTTTTGCTCAACTCCAAGCATGTATGAATACCATAACTGCGAATGTGGATCTTACCCAAAATCAAAGGCAATAGTATATGTGAATCACAAGTTGATATGGGAAAAAGGTTTTGGAAAGTTGGAGGATGCGATACGTATAATGGAAAGACAAACTACAACTAAATGTAGTACATGCGAGTCTCCATTACAAATAAATAATATTTACAATCAACATCTTTGTATAGAATTGGATATTCGTATGGAAATGGCAACAACAGGTCTGCAGTGCAAATTAGATGAATTTCCAACGACGGTAAATTTAAATGGAAAATATCGGTAAGTTATCTTATTTGGTACTTTTTTATATTTATTTTGAAATTATTTAATTAAACAGCTAACTTACACACCTTAAATGTGTATTTTCACCTTAAATGTGTATTTTATGTTTAGATTAAGAGGTATTATCTCATATTCGACTGGACATTTTAATGCTTATTGTCGCAGAGCAAACGTTTGGTGGGAAACGCATGACAATTTAGCTGAATCTATAAAATCTGCGAAACGGTACCGGCTTATTACACCTATCGCAGCTATTTTTACAAAAACTGAGTAAGTAAATTTTATTAATTAGTATAACTTTAAATAAGGTTATTAATTATCAATCTCTTACCGAAAACAAACAGAACACCAGAGCAGTAGATGTGAACGCGGTTAAAGAAGCCATATGAACTTAACAAAAAATATTTATATTTTGCTAATTAATGAAATGTATAATAAAATCAATTTTAAATTAATTGGATTTAAATGTTTGTCAAATTTACCACAAACGATAAACAACCATAAAAATACTTATACGAGCAATACAATAGGATTTTTCAAAGCCCCGAACATGAATCGTGTGAAAATTATGAGTTTTTAAAGAATTTTCGAAATAAATCGTTATGTCGCGATGACCAAACGAAACCAACTAGTGACCAATCCTCAATGTCAGTCGACCAAATGATTCCGATCGTTGGATTTATAAAAATATTAGAATTGGACAAGATTCCAGTCCCGAACACTCCGAATCGTGTGAAAATTATGAGTTTTTAAAGAATTTTCGAAATAAATCATTACGTCGCGATGACCAAACGAAACCAACTAGTGACCAATCCTCAATGACAGTCGACCAAACGATTCCGATCATTGGATTCATAAAAATATTAGTATTGGACAAGATTCCAGCCCCGAACACTTCGAATCGTGTGAAAATTATGAGTTTTTAAAGAATTTTCGAAATAAATCATTATGTCGCGATGACCAAACGAAACCAACTAGTGACCAATCCTGAACGAGTCTTAAGTCGTGCACTTTAGATACATTTCTTTGAAAAAAGAAATATTTTTATCTAAATGGTCTATTCCAATTGGATTTTTTATTAGTTTTGTAAAATGAAATTCCCAAATAAGCGACGAACCTGATTTTATTGAACTAATGCAATTTTGATTATGTTTTTCCGCAATAAAAACTGACCCAGTGGTGACTAAACGCCAAAATGTGTTGACCAATCCTGACCTAACGATTACCTAACGAAATTTAATAAAAACGGTATGATTTTCTTGCAATGAGGTGCCACCCGGGAAATTTTTTTTTTGAGTTTTTCATTATTCATTTACCGTTTAATCGTAAGTGACCAAACGATAAAAACTAGTGACCAATCCTGACCAAACGATGGCCAAACGAATTCAATCATCACTTTTGCCAAAACCTTTGGATGGGGTGCTAGAAAGGCGGAGCCCGTGTTCTGAGCACTCGTTACCTTTCGTAATGCACTCCCCAGAAACCTGGGGTCTGCCCTCAACATGTTCAACAGAACACACCACTCACCACTCGTATATAGTCTTGATGTATTTTCTGTATTTGGGTCTCTCGGTGTTACAATATCGTGTATTATATTACATTGACATTGTGCATGATATTCCCGCACCAGTCGTAAGTTTGTTAAGCTTCCACCAATCAACAAAAATCTAAGTAGAAACCAGTCTTACAACCTACTATTAATTCTACCGGATTTACAACGCATATTCAACATTACCTCTATAAATCATTATTTAAGTGATATGGCTGCCACTGGTTGCTATCTAACCAAAATGCATTTTTAATTGTAAATAAGGTAAATATAATTAATAAATAATTGCTCCAATATAATTGTGGACTGTGAGCATAGGTTCGAATAGAATACGTAACAATACTGTTAATCGTGTGATCTGTAAGGTAGGACAAAATAGCAACGACGTGCCAAAACCTCCAATTATTGTCGACATGTTTTCGAAATAAAATGTTTGGGTGGTCGTAGTGAACACTTGCTGGAAATACTTCTGTCATTGTATAGGAAATACATTTTACTGTTGAACTAAATCACTTATCTATAGAATAATTGATAATGAAACCAATCAATTAACTTCAAATAACGCCATTTAACGTCAGATTTTCTTAGATGCGAGATTATCTAATTAGTTTTCCTTTTACTTTGCAACAAATTAAAATAAAACATTAAACTTGCTGAGGTCATGGTTATTGTAATAAATTTAATTGAAAGTATACAACGAATGACACAATTAATGTACGTCTTTTCCATACCACTGAAGTACCTAGTAATCGTAAAAATATGTTCGATTATTTCCCATCGATTTAACTAAATAACAAGCATTGATGTCATGTTTCTGGAATTTATAATTACCAATTACGCGATAACGATTTTATAAATGAATATTGTACTCGTTTATCATCAGTACGATGCAGTGTCAACAGATTGCTAAACAAAACAAAAAATTTTGACGACACAAAATAATAATTAACTCCACTGATAATTAAAATACATGACATACTATTGTGCACCAAAAACAAACAAATTTCATTTGATAAAAAATTATATTCCCTGGGCACCATATTCGATTTAAATTATGCGCACGCAAATAAATCCTCAGAGGCACAAATAAACACAAATTTTGATAAATCAAATTTTATCTGTCAACAAAACTAAACAAAAGTCATTTATCATCAAGAAATTGTGCTGTACACAGACAGTGTTCACAACAAAAAATAATCCCTCCCAATATACGGTTTTATGTAACCAACCGTGAAAACATCATCAACAACCGTTTAAAAACAATGACACCAGCCGAAAATGAAAATAATGAATGAAGAAAATTCATGTCAACACATTTTTCAAACCAACAACATTACATGCCAACACTTATAAACTTAAAAAAAAAACACTTTTGTGTTACGACAGCCTTACAATGTTTTTTTTTGTGTGTGATAAATTTTCCTCCTTCCACTACTGGATTCTTGTAAGTGGAACGATTTGAAATCGGGGAAAATCCATGAGGAAAAAACAGGGAATTAATGAAAATTTTATCGCTGTTGTTGTTGGTATGAATAACAAGTCACCTAATTTTTGTTTAAAAAATATATTAATCAAATTTTAATTTAATTTATTTATTTTATATTATATTGTGTCGACACTCTGTATATTAATGTTAAATTCACTGTGAGTAAATAATGTATGTGGGAGGAAATTGGGTGTCAGAGTACATACTGAATTTTTTTAAACAAATAAATTAAGATTTGAAAATTATTTACGGGTGCGTTGCCGTTGTTCTCTAGTTTGGGGGTAAACATATCAAATGACAAATCACTCGACAATTAATTTTTGGTATTATTTCGGCTGTAAAATTACCTGGGATTGGGATTGAAAAACAAGGGTTTATTTCGTGTCGGTAGCACGGTTGCTTCACACAAATTATATTAGTTCAACTATTCAACACTTTGCTGGCGGAATTTTTTTAGAAATGCAGTATTTTTCGGAACTAGGGCGCTAAAGTAATTGGCAGGACATTATGCATCGTAAAAGATTAGGATTTGGCTAGATGTAAGCAAAAATATTATTACGTAACACTAAAATGGCATTATTGTTACATGGTAAAGTAATTAATTACAGAAAATCGTTCATTACAAAATATAATTTGATCTACCGTGATCTACCTACCGTATAATTTTGACAGGCAAAACTATCTATCCGACCGGAGTGAAATATTTCCTAAAAATATCCCAAGTAAAAATTGTGTGTTTGTATTAGTGATACACACCAAAAAAACATTTAGGCGAAACTACTCTTAAGACGTAAAATACTTAAAAAAATTTGTTATAAATTATTAATCAAGAATTAAATAACAAAAATATTTTATATTTTATTTTAAAATTAATAATATAAAGTAAATTCAATGTACTTGATAAAATTAAACTTAAAATAAAAATATGGTTTAAAGAGTTTTTGCGAATTGAACGGAATACCAGTCGAGATTTTGCGAGGTGATCATCGATCTCACTATGTTTTTATGTTAGATCTATCAAATGCCCATATCCACGACGATTTTCAGAATTTTGTCATAGTTGTGGAATAGTCAAACATGGCCTAGAAGTATATAACTAAACCGGTGTGAATTTTTCAACATTTATCAAAAGTGTAGCTACACAAATTAACAAGAAACAAAAATGTAGATAAACAATTTAACAAAAAGTGTATAACTACATAAAAAAATTGTGGCAGGGTTGAAATTGTTATAATTTTCAATAAATATAATCTAATCAAATCCGCGGCATATCTCTGCGACCTTCGGGGAATTTTTTTGTTTAGTGTAAATGGAAATACTAATATAAAAAGTGTAAACCGGGTCTAGTGAGTGTTTAAGAGCCAGCAACACTTAATTCTAGAGATGACTCCACAAATCTAAGTATACTGGCATTTCGGGGACACTCCCTTCAATCTTTAGTGATATGCGGCATATCTCTGCGACCTTCGGGGAATTTTATTTTGTTTAGTGTAAATGGAAATAATAAGATAAAAAGTGTAAACAGGGTCTTGTGGGTATTTAAGGACCATCAACACTTAATTCTAGAGATGACACCACAAATCTGAGTATACTGGCATTTCGGGGACACTCCCTTCAACCTTTAGTGATATGCGGCATATCTCTGCGACCTTCGGGGATTTTTTTTTTGTTTAGTCTAAATGGAGATAATAAGATAAAAAGTGTAAACCGGGTCTTTTGGGTGTTTAAGGGCCATCAACACTAAATTCTGGATATGACACCACAATATAAAATTATCTAACTAATAATATACAATTTCTATTAAAAAACAAATCAAACTTGATTCAAAGAATATAGAATGTCCAAAGATAGCCGGGGTCAGTAATTAAAACACACACAAATATAAATCGTTATTAAAATAAAAAGTCCAGGAGAATACGCAGGTCGATAATTTTGAAAAAAACTTTATATCAAACGCCACAAAAATACAACAAAATCACAAAAAAGAAATCGAGTCGATACGAACAGCTCAAAATCTGCAAAAATAATGAAAACGAAATATAAAAAAAATTTCTTTATATACTAAAATGAAAAATTTTTTTTTTTGAAAAATACATTTATTATTTTCATTTACACTAAACAACTAAACAAAAAAAAATTCCCCGAAGGTCGCCGAGATGAGCCGCATATCACTAAAGATTGAAGGGAGTGTTCCCGGAAATGCCAGTATACTCAGATTTGTGGTGTCATCCCAAAATACCCGGTTTACACTTTTTATCATTTTATTTCCATTTACACTAAACAAAAAAAAAAATCCCCAAAGGCCACAGAGATATGCCGCGGATTAGATTAGGTTATATTTAGTGAAAATTATAACAATTTCAACCCTGCCACAATTTTTTTATGTAGTTATACACTTTTTGTTAAATTGTGTATCTACATTTTTGTTTTTTGTTAATTTGTGTAGCTACACTTTTGATAAATGTTGAAAACTTCACACCGGTGAAATTCAATTGGGTCCTGGAGCGAACTTTCATATAACGTCGTGTTTCACTGTCAAATTTTTTGGATAATGTTAAAATTCCAGGATTGGACGTTTATTCCAAGGCTTCTGATTGCGTGTAGACACTCATTAGTTGTGTCGTGCAAATTCCTAAATGCGGCTGGTGGTTCTTTATTAATTGATTGTTGGTTTAGCAACGTATTTAGGTAAGCTGATATGATTAGTTGTTGTATCTATTGTTTAAGGTATTCCAGGCCATTTCATAATCATCAGCGGTTGATTCCAAGTGATCTATTAGTTTAGCTGCTACTTCACTAAGATGGTTTTTCAGATAGTTTGTTCTATGTGTGTCTGAGAGCGTTTGGTTTTGGTCTATCAGATGTTTAAATATTTCAGAAAAACTACTCCATTTCAAGTAATCTCCAAAACACGTCGATTGTCATCTTTGTGTAACTTTCTTTTAACGCTTGGCAATGGTCAAATTCCTGTAGATGTTTTGATGGATCGATTTCGTTTCCTTTGAATTTTTGCATGTTCACGACGTCGAAGGGAGAGCTTATCACGAAAGTGTTTCCGGACATCCGCCGAAATTATATGGATCACGATTGGCTCATTGAACGAGCGATTTTGGCAGCGAAGAACAAGGCTGTTGACACTCTGAATTACTTGATTCAAAACCAAATCGCTGGGGAAAAGCGTTGTTACAAATCAGTTGACTGTGTTCCCAATCAAGACGAAGCAACCAACTATTCAACCGAGTTTTTGAATGCGCTTGATTTGTCGGGAATACCACCGTATAACTTGATGCTCAAGGTAGGATCTCTGATAATCATGCTGCGTAATCTGAACAATTCGAGATTGTGTAACGGAACGCGATTGGCTGTGAAGAAACTGATGAACAATGTGTTTCAAGCGACGATCATCAAGGGCAAATTTAAAGGAGAGGATGTTATAATTCCCAGAATTCCTCTGATTCCAACTGACATTCCGATCGACTTCAAGCGCATTCAGTTCCCCGTTCGTTTTGCGTTCGCTATGACGATTAACAAATCGCAAGGTCAATCGTTGGAAGTGTGCGGAATAAATCTGAAATTTCCGTGTTTTTCTCATGGTCAGTTGTACGTCGCGTGTTCGAGAGTTGGCAAACCATTATCGTTGTTCAATTATGCGACGAACAACAAAACGAAAAATATTGTTTACCACAATGCATTGTATTGATTTGCGTCTGTATTAGATGTGATTCCACTTGAATAAAATACATTGAATCCCTCATTGAATTCCAACTGACTCCAATTCATTTCCACACGGAGAGCAAAAATCCAAAAAAAAACTCAATTTTCGATAGATGCCTGAGTTTCAATCGACATTTCATTCCCTTTCAATACTTTAGTGTTGAATTCGATGAAAAAGAGAATGGAATTACTCTTATTGGAAATTTTAGTACAATCATAAAAGTATGAGTTTTTTTAGAAAATGACTCAAACCTCAATTTAAATAAAAAATATGTAATATTTTTTAAAATGAACGTTTATAAACAATCTCAACCACGTATTGTGTAGGAATTATCGAGATTTTTATTAAAACAGATTAGAACTTTAAAACGATTAGAATAAATATTTTAATAAAATAAGAGAAAGGTTTAAATTCAAACTTGAGTTAAAATGACAAAAGAACACTTAGAATATAAAACTTTATATCAAAAATCCCACAGTCGATCATTGTAAGCACCAAATGGTTTATTTAGGTGACTCATGACCAACTTCATACAATATCGGGCGGATTGACCGATAATGGCCTTCCAAATTTGAGTAAAAATGACATCATTACACCGAGAATATCAAAATTCGTAGCAATAAACCCGAAGTCGTGCATTATTAGCACTAGGTGGTTTTGGTTAGGTGACCAATGGCCAACTTCATATACTAGCCAGACCTGAATCACGATCTCTAAGAACGGCCGATAATGGCCATCCAAATTTGAGTAAAAATGGCATCAACACTCCTAGAATATCAAAATTCGTAGCAATAAACCCGAAGTCCTGCATTATTCGCACTAGGTGGTTCTGGTTCGGTGACTCAATGACAAACTCCATGTACTAGCCAGAATAGCCAATAATGGTCATCCAAATTTGAGTAAAAATTAAATCAGTACACCGAGAATATCAAATTTGGATGGCCATTGTCGGCCATTCCCAGAGATCGTAATTCAGGTCTGGCTAGTATTTGTAGTTGGTCATTGAGTCACCTAACCAAAACCATCTAGTGCTAATAATGCACGACTTCGGGTTTATTGCTACGAATTTGGATATTCTCGGTGATTCAGGTCTGGCTAGTACATGGAGTTGGTCATTGAGTCACCTAACCAAAACCACCTAGTGCTAATAATGCACGACCTCGGGTTTATTGCTATGCATTTTGATATTCTAGGTGTGTTAATGTCATTTTTATTCAAATTTGGATGGCCATTGTCGGCCATTCCCAGAGATCGTGATTCAGATCTGGCTAGTACACGATGTTTGTCATTGGGTCACCTAATCAAAACCACCCAGTGCTAATAATGCGCGACTATGGGTTTATTGCTACTAATTTTGATATTGTAGGTGTACTGATTTCATTTTTAGTCAAATTTAGATGGCGAATATTAGCCATTTCCGAAGTTTGTTATTTAGGTCAGTGTTACCTTTCAATAATCAGGAGAATTTTTGGTTTTTTATACTAAATTTTGATGGCCATTGGCGACCATATTTGGAGATTGTGATTCAATTCTCACTAATTCGTGAAGTATTGATTAAGCACCTACCTAAACCAATCCAGTTTTAATACTGCACTGCCTTAGGTTTATTGTTACGAATTTTTATCGTCAAGTTTTACAGCTGTAAAAGGACGTTCTTATTTGTTACTAAAAGTACAAAATTCCAAATTTAAGTTGGTTCGGTATATTTTTTAATCTCTGGAAAAATCTCTGGAATTTTTGTTAATTCATATGAAACTCAAAAAATTCTTATTAGAAATTAGTGAGAAATTCAAAAATGGTTTGAGTTCAGTATATTTGGTTTGTATCCCGACTATTTTAGTTCACAATTTTGGTTGGAAATGTATGATTGTGTTACTATAATATTTTTTCTTCGTGATTTATCAATTAAAATTTTAATTATGAATTTAGTTATAAGTTACAATATTTTTCTGCCATTTTAATTAAGACAATTTAATATACGTCTAATAAATATCCTAATAAAATTTGCTCGATTTCATTAAACTTATCTTGATGTGCTTGTTTTTTAAATATCGTCAATTCAACGAATCACGACGAAGTCTCTTGTTTCTATCTCACTTTTACTTTATTTCAATGTTTTGAATTAAAATTATGTACAAATTTTGTAAATTATTTTAAAATGTGTTCTATGCTTTCTAAACTAATTACAGTCGAACTTGGATATTAAAAATCGGGATATAACGAATGTTTTGATATAACGTACGTATATAAAAGTCCCTAGCCCCGAGAAGTACAAATGAAGGTAAATCGACCTCTTTTTAACGAACCTCGATATTACGTATAACGATCAACTTTAAAGTCCGATAAGCTTACGTTATTCTACATTTAACTTCTTTATAACGAACATAGAAAATCAAATATGTAAGCAGTTTGAGAGATAAAAAACGTTGAGAAGTTGAGAATAAAAAACGTTTATGTGCATATAAAGCATAAAGCAAAACGTGTAAAATACACACACACACACACCTCATTTTCTCTTTTGTCCTTTGTTTTTTTGTTTTGTTTTGTGTTTTACATTATGCACTCAAATTTTACATAATCTATTTTAGTTTTGTAGAGGACAATCGAGCAAAACAATATTGTTTACAAATAGTATTCACGAGTTTTATTAATCAATTTACCCACAAATCCCATAAAAACAAATACATATGATCGTAAAAAAATCCGTTTGATTTTCAGTTTTTATTTAAGTTAGTGATATGTAATTTGGAAAGAGTTGCACTACGTGACGTGTATTGTAAATTGAATTTAATCGAGTATTGGATATGGATTTAATCGAGTAAAGGTAAGCGAACTAATACTTATTAATATGTAAAGCAATTAATAAACAAATTAGCAACGTGTAATTAATTTTAGATGTCTCAAAAACGGAAAGCGATATCACTTGAAAAAAAAATTGAAAATACTTCAGGATACCGAAAAGAAAACACAAACTTACGAGGAAATAGGCATAAAATATGGGATTGCCAAAAGTTCGGTTAGCGATATAATCAAGAACAAGGACAAATATCTACAATCGCCATTCAATAAAAGTAGAGAAAAAGCTTTGGAATTTGCAGCTAAATTATCAATTCAAAATTTCAAAGCCAGTACCGTTTGGCTGGATGGCAGAGAGAAGCAAAATGAAATTATTTTTAAATCTGTAGTAGGCGAAAAGGCTTCATCATCTTCAACCGGAGCATCTGAATGGGTGCAACATAAACTTCCGGCATTATTGAAACAGTACAATAAAAATGATATTTTAATATGGATGAGACCGGATTGTTTTTTAAACTGCTCCCGGATAAAACAATGGCATATAATTCATTCTGAATGTACCGGAGGGAAGAAAAGTAAAGAATGAATAACCGTACTAGTTGGAGTGAATATGTCTGCAACTGAAAAGCTGCCAATTCTATTAATCGGAAAATACCAAAAACCACGATGTTTCAAGAATATCAACACTATGCCAGTTATGTACAAAGCAAATTCAAAGGCATGGATGACCTTTACAGAGTGGGACGGCTATTTAAAATAGCTTCACCAATTGTTTTATAAACAAAACCGAAAAGTTTTAATCACTGCAGATAATTGCCCGTCACATTTGGAGGTTTCTGGATTAAAATCTATTAAAATAGATTTTTTGCCGCCAAATACAACGACGTTAATTCAACCGATGGACCAAGGGATTATCCAGAATTATAAAATTCATTATCGACGGCTTTTAATCAAGAAAATTATAAATGAAATTGATCTGGGTAACGATATTCCAAAAATCAACATTATGGATGCTTGTCATTTTACAAAGCAGGCGTGGGATTTAGTACTTCCCACTACAATAGAGAATTGTTTCAATAAAGCATGGGAAATTACGGCAGATTGTGAAATAATCGGTACTCTGGATAATAACATAACCAGCATAGCTCAAGACATTCTCGATCAGCAATCTTAGATTCTTTACAAATTCCATCAGCCTACTTAGAAGACGTATCTTACGATGAAAGTGATGACGAAATTCCACCAATCCCATCAATGGTGCAAATAGCGAATAGCCTAACAAGCTGCAAACAATTTTTTAGTTCTCAATTCAATTGCGAAAAAGAATTGCAATATGTGTACAACCTAGAACGTAAGCTAGATGATCTAAACACCAAATCTTTAAAACAAAGTGAAATAACAGATTATTTTAAAACTTAAAAATGCAATTTTTGAAATGAATTTTTGTAGTCAATATTTTTTTTATGAACTGCAAAGTGAATTCCATATGTATGTACATATATACATACATACCTAATTGACATAGATGTGCAATTTTTTATTTAAATAAATATTTATAAAAATCAAACTTAATTGTTTTTTTAATTTTTTGGATATAAGGAACTTCTCATTTTAAAATCTCGATATAGCGTATATAACGTTTCTTCCATATAACGAACAAGATTTTTGATCCCTTGAAGTTCGTTATAAACAAGTTCGACTGTAAAATTATGTAAAATCAAACATAATATTTTACTTTTCATTGACTATTTCGCAAATTAAAAATCACAACAGTGTACTCCACACAACTACATAGAAAGGCTTTAAAATTTCACTTGGAATTAGCAGA
Organism: Nephrotoma guestfalica; assembly: GCA_963691935.1. Lineage (NCBI taxonomy): Eukaryota > Metazoa > Arthropoda > Insecta > Diptera > Tipulidae > Nephrotoma > Nephrotoma guestfalica. The sequence goes on from OY829914.1 coordinate 107,059,895, forward strand.
AGTCCAATTGGATTTGTATACGTATATAATTTTAATCTATGGACAAATCTATGGAATTCACTTCACGGGCCCTCGGAACAAGGTTCGCGAGGTCAGCTAGTAAATAATATTTAACACAAAATTGTTTATGGTGTGAAACTGAATTTGAAAAATTTGCGAAAGGTAAACTTATTTGTTTTGGCTCTCGTTTACGAAACGCATCGAATCCAGTACACTGTATTATCGATTTGTGCTAGTCTATTAACTAAATACGCCCGGATTTCTTTCTCATAGTGGAAGGCACTTCATTTACAATTTTATTCTTTTTGCGAGAGGTACCTTTGCATTATCATTAGACCCTTCATTTTGCCAAAACTAGTATGGTGTTCATGTCTATAAAATTTAATAAAAAAGATTCTCTCAAACCCGTTGTTAAGATGCCCTCAACCAATCTTGCAAAGTATACTATAAAGAACCAGCCGCATGTTATGCATGCGTTGAATACCATAGAATGACGTATCCAAGTTCAATAACGCGCTCATAAAAATCAAAACACTATGTGATGTATTGATAAAACTAATAAATTGTCATTCATGTAAAAATAAATAAATAAAAAATATGTGATTATGACTCCCAAGTGTTTTAACAAATTATTCAAAACAAGCTTCAATGTCACAGAGGCTATCGCATAATCACATAATTTAAATAAAAATAATTACATTTAATTGACAATTAAAATATTCATCTATAGATGTAAGTATATTTGTCGGATGTGCACCAAAGCCATAACACACATCTTATCAAAAGATAATGTCATCTTATGTATGTTTATAAAAAAAATAATAATAATAATAATTGCACACAAAGGCCGATATAATACAATACTTTGATTATATTCATGTCGCGATATCTCGTGTACTCGTATAATTATGCATGTTTGGTGTGCTGTACATATTTATAGTATTTAAACCCAAAGTTATTTTTAATCTCGATACTGGCATAAATATAAATGGGGGTTCTCTGTTTTTGTTATGATATACAGAATTATGTTGTACACATGAAGTTCACACATTTTAAATTCATACATTACAAATCGCATAATATGGAGGCGATAACATCAATAATAACACCAAAAAATATTTTCATCAGTCTCCCATACTTCGATTTCTATACCTCTCAAATAATTTTCATCTCTATACAGTATGGTCTGTGAATCGGTAAACCGCATTATTATACGATATTTTGCCAAACTCGATATGTTTTTGTTATCCTATAGGGAGGTATCCTCATATCCCTTGATTTTGTTGGTATAATTAAAAATCAAACCAATAATCACCTAGTACGTGCGATGACAATGGGAACATTTGTATTGCCTTTTTGTAAATCAATTAAATATTCATAGATTTTCAAAATACCATTTCGTACAATTGTACGTTTTATTGTTTTAATGGTTTATTGTATTAAATTTATGGAATTCGTTGAATAAAGGATCAACATTTATTATTTATGAAATTGATGCAGTGTCAATGATTGCAACGATTCCATGGCGCGGTTAGCTAACTAACTAAGTGTCGAATTAGGACGAATGCTTTTTAGATGAGCCACACTAACTTCTTCATACAGGATTAATTTAATCCAACACTTTTATAAAATGTGCCGGGAAAGCGATTGAGTTAGTACACCGTATCTATAAAGCATTCGTCCTAATCCGACACTTTTATAGAATGAGCTGTGGAAGCGATTGAGCATTAAAAGATTGAGTATTTTAATGATTTTAAGAATTTAAAATTCAATTGCGCCATTTGGACGAACAAAAGTTTTATGAAACTGATCCTGTATGATGACGTTAGTACGCCGCATCAAAAATCGTTCGTTCTAATTCGACACTTTTATAGAATGGGATGTTTATGCGAGCAGGAATAATTAGTTTGTGTAATTTAATAATTTTTGTATTTGTAAGAGACCAATTATATTACATTGCATAATGAATATCTTTTTTAGTTTATTATGAAGCTAATTATTTTGATAAAATATTAACATTATAGCTATTAATGGAACGACAGAAATCCTATGATTTCTCTTTAGTTATTATGTAGTGGCTATAGTTTTTGTGGAATGGGTGTATTTCTCTGGCTGATAGTGGTCGGATAGTTAACTTTCACTATAGTGATAGCTGGACTAATTTTATTTTCTGGGATGATAGTGTTCCTGGGATGAAATATTCTGGGATGATACAATTTCTAGTGGTATGATCAGCCACCTTAAGTCTCAACATTCCATTGCAATTAAAAGAAAAGCTGAATGTGTTGAAGATCCAATTCTCCAAAATTATCGAAGTCAATTTTAAATTTTACATCTAGAAAAAGCCTTCACGAAATTGTAGCAAGATTAGCCGCTTTGGATGGATTTTCTATTCACGCAATAACAAACTCAGTGTTTATAAGAGAATCAATTTCTAGTCGTGGTTACAGTTTACCTAAAGATGAGAGTCAAGTAATGAAATTAATTCACGAATTCTACGAAAAATGCAAAGCGGAGTTGATTTGCGTTTTCGAAGAAAGTAAAGTGACTCGTAAAAAATATAGTCTGACCTTAGAATGAATGGACCAGTTTACGAAACAAGCGCTACTTTAATATCAATGTTCATGACGAAAACCAACATTTCTATAACTTGGGATTAGCTCCAATCACTGGTTCATGTAATTCAATTACAACACAAAATATTGTTGCAGACAAGTTATTGGAATCTGGATTATCTTTTGAAGCAGAAATTGTTGGTGTAACAAATGAGCTTCAGTTATGGTTAAGTTTGGGAGAAACTGTCCTGCCGAAAGTCAACTTTGTTTAAATCACGCTATACATTTAGCTGTCATGGATGTCTTGTATAAAAAAACAGCTTTATGCAGACATTGATGACGACGATGAACATGAGCTAGTAGTGGATGAAGTGAATGAACTGTCTGACTCAAACGTTGATGACAACGAAACTTCCTTCGATAATAATTACAATTTCTACATCGAGATCCTCGACGAAGAAGGAAATAATATGGAAATTGAAGGTGATATTTATAAAGCACTTTCCGCAACAAGAAAATGTATTAAATTTTTTCGAAAATCTCCTCTTCGAAATGGACTGTTACAAAACAATGTCAAAATTCAAGAAAATTGAGAACTTAGCTTATTACTCGATTGTAATACTAGATGGAACACAATTGCACCGATGTTAGAACGCTTTCTGCTTCTGAAAGATTGCATCAAAAAAGTTTAAGCGAGTTGAATTCTCTTCATCTTTGGAACGAGCAACATATAAAACTTTTAGGAGATGTCCTGAATACACTTAAGCCTATCAAGGTTGCCGTTGAAGCATTAAGTAGAAGAGATGCTACTATTCTTAGTAGTGAAGCTATCGTGAAATTTTTATTCAATAAACTGTCTGAATTGAAAACTGAAATAAGTATTGAACTTAATGAAACTTTAAAAAATAGATTGTCAGACCGCCGCAACAAAAATTTAGTTTCATTAACAAAATATTTACACAACCCAGAAGCAATTAAGCAAGATAATATTGATGAGTTTTTTGAATATGCATCGAAAGCTGCAATTGTTAAGTACGCGAAAAGTCTCACAAAAAAACTTTTTCCAATTCCAAATGTTAATGGTAATGGCTTTCAAGCAATTGCAGTTGATAAGGATGTTGGTGAAGCAGTTAATTTGACATCATCATCACAATCAGTTTCATTAGTAACTGAAATCAATCAGGAAATTCTATTAGCTTTAGAAAATCCAAGTCCACTATGTAACCATTTCAACAGTACCTTACAACGAGAGTTTAATCTGTTTGAAGCCACAGGAAAACGAACAAACAACATAGATCTGCTTTATAAAGCTTTACTTTCGATCAAGCCTGCATCAACTGAGAGCGCAAGAGTGTTTTCTATTTCAGGCAATTTTGCCACAAAAATTAGATCAAGATTGAGTGACAAATCTTTAAACTCTCTTGTTTATTTTTTATTTGATATAACTACATACATGTATATCGCTAGTTTAAGTGGACACTGGACATCCCCAATCAACTTTAATAATTTTTGTTACATCAGACTGACACCAGATATTGGGAAAAATGTTGCAAGAAGTCTTATCGAGAGTAGGTCAGCCTTATTCAGGTGTGCAATAAATTATTTTTGTGTCAGGATGCTCGGAATTGACTCCAAACGGTATAGGCTTCAATGGGTATTTTAAGGGTCGATTTTACCACCTTTAAAAATTTATTACAGCAGACCGCCACCAGATATTGAGTCAAATGTTACTCCATGAACATTGTGGTGGACAGGTGAAAGGAGTAACATTTGACTCAATATCTGGTGACGTTCCGGTGGAATAAATTATTAAAGGTGGTAAAATCGACCTTTAAATTACCTATTTAAAACCTTTACCGTTCGGAGCCAATTCCGCCTAATCTGACACAAAAACAATTTATTACACACCTGGCTAAGGTTAACTTGGCCACTGCAATGTCCAGGGAGTACCATGTGACTCAATATCTGGTGGCGGTCTGGTGTAACAAATTATTAAATTTTGTAAAATCGACCGTAAAATTAAAAATTTCAAGCCTTTACCGTTCGGAGCAAATCCCGTGTAAGCTGGTTCAAAAATAATTTATTACACAAGTGAATAAAGTTGGCCTGCCCTTCACACCGACCACGGAATAACATTTGGCTAAATATCTGGTGGCGGTCTTCTGTAATAAATTATTAAAGGTGGTAAAATCGACCTTTAAATATCCTATTTGAAGCCTCCACCGTTGGGAGAAAATTCCGGGTAACCTGACACAAAAAAATTTTACTACGCAACTGAATAAAGTGAACGTGCCCTTCACAACGACCACAGAGTAACATTAGACCCCATAACTGGTGACGGTCTGGTGTAATAAATTATTAAAGGTGGTAAAATCGACCTTTAAATATCCTATTTGAAGCCTCCACAGTTTGGAGCCAATTCCGTCTAACCTGACACAAAAATAATTTATTACACAATGGAATAAAGTTGACCTGCCCTTCAAAACGAACATGGAATAACTTTAGACTCCATATCTGGTGGTGGTCTGGTGTAATAAATTACTAAAGGTGGCAAAAACCGACCCTTAAATTTCCTTTTTGAAGCCTCTAATTTATCACACACCTGTATAAGGTTGACCTGCCCTTTAAAACGACCACAGAGCAACATTAGACCCTATATCTGGTGGCGGTCTAGTGTGAAAAAATATTAAAATTTGCAAATTCGACCTTCAAATTAAAAATTTGAAAACTTTACCGTTCGGAGCCAATTCCGTCTAACCTAACACAAAAATAATTTATTACAGAAGTGAATATAGTTGACGTGTCCTTCACAACGACCACGGAGTAACATTTGACTCAAAATCTGGTGGCGGTCTGGTGTAATAAATTCTTAAAGGTGATAAAATCGACCCTTAAAATACCCATTGAAGCCGATACCGTTTGGAGTCAATTCCGAGCATCCTGACACAAAAGTAATTTATTACACACCTGGATAAGGCTGACCTTCACGCGACAAGACTTCTTGCAACATTTTTCCCAAAATCTGGTGTCAGTCTGGTGTAAATTTTTTTTATTAAAGTTGGTTAAATTAACGTTTTTGAAATATTTAAACGTTTTGGGGTGAAATTAGGCAAGTTATAGGGGTGGTGGTTTGAACTAACTTATTCAATGTAATTAATTTGTAATAGATTCTGGTTCGAGAATCATCCCGATATCAAAACTACATCAAAAGTTACAATGTTGGCGGTGCAGGTTTAATTGTAAGCTAAACCGACCACTCGTTCCTCGAAAACGGTAACTGTAATAAAATCGGGGTTTGTTGTAATAAATGTGTAACAAATTATAGCACAGGTTTCATTGATGCGGGCTAATTTGGTCGGTGCAGGTTTAGAGCGCTAAAAATCACACTTACTTGATTAAAACTGTTAAACTTTACCTTAGCGTGATAATAAAATGTTACTCTTTTTCTATATAAAATATTCAAGCCAACTTTGATCATTTCTCGAAATATTTTTTTTCATAGAAATTTTCTGAATCAAATTATATTTCTGTTTGGGTATGACGATACCCTGTCGAATCTTTTTAATCATTTAGTTGAGTTTCAGTGAAGGCGCCTTTATGGTTGCGTCTGTGTTTTGTCTTTTCCCTTTTTATCATCAAGATGAACAACTTTTACCTTTTCTACTGAACGAACATGGAGAAAAAGAGACAAAACCATACAAAATAAAAACGATAACAACTAATTCACACTAAATAAATAAAAATGGCTGAAGATATAATGTTCACGATATTATCCTAACCTCACATATGTGCTTTTTTTCTTTTTAGAATATTATTTCGAAAGTCGAATAATCGACATAATAAAACAACATCCCATTTTGTATGATTTAAGCCATAAGCTATATAAAAATAATTCGGCAAAAAATGGAATGGGAGTGAGTGTCCGGCAAAATGAGAACATTTACAAGTACGTAGTATATTAATAGCTGTGTGATTTTAAGCATTATAGGAATTTACTTTTTTACAAGATAAAGAACGTCAAGCCAAATGGCGAGCATTAAAACAAAGATACAAGTCGCTTATAAACGACCGGGCGAGAAGTGGAAGTTCTCTGAAAGTACTGTCTCATAAAAACGAATGGTTGGTTCGAGAGAAGGAGTTTTTAAGCAATATCTAATTGATAATCGGTAAGAATTTTGAATATTGCATTTACCTAATATCATAAATTTCACCACCCAGTTGGAACATTCAATGGAAACATTCGACGGAATGAGCGAAATAGAAGATGAATTTTATGCGTCAAGTGAGTCAATCAGCCCACTCACAGTACGCAAACCCAAGTAAGCTCGTCATCGGTTTCAACCCCTTTATCGGGCACGTCTTCAAGATCGAAGAAAAGGAAACGGGAAAACATTGATTCAACTCCTTCAGTAGTCACCGAACTGTTGCAGACGATGAAGAATAATCAAAGGCTAGTAGCAAACAGAGACGACCAAAATGTGGATCCCTTCTTCATTTCTCTCGCGAGGGATATGGAGAAATTAAGCGACACCAATAAAATACAGGCAAAAATTGCATTTATTCATTTTGAATTAGTTAAAATTATTAAACTAAAATTTTAAAAAGGATTTTAACGATCATTTTACTCAATCTCCGGCGTGTTCTCCATTTCTATTTTTCACTATTGCCACATTTAAATGTTGTTGTCCCCCAAACCCATAAAAGATTATCTGTCTCTCAAATTTTTATAAAAGAAATTATTTGATTACTCTTAACACATTTTGCACAATTTAATTTTTTTATATTTTACGTAAAATTTTGGGGAGATTGTGTATTAATCCCGAAACCCCGGATCCCAATCCCGGGATTTAATAAGGGATTGTTTGCCTCGGAATTCCGGGAACTCGGTATTGCAAAGAATAACGAACCGTTCTATATATTTTTATGACTACAAGATTAATTTATTTTGTGTGTCACTAAATAATCGTTCGTGATACAATTATCAAATTGAAAAAAAGGATAGACAAACACTTATAACAACTAAGTGAAATCACCGGTGACAAGTTTCTGGACTATTTAAAATTTAGGGATTTTGATGGTAATTTTGTTTTTTCAGTTTGAAAATAATTTTTTGGTGGTCTCTCCTTCTTGACAAGATAAAACTGCTTTAAATTATTGTGACAGAAAAGTTAAAGGCGTTCTTAAACGAGGTGGAAAGAGTTTTATTAAAGTAAAATCTGATTTTTGACTTGGCTTGAGTATTCATAAAAGTACAACTCACGTACTAGAATAATTAAGATTTACATCCACAAGAACAATTAAAATTACAGTGTCCCTGGCAATTTTGATCACCTGTCACATCTCACAAGTAATCGTAATTTGAGTATCTCAAATTTTTCATAAAATGAGAATGATATGAAATTTATATCTAGGTGAGGTTACCAAGACGTTGGAATGGTTTCAAACTAATGAAACTTGAATTCTTTAAATTAAAAAAAATCGGTCGTCTCATTTTGTGGAAATTTCATATAGAAATCGCATGTATGTGGCAAATACAATAAAGTTCGAGGTTACAAAGGAGTTGACAATTGCGTAGCGAAACAAAATAATTCGCTAAGGCATTGTGATTATGCTTTGTATGTAAATGCAAAATTTTTAAATATTTTTGTAGTTTGGTCACTGCAGTCTGATTTGACGACCGAATTTTTTAATTTAAAGAATTTAAGTATGATTAGTTTGAAACCAAACTTCCAACGGCTTGGTAACCTCACTTAGATGTAGAAACAATATCTGGCTATCACCGAGAATAACCCAAAATATTGATTTGAAATTTATATAGAAGTTTGAGGTTTATCAAAATAAGCGCCTCAAATACCTTATTTGTTTTATAACAACTAATGTTAATTCGATTATCCTATTGTAAAGTGATTTTTTCATTATTTGTATCACGATAAGGTATTGTAACCAGATTTTCTAATAATTTCTAATTTAAATAAAGCGCATTACCAACCAAGAAAAATTTTTTTTGCCGTTATCAAAAATGTAAGGAAGGAACATAAATTATTTCTCTATCCTGACAAACATAAAGGAATTTCTCGTATTTATTAACAAGTTGTTTGCCTGTTGGTTCCTCTTTTCGCGTTTATATTCCCTAATTATGATAAATTTTTCCAATTTTGATATAATTTTTTCCGCATCCTTGTTATCGTTGTCTTCTTTAACACAATTTTTCTGAATGTCCCATTTCAGTGGATACAGGTACGTTTTATGAATTTAGAACAAAAAATCTGCCTCGCACTTCGCGTTATGCCTTGCGATCCCAACGATCTGTTTAACGTTCCTTGTTTTTGTGTACGATAAAAAAATTTGCATTTACGTGCCCAATTTTTATATTTTTCGGGGGGGTTTAGGTATATCACCATTTTTATGTACACTTTTCCGAATCATGCTAAAAAATTAGTTGCCTTACTCCTTTTTGTGTTTCTTTCTGGTTGGATGTATAATACTCGCCTTGATTGTTTGTTGGGAATATTTTTTTTTATATTTCATTTATGTATTCTGAATTCACTGGATTTAAATTTTTATTTTTCACTTAAATTTCAATTTTTAGCGAACCAAAAATATACAGCGTTTTGTTTTTAATTTTTAAGAAACAAAAGAAAAAGGAAATGTATAAAATGCTTGTGTCCCGAAAGAAATGAAAGAAAATGGTTTAACGTACAGTTTAAACATTTATGTATTTTGGTGGATGTGGAGCAGGTTTCAACAAAGCATTCTGTGCAAATATAATAAACGGTGATATTTAACGTTGCCCTCGCACTGCTATTTAAACACACGAGTATATGTAGTACTAAATATTTGCATAAACTTGTGTACCGCTGTATTGTTTGTGCAATAATGTTAGAAACCACATTTGGATTGTAAATATCATTCCAAATAAGGTATAATTACATCAAAATAAACGTGACTAATATAAATTATGTAATTAATAACGGTAGATTATGTATCAAGGGAGTAAAATAGAAGATTATTGCTCGAGTGAAGAAATTACCAAGGCGCATGGCCAACAATGGTAACTGAACAAGGGCAATAATTTGTTTGAGTTGGGAGTTTGTAGTAAATTTATTTTTCAAGGGGGGGTCTACGCGACAAACATTCAGACTAGAGAGCAACTGGTTGCTCGAATCAATAATGCCAGTAACAAAATCGAAGAACATTTAGAAAACCATTAGGCGAGGGCCCGAACTATGCTTGTTACGAAATGGAAATATTTTCAAAAGCTGTTTGTGGAGTTCAAAACTTGGCAATTCGTAAAATATTTTTTTTACTTATAACAACTTATAATTATTTTTGTTAATATCTCAAAAACTATGCGAGACTAGATATAAAATGGAGTAAAATTTATTTTAGTAAATCGTCTGATAAATTGAAATAAAAAACAAAAATTATTAAGTGTTTTTTTTAGAAAAATGTGAAAAGTGATAACAAACACGCCCATTGGAAGAGTAATTACATTATTGTAACGCAACTCCGATTAACGTGTGTTGAATTTTCGTTTCTTTAACAGAATCTCTCTATGTTACTTTATAGTAGCGACTGCAGCATATTTGCCAGCTAGGTTTCGGAGGTTGGTCGGGTTCTTGTCGCTAAACTTAGAGAGCTTGGGATGCTGCTAAAAAAAGTAACTGTAACCCCCAAATTGACTGTATTGGAAGGGAAATTTATGGAACAATCGCAAAAAAGTAACTTTTCTAACAATTTTTGTCATAGCTGGTTAAGATTTATCACCACTAATACACACCTCCCTCCCCGATGGCAGTATCTGATGCATAATATTCTCGATATACCCCTATATCTCAGTGGGTTAACCCGCACTACAAGATCACGAACACTATGCACTCATTACCTTAAATTACCGAACATTTCTCGCTATGATGAAATTCCACGAAGCCAGATAATTAAATTTTATATTAAGTTAATCAGAATCACACAAATTCAAAGAGAATCCAATGAAATGTAACTCCATTGCGAAGAAACACCAAAAGAAAAGATAGGCTTTGAAACGGATTGGTTGTTGATATTTTCTCAAACAAGTTTTTGGACGAAGTTGAACAAGTTTTTTTTAGTTCACGGTCAAGGTAATCTCACAACAACTCGATTGGGTTAAGGTTCAGACATTGTGGTGGCCATTTCATTAAGTTAAGTTTTTTTCGTCTGTGCTGTTCATCGAAAAAGCTCGTGGGAAGTGTGTTCGAGATCATTATCATGTTGGAAAATGAACCCACGACCGATCAGTCGTATGCCGGACGGAAATGCATGATTTTGCAGAATTTCTTTATATTGAATTTTGTTCATTTTTCCATTAATTTGAATTAAATTACCAACATTATTGCCACCCCAACACCATTACCGAACCCCCACCATGTTTCACAGATGCTGTCAAACAATCATCCTTTAAATGTTTCTCCTTTAAATTTAATAATTTTTTCGGTTTGACCCAAATACAATAAATTTATTATTTATTTCTCTAATCAATGTTTTTCTGATCGCCATGCACCCTCAAAGGCCAGCTTGCTTCAATCGATCTCTTACGGTGGTTTTACTAATTGGTTTTGGAAGAGATTTGTTTACACTAGCCAGTATTTCAGCGGCTGTAAGTTGTCTATTCCGCTTGCTTAGTGTTTGAATATAACTGTCAGTCTTTTTTGTTGTGGATCTCGGCCGGCCTATTCGATGCTTACACTCCACACTTCCAGTGGTGCGAAACCGGCGTATAGTATATGACATTGTTGTTTTTGGAATTTCGTTTTGTGTCGTTTATTCGAAATTGCTGCACGTTCTGCAATTGTTAATTCACATGTTTTCGGCATTTTATAAGAAAACAGGCTATTTTTGTTCCCAATTATTTTATCATCACTATCAGAGTAAAATAATTCGATACAACTCATTTTTATTAATTATTAACAATTTTATACGTCAAATATTATGTCAAAACCAAGGAAATTTTTAGTGCTGCCAGATAATTCTAAAATTTCCTTTATTTGCAATATCATTTCACTTCGTGCGACTAAGAGAATATCAATTTTAGCATGAAGTGACGCGACAGTTGTCACTTCACTTGAAGTGATGCGACTAAGGGAATCGAGGTTTAAAATGCATGCCAATCATACCAAAGATTAAGACAAACCCTGGAGTCAAAGACAGCTTACCAAAAATTCAGCGAAAATCGAAAAAGTCCAAAAGTCAGTGTGAAAAATGTACATTCTAAAGCCAAATCGCAAATGTGACGCAAACTTTAGCTTGCAACGTAATAAAAAATCCCTCATTAACTGTGTGATTTCTTGTCATAATCTTAATTGGTGTCGAATTAATAATTCGTGCACTATCAATATAAAACCAGAAATACGCCTAAGCATCTCCGAGAGTAAATATCACACATATTGAAGAAGTCAACAGAAGGCAATTAGTACGATTTGTATACATTAGTATGTCTATTTTAAAACTTAACTTTTTCGATAATTTAAAGCCGATAACTTTCAATAAATATGTCGTCATTACCTAGTACGAATTGTCACCGAAATATAATGTGTCGATTTGTTATTTGTTAAAAATTATTAATACAAGCAGGAGCCAATTTAAATAAAACTATCAATAAAATATTTTTTGTTCTATTTTGATGGCGTTTTTGGTATGTTGATGTTGAATGAAAACGCACTTAATTTATTTTTAGATTTGTATTATTATTTATACAAATCGCTAATAACAACCAAGAACACTTTATATACCTGTTAATATAATTAGTACCTAGCAAAAGATTTAGATATTCGATGGGTGGTCCTTGGTAGTAAATAAACAATAGCCGTAAAAATATTTAAAATAATACAAATGTAGCATGAACCACACGATTGCCTAGCGACAATTGAAATCATCGTTCTTTCCAAATATAAATAATTAAAAACGTTAACAATGGTGCATCCAAAATTCACCTCCGTCACAAAAATAGCTAGGGCTCTATATAGGGTGATGTCAAAAACAGCGGAAGTTACAGGGGGTACAGTGCCAGTTGGACGGCCTCGAAGAGGGCAGTTTTCTTTATCCCCTGCATTCCACCAATAACTCTGATGGCTAGACGAGATCTAATGGTCAGATAATAAAAGTGTTACCGGAGAAAGCGTTGAGGAAACTAGTGCATATAATTAATGTAGCATTTCGACTAAGATATGTATCAAGACAATGGAAAGTATGATACTTAAGCCGGACAAACCTCCGAATGATAAAGCTTCATATAGGCCAATTTCTCTGCTACCAACATTATCGAAACTATTTGAAAAGATTCTTCTTAAAATACTAAAACCAATTATTATTAATATTATTAGGAAAATAATCTTTTCCCCACACATCAGTTTGGATTTAGGGAAAAACATTCTACGATAGAACAAGTATATCGAGTTACTGATGTAATCGAGAAATTACTAGAAAGCAAACAAATATGCTCAACTATATTCCATGATGTAGCGCAAGCATTCTACAAAGTATGGCACCAGGAGTTCAGGAGAGCACCAGGAGAATTCAAACTGCATCGAGATCTTCCGGAGCAATTTTTTAAATTTTAAAATCCTACATATCAGAGAGGCACTTCCGAGTAAAGTATGAGAATGAATACTCCCAACTAAAAAGAATAACAGATGGAGTACCACAAGGGAGTGTTCTTGGACCAATCCTACAAACCAATTACAGAATCAACTACGGCGAATTTGCCGATGACACGGCAATACTTGCAACAGCAAAGAACATCAATGACTCCACTAGTAAATTACAGAAGGCTACTCCTGATATGTAATTGGACAAAGAAATGGCGAATTAAATTAAATGAAGCAAAATCAATCTAAGTGAACTTTACAAATCTAAAAGTTAATCATATTCCAATAAAGACAAACTCGATAAATACTGCTAAATATCATGGCATGAATTTAGATGCTAAACTTAGGTGGAAGGAACACATAAAAACGATGAACTAACCATAAAATTTAGAAAAATGCAATGGCTCTTAGGGAGACAATCTGAACTAGCGTTCCATAACAAACTGCTGTTGTACAAACAAATCCTGAAGCCCGTATGGACATATGGTAGCCAACTCTGGGGTTGTGTCAAAAAGGTAAATATCAAAATCATACAAACAGTTCAAAATAAAATCCTGACAACGTCCATCGAGATCTTAAGATCGAGCTTGACGCGGTTGAAATCAAGCATCATGCATGGAAATCTGGACATACGCTGTATGCTGACTACCACACCAACAAGAAGACTACAAAGAGCCAAACTACTTGACTTATCGCGACCTCCTGGTCAGTAGACTTAGTGATGCAATCAATCTGAGGAGTTACACGTAACTGGGGATGATCACTTGATTACGCCGACTAATCAAATGCATATTATGCAATATAAATTACTAAATGGGTACAAGACTCAGTCGTAATATAAATAAATAAAAAAATAAAATTTGAATATTCTTGTTGTTTTGTGTACGCAAAGATCGGCCCTTCCCAGAATCCTTAGAGCCAGTCTCATCAGAGAGTGGATTGCCCAATTCCATTGAAAGTAATTGTTCCTTCTGTTTTACTCATTGCATATTGTATATTTATAGCGTAATCCACTTGCCGCTAGTATTTATACGTTGTTTAGAATCGTTGCCCGGGTGGGTACCTTGTTAAAGTTAGTCGAAAGTTGCCAGCCGAAAGTTGTCAGCCAAAAGTGAAAAAATTGATAATGCAGATAGTGCCTTGACTACTTCAGCCGAAAGTTAAACAAGCTATATATTAAATTGAAATATCCTAGCCGAAAGTGACTAACCTACAAAATCAGCCGAAAGCATAGGTATCATAACAAACATAAAATACAATTTGCAATAGTAATAAAAAGAATGCCATATCTGTTTTATACAGCCGAAAATTGCCGTTAAAGACGTTTAAAAATTATCAAGCTTTAAATGGTTTATAATTGTCGTTAAAGTGGTTTGCAATTCAAGACGTCACCTAATATTTACGAAATATATATTTTACGAAATTTTACGAAAAATGTTTTTCGTAAAATTTATATATTACGAAATTTTCGTAGACAGCTATGTACTAAAAATTGTCTCTTTCCATTGAAATGCACCTTCAACAAGCTCAAATGATCACCGTTGATTTGCTTAAAATTATATCTAGCCAGATTTTAAAATAAGTGCGTTGCCCAAGTTTATCCGTGAAGTTACGGAATTTAACTATGTTCAAATTTACGTTTAATGGCCAATGCATTAGTAACCAACCTAAATTAATTGTCAAGCCTTGACTACCCTTCAACAATATATTTTCCCATACAAATGACTATTTTCTAAAAATGCTCTAATCGTCATAAGTGGCATGGTATTCTCAGCAAATATTCAAAATAACAAAAATGCCCTAACTGTATGGCAAAATATATTGTTGCAGAGTACTTTTCGATTTTGGAGCATCGATTGACGAGAAAAACCATAATCTCAGCTCCTAGTAAAAATATCTTGAATAGGCTTACTGTTCTAGATAGAGGAAGGATCATAGCACGACTATGTTAAATAACATATTTATGTACAATACGAGTACGTTACCTGAAAAATAATTTGAACGCTTGAAAAATAATTTGAATTTGTAGAGATTTAAAACAGGTTTACAATTTTTTACGACATATAGTATGTTATAGTTCTAGATTGAGCTTTTCGAAATGGTATATTCTTCTGTAATCAGCTAATTTTTGCAAACATTTTCATGTTTTAAAAATTGTTTCGGGTTTCTTGTCAACCATCATGTTTCTATCATATCTATGATATGATATCAAGAAATGGTATCCGACGATCCCTTAATAATCGGAGCAAATTACGGATGGAAAATGATCGGGGAGTGATGGCAGGGAGGGTAATGACCCGGTGGTAATGGGGATAGGGGTTTATTAGCTGGAATGGGTAATATACAGGGTATCAATGTCCGGGGCTAACGACTACGGGTAATGAGCCGGAAGTAGTAGCAGCGAGGTATTGTCCGCGACTAAACTGTCTGCGGTAACGGCCGGGGAGGTAATATATACCCTGTTATGGTTTCACACGATCCTGTTATTTGTATTATCGATACTACACAATCGTCTATGAAAACCACTTCGCTGCATCCAGCGCTACCTTAAAAAATTAAAATTTTTAAATCTAGTAAGAATCGAGTTCCAAGATCTATTTTAACGAGACCAAATAAAATACGGTACGATGCTAAATTGGCGGCTATGAATGAAATTCTCTCTGCAATGCCGTCTGTTATACGTATACATCTTCGAAACAAATAGTGTCTCCACTTTCATAATCCAAGTTCACCATCCGTTTCTTATGCAAAAGGGTAGCATACAAATACGGCGTCATACGAATGAGTTCTCAGTTCAATCGATTTTTTGGCTGTTGGATTTACAAGCTTCATATAAATATTGGGGTATTTCAGTGATTTTACAGGATTTTTCATAAAATGTGTATTGTTTGCTAGCCGTTATTCATGAATTTGTGCTTTAACATTTTATTGCGTATTAATGATTTTGTTTATTGAGTACCGTGTCTGTAAAGTTCTAATTTTTAACATAAGTTTTTGACTTTTATCGAATATTTTAAAATTTGGGTTAATCTGGGTGATAGCCAGATATTATTTTTTCATCGAGATGAGGTTACCAAGACGTTGGAAGATTGGTTACCTCTCCTCGGTGTAAATATAATATCTGGCTATCAACAGAAAAACCCATAATTTCATACAGAAATTCGAGGTTACGAATAGATTAACATTTGCATAACGAAGCAGAATAATTCGCTAAAGCATTGTGATTATATTTTGTATTCAAGTTAAAAGTTTTTCACTGCAATCTAATGAGACGACCGAATATTTTAGTTCAAAAAATTCAATGTTCAATTCGAAAACAAATTTCCAACGTCTTGGTAACTTCATCTAGATGTATTTTAAAATTGTACTAACACAGCTAAGTTAGTTGCAAGAAATATTCATTTTTTCTTGTCATTTCGTACGAGTACGTCATTGCCATATAAGGACTTGGGTTACAATTTTTCAAATGTGAGGTAGAAATAAATCTCCATCCAACAACAAATAAGTTATAGAATTTTGCTAGTTTCTAACAGAAACAATAATTTTCGAGATTGTCTACATTCTCTACATTGTCGATGTCACTGTTTTAATTGTCTACATATCTTTTCTACATATGTAGAATATTAATTATCTACGCTGTGTAGACAATACGGCACAACGTTGATGGACACCAATCTGATTTTGCCGATTCGATAGTCTATGAGCATGATCACCAATCTGACTAGGCCGATTCGACAGTCCACACCATAGGTAAATTTTCATTTTAGATTAGGGGTCAGTCTGATAGGGTTATAGGGGTGAACATTTTACTTTTCACTTCTGACGATAAAATCGACCTTCATTCGAGATTTTGCAACATGGACATCAATCTGACTAGACCAATTCGATTACCCATGACCATGGGTAGATTTTGATTATAGGTTAGCAGTCAGTCTGATGGGGTTATAGGGGTGAAATTAAAAATCGTTCATCATGATTGATTTCATCGACAAAACATGGGGAAAATACAATTTTTACTCATAATCCTTCAGCCTAAACTTAGAATTTAAATGTTAGGTCATATTTTATAGAGTTTTCATAGTGAGACAGACGTCAGACACTGGTTATTTAGCAAAATCTCGATAGGTGAACAGTTTCATCGTTGAAACAATGGAAAATGTAACATTTCACCAATATAACCTCATCAAACCCACTCCAAACATTGATTGATTTTGAATGCACGACCAAGTTCTTAGACAAGATCTCCCGGGAGACGCCGAGCCCACCGTACACTCCTTTTACATATAACAAAACCGAGGGATTAGACAGGTTAATTGGATGGGACTGAATCAGGCCGGTTACAGACACCTAGAAATAGCCGATAAGGTAGGCAATGGTAAGAATAGGAAAGGTTTTTTTTTTTTTTTGGCAAAGCGACCCGGTTACAAGAACCTTGATCGTACAACACAAGACAATACAAGGGATAAAAGT
The DNA here is from genome assembly GCA_963691935.1 of Nephrotoma guestfalica. Taxonomy (NCBI): domain Eukaryota; kingdom Metazoa; phylum Arthropoda; class Insecta; order Diptera; family Tipulidae; genus Nephrotoma; species Nephrotoma guestfalica. The sequence continues at coordinate 107,077,539 of OY829914.1, forward strand.
TTTAATGACCATCAACAATTGCTTCTTGGAAACAGCACCTAAAATAAACCTACATTAAAAATTCTATTATTCATCTGCCTCTAAAGCTGAAATGTAAGTTCATCATTAATTAAATAGGATTAATAAATTTTGATTTGATTTGAATGCACAACCAACAGTAGATGTGACAGACCTGGCCCGGTTGCAGACTCTTTCAAATTGTGTCAGCTTCCCTTTGAACCGCATCTGAAATTATTTATTATTTTGAAATACTTTAGTTAAGTATAGCCATCAAAACCGCTTCCAGAATGCTTAACTCCTGGAGCCAATATATTGTTAGAATTTGAATTATTTGCTGGTAAGTGCTATTGGATCCGGAATTCTTTCCTTAACAGCCAATATTTAATTTAAATTTTATTATTATAAACCAATTTTAAACACTAACACCCGGAGTATCCGTATCTAACCAGCACCACTCTTAAAATAGATTAACTGCTTTACCAAGAATAAGTAAACTGTTTAACTTATAATAACTTATTATAACTAAATACTAAATAACTGGGTCGCCTTCCAAAATATTTCCTGTAGATTAACTTAAGATTAATGACTACCACTTCACTTTACAATATTCGAAAGTTTAACCAACAAAACTGCTTCCCAAACACCAATGTCCTAGAAATTAAATTGGTTATTAAATTGAGATGCATAGATACTATTAATTCCGGAATCCTTTCCTAAATCCAGATTAAATTAATTTTATTATTCCAATCCATTTTTAAAATATTATCACACCCGAATATTAGTCATTAATCAGCACCAATCATAAATTAGATTAACTATTTGCTCCGGAATAAGCAATGAACAAATTTTTCTTTTCCATTTAAATAAGATTAAGAGTACAAAACAATAACCATCTAAGTGAAACTCATACGATATTCGAAAAAATTAAGAAAATCTATTTAATAATTATCTAATTCCTACTGTTAGGTATTTGAACATTTTGCGATAATAAATTGTGAATTTTAAATTTATTGATTGATTGATTAGGATGTACAGCCAAGACTAAGCAAGGATCCCGGCATACGCCGGGCCTACCGTACACCCCTTACACATATAACAATACAGAGAGATATGAAAGGTTATTAGAAATGATAGACGTGACCCGGTTACCGACACCTAAGTAGTCAATAGTTAGTAAAGCACAAGCACAAGACGACACAATAATTTTTGTTTCCTGAATATAAATAATCAGCAATCAAGATCCTAAAATTTTTAGTTGGTAAATTTCCTGAAATAGAACTTCATTATTATGAGTGATTAACCATTTCCTCCACCCATATAATTGATAACCAGCAATAACTTTTTATCCAACTTAGAACAAGCTAACCAAAACATTTACCAATTTACAGTCTCCCGTTCAACCTAGAAAATAATTCAATTAAAGAAGTGCCATGAACCCCGAAAATACAAAAACTATCTAAATACAGCAATATTTGTCTGCATTTAAATTTTATTCTGTAGACTCCAAGCCATTTATAATTTCAAAAATTCCAACAACCACTGAAATATCAAATTCATTAGCAAACCCGGTTATAGCGAGTGATGCCTACCTTGACTTCTTCCACAAAAGTCATGAAAATTGCATGCTTCCTAAAAAATATTAATTAGAACTAAAATTTAATATAAACAGGAATCAGGCAACACCGCTGTTATGCAACTTTATAAATTTCCCTCCTCCGATACCTCAATTTTCCATACAATCATATTCGTTTGATCAATTAAAATAGTTTTATAAACCCATTGACGTGAAACGAATTAAATCCTAAATATACAATTAAATTATATTAAATTAAATAAAACTCAGTATTGTTAACTCTCCAATCAGGAAATTATAAAAGAAACCAACTATAAAGGATAGTATTAATATAATAAATTCCCAAATAAACTAAATCAATAATTTTAATAGTAATTATCAACTAGTTAAAAGAATAAAAGGAACTATTACTACTAATTACAACCAATTAATTTTTAATGAAAAAGTAGTACAGCTTCAAAGATATTCTGTAATCAAAAAACTTCATTAGAACTAAATAAATTAGCTTAATCAGGAACTGCAATGAATAATAGTATTAATAATGCATATTTGATAAACCTCGATAACTCTAAACTAAAATCCAATAAATAATAATCAAAATAATAATAATAATCAAAATCAGCCAATCTTTGAAATGAAAATATAGCCGAGTAGAAGGCGAACAAAAACACGGTCGCCATCGTCATAAAAATGCCATGGAAATTCCCTTCTGTCAAGATCCTCCCAGACTCTCCCCATCCATATCTCGCATGCGGCGTGCACATAAACTCTACCCATCCATCCTCAATCCCGATAAACTATACCTTTTACTTCCAAGTCATTCCCTATTCAGAACTTCATCATTCTCCACTAGGACATCCCTAATCCGACGATCACTGTACAATATACAGAGCAAAATCTATGTGTATGCACGTAGAGTGGATGACGAACGAAAGTACCATTCTTCAAGCGTACACCCCAACCACAATCTATACATATTATACGATGATCACCACATCAAAGATACCACCACGGAAGATGGTACATTTCTAAACGAAAATTAACCTAAAAATAAAAAACAGTTCAGCAAAACCAAAGATACTCGTAAACAAACAAAGTTCATGCTCACGCGAATGCAAATTCATTTTTCCACCGCATCTACAAGATAGAATCAAGTAACGCGAAAAAACTCTTCAAAAACCAAATTCCATATCATCCGTATGAAAGTTTCTTCTCAAGTTTACGTTTTAAGTACTAACATTCAAAGCCTATACATTGCGAGACGCCAAATATATACACACACATAGGCCCTGGTTTATCAATTATTACCTGTACATATGCTCATCAAACCCACATCCAAACATATAATCAAATTTTACTTAGGGCCGTGGTTCATTAAATTGGTATAGTCAGATCTGGTAAAAATTTTGATATACAAAGGTATCAGCTAAATGTGACTATTCTATAGATGTCTGTTATTGGCATATTTTTTTTAGAAATTTTTTTTTTTAGAAAAAATGATTCATTTGTTACTTTTAAATCTGTATTGCCAGCATTTTTCGGTTGAGTATTGAAATTAAACTTCTTTATCGATACGACGTGCATTATCGACATATTATAATGTTTCATGTTGGGATGGAAAACATAATATCTGCATTACCATCTTTCGGCTAACTTCAACAGTATTGCCCGGGTGTTACCACATAGAGGTCCACGATGTCTTACGTGGCTATAGACGGTCAACTCCTACCCTATCGAAACGCACCCTAACACCCGCCGTGTCAAATGAAAAAACACTTGTAATATTAAATAAATAACAATAAAAAAAATTACTGCTATAAAATTTTGACATTGTTTGATTGAAATTCTTTAGAAATATTTGGAATTTAATCGGCCTCCATATTTTAAAATAAAAATAACGTTTTGCCATTAAACGTGTAATTACAAATTGAGGTCTCCAACTTGCAAACATAAAAACAACAGGATAATCCCGACAAATCAATATTATAGAAAATAAACTGCATATTTTTATGACATTTATGACATTTAATGCATTTATCATTTTCTTGATTATACGCAAGTCGTTGCTATACACAAACTTGTACGCGATTACTTCATAAATATATGCGATTTAATATTTTCTTTTATTTGTCATAAAAATGTATGTTCTTATTTTATATAAAACCATTACAATTTGTAATATTTTTCGAAATAAACTAATCATTTTTATTTAACATACTCGTCGTATATAGCTGAATGAAGTGAAACAACTTACAAAATAATACTCGCAATTCTTGACAAGTTCAAAAGTTTACGCAAGACGAGAATTTTTATTTTAGCGGTCGGATGTGTATACGCAGACACACGGTTATACATCATATAGACGTACACATTTAAAATATTCTGATTTCAATTATAAATTGGTATAAAAAATGTCTGTGTACGTCGAATTAAGATTAATGATTTTATTACAATCATATACAGTGAAGAAAAGAATATTAAAAATTTGAATACCTTGAGTTATACGAGTATCAAAAGCTTTAGCCACTTTAACGCCAATTGTGTTACAACCAAAAATTAATTTTCATGATATCGTCAGAATATTTGTATCGCGTCTAAAAATAAATAGTTCAAATTATAATAATTTAATTTCAAAATAGATAATTATCATATTTTAGTTCTTAGTCATTCATTATACGAGTATCTACACCACTATTAGCTCCGATACGAGCATATTCTATACGACGAGTGTATAGTTAGATTCCTAGATACGGTTGGTGTACATACACCATTAGTAAACAGAGTGGTTTCTATACGAATCGAAATATTTATAGCATATTCAATGCGAGAACAATAAAAGTATGATTATAATAAATTAACATTCAAATAATCGTCGTATAGCTAACACCGATTGTCACCAATGGTGTGAATTCTATCACATGTCATCAATACATATAATTTATTTCGCTTTAGGTGTTCAAAGTTAGATTTAATATGTTTATAGGTGACATAGAAAAAAATATTAGACTTTGTTATTTTCATGTCGTATGCATACAAACTATTTACAAAAAAATTGTTTATTATGTTGCTATACAGACTGGAGTACATGTAGACAAACTGGAATATCGCGCTTTGTGTAAAGGTGAAAACAGATTTGGTTTAATTAAAATAAATGTAAAGGGGAATAATGGATTTAATAGATCGAACAAATATAACATTTTCACACTTGTTATAAGATGATTTTAAAGTTCTAAGTAAATAAGCAGCGTTAGCTAGGTAATCTATAATTTAAAAATGGATTGTCTGTTCGACAGTCTTCTGCAAAAGCAGATGAGGAACGAAATTTTTCTTTCTCTATTGCGTATTAGCCTTAAAAGGATCAAAAACTCGGTTAGTCATTCATCGACCCATTTTTTGACGTTTTCATATGAAGTAAAGTGCTGCTGTTCCAGGACTGGTTGCATCGACCGGAACAAGTGGTAATCAGAGGGAGCAAGGTCTGGTGAATACGGCGGGTGGGGTAAAATTTCCCAGTTCTGCCTGTCCAAGTAGTTTTTGCCAGGTATAGGAACATGTGGCCTAGCTTTGTCATGGTGAGAAACAATCTTATTGTGCCTTGTGTCCCATTCCGGTCATTTTGCAGCTAGGGCTAGCTTTATGATTTCACGCTCGTTCAGCAGCTCATAATAAACGACACCCTTCAAATCCCACAAAATACGAAGCATCACCTTCGAACTATGGATATTTGCATTTGGCGTCGACGACCCTGGTTTACCTGGCTTGACCCACGCTGGTTTGCGCTTTGGATTGTCATAATGGATCCACTTTTTATCCCCAGTGATGATTCGATGCAAAAACCTCTTCCTTTGTTGTCGTTGAAGCAACAATTCACATATGGTTTTCCGACGTTCTGTGATGAAGTCACTGAACGGACTCCAAATTTAAAAACAAATACAAACAACAAACAAACAAAAAGAAAGATAAAAAAAATTATAAAATTATTTGGTCTTCTTGTTTGGGACGTCGTCGAGAAAACATGGTGAGTGGTTTTTGTTCATACTACTTAGTATATAAATAAAACCCTTGTAAAACTTATTAAATAAAACTTTAAAATTACATAAATTTGCTGAATAATATAATAATTATATTACCCGCATTGGGTTATAAAAATTGTATTTTAATTACTTGTGTTGGGTAACAAAGGATTCAAGGTTGAATTCCTTAAGTTTAAGTGTGGTGTGTTGAAACAAATAAAATAAAAGCGCCATGCGTTGTGAATTACATATATAGTCCGCTACAGTTCCATGTCCCGTCCTTTCAATTTGTGTGGCACCCAATTTCCCAGCTTCTGAACCAATCCCATTGCATGTATACTTTGCGAAACACATTGTTGGGTAATATTCAACTCTTCTGCCAATTGTTTTTCGGTCTGACAAGGGTCTGTATCTTCAAATTTTCTTGGTCCGCCTTCACGTTCTTTATCACTAACGTCAAAATTACCAACTTTGAATCGTTGAAACCACTCTTTGCAAGTTGTATTCGATGGAGCATGTTCATCGTAAACTCCCTTCTCTTCAACAAAAAATAACGAAGCAAAATTCGACATTTTCAATTAAATCAAAAGAATTGTTGTTTATGCTTTGAACAAATGTCACTAGTTATTATTCAAGCTTGACATCTAACCTCCAAAAATCATGTATTGCCCGATTGAATAATATTCAAGCAGTGATACATTTGTACACCCATTATGTATACTGTCAGTCAATCTACACATATGCGAGGGTGGATTGATAAATTTTTAGAAAAACGCCATATACAGCGTGACTGACATGAAGTGTTTCTAAAACAAAACGCCACAGAATTTTTATTTATTGATGAATTTTAATGAATCAAAGTAAAAAATGTTCATAACTACTTAAATTTTCGAATTGCATTAGCAGTTTTCGATTTGGCCACCCTAGCCGCGATTATGGCCTTTTAAACGGCCGACAAAGCTATTGCATGCAGCACGAAAGTGGCTCTGCAGTATTTTGGCCCATTCCCGGCGAAGCGCTTGCTTGAGATGATCGACACTTTGGTATTTTTTTGTCTCAATCTTGCTCTTCAAAATACCCCAAACAGAAAAATCTAGCGGATTTGCATCCGGTGAATTTGGTGGCCATTGGGCAGTGGAAATGAACCGTGGAACGTTGTTTCTCAGCCAATCTTGATTGACGCGGGCTTTATGACTTGGTGCCGAGTCCTGTTGAAATGTCCAGGCTCTCCTGTTGAAATGTCCAGTTTCCTCCAACACATGATCCCGATAAATTTGGGCATTTATCTTGATGCCACGGTCCAAAAAAACGAGCGGTGAACGGCTTTCGGCCGTTACGGCGGCCCAAACCATCACCATCTGCGGCGCTTGGTTTCTAGTGGCAATCCGTTGGTCCAAATTTTCAGTAAAACGGCCGGGCAAGCAAATCACACAGTTTTGCTTGTTCACATATTGCTCAATAACGAACGGTGACTCATCGGAGAAAACCAAATTCGGCAAATCGCCACTTTCGGGCAAGCGTAACAACTCCTTTGCTCTTTCCACTCTAACTTTTTTTGAGCATCGGTGAGACCATGCGTTTTATTGAATTTCAAGTCCTTTAGTCCAAGATGATCTTTCAATATGTGCTGCATCCGTTCGAGCGAAACGTTCGCCTCACGACTCATTTTTCTGCCGCTACGGCCCGGATTCCCAGGCAATTTGGCCTTCACCTTCTGAATGATATCCGGCGGTGTTGCAGTGCGTTGCGATCCGCCACCATGGCTTTTTGCAATGCTGCCTGTATCGTTATAACGATTTATGGTGCGATACACAAACATTTTATTCACATGCAGATGTTTTAACTGGTTAACAATCTGCGGCTGTGGTTTTCCAGCCAAATATAGAGCAATCACACTATTACGCTTGAATTCCATTGCGGATAACTTTTTTCTGAATAGTTCCCACTAAAATACTTTTGTACGCTAGTAAACAATGGAATGAACTGTCATCCCTGGTTTGACAGCAATGACAGTCTGAAATTGGTAATGCTTCGTGTCAGTCACCCGGTATGCGTCACTATTAATAACTTTTTATTAAACGAAAGCTTTCAAATTTTTATGCCAATCTTTGATTGCACAGTTTACTAGATAGCGTCGTTTTTTCTGAAGTCACTTTTAATTTTTTTTTTAAATATGGAAATTAATAATCTCGCGCGAAATCCGCAAAAGCACATGTGATGGTCGACGTTCAGCAAGGCCAAACGAGGTAACAACACTATGAATGGAAAACGTATGAAATTGCGCGAGATTGCTGAACATCTCATCGCAACACGAACAATCGCTTATGAAAAAGCTGTCTGCAATTGAATGACAATTTCTAAGCAATGCTTGTTGATGAAACATGTACCCATCACTACACGCTGGAATCAGCACAACAGTCAAAATAGTGGGTAGAAGCTGGTTCAAGTGCAGAGAAAGCAAAGATTTTTTAATAAGTGTTCACTCGATATGTCACTTGATTCGATGCACCAGCTATTACTCAGTGATGAAGTTTCGTTCAGCCTAGCACTGCATGATATTAAAATGGGCTCGTGAAGTATTCCATAGATTAAAATCATATACGTACACAAATCCAATTGGACTTTTGCTAGTTCCAATTGAAATTTTAAAGCCTTTCTAAGTAGTGTGGAGTACACTGTTACGATTTTTAAATTGCGAAATAGTAAATGAAAAGTAAAATATTATGTTTGATTTTCCATTATTTTAATTAGTTTAGAAAGCATAGAACACGCTTTTAAATAATTTACAAACTTTGTACATAATTGTAATTCAAAACATTGAAATAAAATAAAAGTGAGATAGAAACAAGAGACAGATATATATATTCATTAAATTGCCTATATCGAGCAAATTATATCAGTATATTTCTTAGACGTATATCAAATTGCAGAGAAATATTGTAACTTATAACTAAATTAAAATTTTAATTGATAAATCAAGAAGAAAAAAATATTATAGTAACATAACCATAAATTGTTAACCAAAGTTTTGTACTAAAACAGTCGTGATGCAAACCAATTATACTGAACTCAAACCATTTATTTTCCACTAATTTCTAATAAGAATTGTTTGAGTTTCCCAATATGCAATGCCGACGGAATTCCGTTTACATTCGCGCTCAAGAACCACACTCTTTCTATATAAAGAAACATGTATAATACACAGAAATCCATACTACTCGCCAAAAAAGTGTCACAAAAATTCCAGTGTGGGTGTGAATCCCGACGAAAACGAGAACAAATCAAATTGGAAAGAAAATGGAATTTCGTCGGAAACTCTGGTTTTTTCCATATATTTTTCCATATTAATTGCACACACTTTTCTGCGTGTTACTAGAGCAGATTTCCATAGTACTTTTACGTAAATTAAAGAAATTGTTTTTGCATTTTTTTGTATTGTAAAATTTATTTATATATAATTTTTAATATCAAATTACACATTATAATTTTTAATTTAAATTTAATAAATCCCACCTATGTATTTACATCTCTCTCGCCATCCCTCTTAAAAAAATTAAATCGACATCTTAAATTTGTACCCGATGATCGAAATTTAAATTTATTACCTATTTAGTCCAATCTCAAATACGATCATAATTACACTTAAAATTAATAAAATTTTAAAACTTAAATACTTAAAACACATTTTAAAAAATAAAACAAAAAACAATAAAAAAAACGTAACTGCGTACATGTTCATTCGTCGACATGTCTCATGAAACTGAAGATACAAAACAAATCTAATAAAACATCAAAACAAAATTGCAAATCAGAAATTTAACAGCTGTTGTTATTCCAGTTTTTAAAAAGTGTGATGCTTTTACAACTTAATAATTACAGGCCAATTTCGCTATTGAGTCCATTTTCCAAATTATTTGAAAAATTAATAAAACGAAGATTGGTTTCGTATCTTGGTAAAATTAAATTTCTCAATGACCACCAATTTGGTTTTACAGCTGGAAAATCTACTGAAGAAGCTCTCCTGCATTTCCTTAGTAATATATACCTAGCTATTAACGACTCTACGAAATGCTCAGCTGTTTTTATGGACATTTCGAAAGCATTTGACACTGTTAACTACGATATACTACTTACAAAATTATCAAGTATCGGAATAAAAGGCAAGTTGTTAGATTGGTTTACCAGCTACCTCCGTAACCGAAGTCAAATTTTACCTTTGGTTTTTGCAATTGTAATGGTGTTATTGTGAAACTTAATTGTTAAAATTGAATATAGATGGAAATATGAAAGAATCAAAAATTTCGTACGCTATGCAGTAATTCGCTAGTAGTACAACTACATGGTATGTTCTATATATATAGACAATATTCCAATGTAGTAATACAACATCAGTCGTCGCGACCTGATGAGAAGACTGATTTTTTCAAATCAATAGTCTCATTTGTTCGAAACTGATTGTTGTGATTCTTGCACATTAGCCATCTATAACTCAAAAATTCAAATTTATCCGCGATCCGGCGTTAAAGGAAAGCAAGTATGGGGTGGTTGGGAAGTTGATTGTGTATAAGTAAGTGTCGATTATCATATTCGTTTGTCACACAGATAGTGACGCTAAATGGAAGAATTTCCTACGATTCGTGAATTTAATTCGAGAGTGCTGAAATATACCAATATACAGAACAATCACAATAACACCATTACAATTGCAAAAACCAAAGGTAAAATATATAATAAAATTCGTAAATGCGAAAAAAACTTAATTGTTAAAATTGAATATAGATGGAAATATGAAAGAATCAAAAATTTCGTACGCTATGCAGTAATTCGCTAGTAGTACAACTACATGGTATGTTCTATATATATAGACAATATTCCAATGTAGTAATACAACATCAGTCGTCGCGACCTGATGAGAAGACTGATTTTTTCAAATCAATAGTCTCATTTGTTCGAAACTGATTGTTGTGATTCTTGCACATTAGCCATCTATAACTCAAAAATTCAAATTTATCCGCGATCCGGCGTTAAAGGAAAGCAAGTATGGGGTGGTTGGGAAGTTGATTGTGTATAAGTAAGTGTCGATTATCATATTCGTTTGTCACACAGATAGTGACGCTAAATGGAAGAATTTCCTACGATTCGTGAATTTAATTCGAGAGTGCTGAAATATACCAATATACAGAACAATCACAATAACACCATTACAATTGCAAAAACCAAAGGTAAAATATATAATAAAATTCGTAAATGCGAAAAAAAACTTAATTGTTAAAATTGAATATAGATGGAAATATGAAAGAATCAAAAATTTCGTACGCTATGCAGTAATTCGCTAGTAGTACAACTACATGGTATGTTCTATATATATAGACAATATTCCAATGTAGTAATACAACATCAGTCGTCGCAACCTGATGAGAAGACTGATTTTTTCAAATCAATAGTCTCATTTGTTCGAAACTGATTGTTGTGATTCTTGCACATTAGCCATCTATAACTCAAAAATTCAAAAATTCGAAGTCAAATTGTTAGAGTTAATAAGGTGAATAGCTGTCCAGGCCATCTTAAATGTGGTGTTCCTCAAGGGTCAGTTCTGGGACCTTTGTTGTTTTTAATGTATTTTAATTCCGTTTTTGAAATTAATCTTACTGGCTGCGCTACAGCGTTCGCAGATGATTTGGCATTAACCTATGCGTCCAACGATTACATTGAAATTCAACGTTTTATTGAAAGTGACTTATGCATTCTACGTAAATGGTTTTTCTATCACCGACTTGTAGCTAGTGATAAGTCTAGAGTTATGCATTTTAGGCGTCCTGACACAACATTTGATCAAATCTTTATCAAGTATCATGTACACTCATGTGATAAGAACCTATGTTCTGAGCAGTGCTTTGATCTACTTTGTGTGAATGAGTTTAAATATCTAGGTGTTACAATTGATTCTCAGCTTAATTGGACGTCCCACCTAAATAATATCAGGAAAATTGTGATTACTGCCGTGTATAAATTTTATAATCTTCGACCTTTGTGTCCTTCTTATGTTTTGCGAAGGTTATATCATGCTCTTGTAGAATCAATCATAATGTATGGGATTACTAGTTGGGGTGGAATTTACTTTGCTAATATTGTCGATCTTTTTATAGCGCAAAAAAGAATTGTTAAATTAATTTACGCTCGTCCGACAGTTACACCCACAATTCCGCTTTTTCGTGAGTTGAATTTGTGGCCTCTGAGGTATCTATATGTGTTGAAAATGTTTTTTGTTCGCAGCAATAGTTACCATAGTCGCATATATCACGCGTATTATACGAGAAATCCAAACAATTTTGTCGGGCTTCGTTGTAATAATGAAAAATTTAGAAGATTTTATTTATACATGGCACCGTATTGGTTCCATCTCTTACCGAATCACATTAAAATGCTTCCATTGGAGCGGAAACACAAATTTCTGAGAGAAATTCGGATTTGGCTGCTTGGCATCGATGATATCGAGCAATATTTTTAGTAATGAAATTAACTGTTTATATGATATCGAAATGATTCGTAGAGTAAACTTAGAATAATAACAAATCTAAACTGAGCTTGTATATGGTATATGTGGAAATCGTATTATAAATAATAAATATTATTTTTATGTCAATTATAAATTCTCTTTGCTCCACTACAGACATAATGTCTAAAGGAGCTGAACTTTAGTTCAAATTTTTAATTGTATATTTATATTTTTCACTTTTTATTACCTTTTGTAATTTGAAATAAAGATAATAATAATAATAAAAAAAAAAGAAAGGTAAAAAAATATTTTTACTCAAAATCGAGTTTTTTGTGTCTTTGATAATTTGTAGTTCGGAATTTAGTGTGGAATTGGAACTGTTTTTTCCACACATTGGAAAAATTGTATACTCGGTTCATATGAATTAACAAAAATTCCAAAGATTTTTCCAGAGATTAAAAAATATACCGAATCAACTTAAACATTATTAAGAAAGAAAAAATCGAAACTGAACAAGGAGTTCAAGTTAACAAAAGAGGGCTTCCACTATTTATGCTCACTTTTAATAACAAACAAAAAGTGGAAGATGTGTATAATATCAAGTCAATACTTAGCATGAGAGTTAAAATAGAGCCATTGAAAAAGAATAACGGATTAATACCGCAGTGCAAAAAATGTCAAGGTTTTAATCATACGCAGAAATATTGCCAAAGAGAAATTAGATGCGTGAAATGTGCCGGAAAGCATCATGCCCAGGTATGCCCGGTTAGTAAAAATATTGCTGCAAAATGTGTCAATTGCAATAAGTCACATCCCGCAAACTACCGGGGATGTGAAATAGCTAAGGAGCTACAACGAATAAGAAATAAAACGCGAAAACAAAGTCCAGGAGTATCGGTAAAAAATTATCAAACTTCCACCAAAGAGGAACCTAAACCTCATGCTAGTAAAACGGGAGAACCAAAACCAAAACTGTACTCGCAAGTAGTCATGACAAAACCAATTATTTCGGAGCACACTACTGAAGGTACAGCAGTGCTCCAAAAGATACTAAGAAGCATAGAAGCTCTCAACATTCGTCTAGCTAAACAAGAGAAATGCCTTCAAGCTCTAAACAACAGGTTAGATAAGCAAGACTCTCTAAATGAAATGAAATCCATGCTCTATTAAAATGATGCAAACAACAACAAATAAAACATTAAGAATAGTAACCTGGAATGCAACATATTCCAGAATTAGAAATTTTCCTAAATACTGAAAAAATAGATATATGCCTAGTATCGGAAACCCATTTTACTTCAACTTCATATCTTAAAATATATGGATACAATTGTTACCACGCCATTCATCCAGCAGGAAGGGCAAGGGGAGGATCGTCGGTATTTATAAAAGAAAACATCAAACACTTTATAGATCTTAAAATTGAAGAGGAATTTATGCAAGTAGTCACCTTAAAAATATTTATAAATAACAACAAAGAATATAGTGTATCGTCAATATATTGCCCCCCAAGATATAATTTAATTAAAGAAGACTATTGCACGTTATTTAAATCACTTGGATCAAGTTTCATAATCGGAGGTGATTTTAATGCAAAAAACACCTACTGGGGATCAAGAGTAACCTCTAAAACAGGAAGAGAGCTGTTAGCAGCAAGAAGACTATGCAATTGCGATTTTCATTCTGGAGATCAACCAACTTATTGGCCTACGGATAGAAACAAAATACTCGATATCATTGACTTCTTTATCACCAAAGGTATGGACGAAAACTACATATAACTAGAAAGCAGCGAGGGGATTATGTCGGATCATACGCCTGTTATTATGACAATCAGTGCAACGATTATTAAAAAAACTAGTCCACCTTCGTTAACGAATAAAAAAACCTGCTGGGAGAAATTCCAGAAACTTGTTGAGGATAATATTGATTTTCAGGTGCCAATTAAAAACCCGATAGAGCTAGAAGAAGAACTAGAACAACTCAACAACAGTATACAAAAATCGGCGTGGAGTAGTACCCCTTCAAGTTCAAAGGAAATGCGCCGAAATGTTATTTATCCTCTAGAAGTTAGGGAACTGGTTGCAGCAAAACGAAAAGCAAGAAAGGCCTGGCAAAGAAGTCGAGCGCCAGAATATAAAACAACTCTTAATTTTTTATCCAATAAACTAAAGTTGCTAATTAAAGAAATCAAAATCGAATCCATTAATAAATACTTGAGTGGCCTTACTGGGGAAAAAGATACCGAGTACACCCTTTGGAAAGCGACAAAAAGTTTAAAACGACCTAAACTACAAATTCCACCAGTAAAAAATGAAGATGGCACATGGGCTATAAGTGCAAAGCAAAAAGCTTCTTTGTTTGCAACTCACCTCGAGAACACGTTTCAGCCACTACCTAGACAAACTGCAGAGGAAAACATACCACCAGTATATAAAATGGATAACTGCAATATATCTCCTATCACACTACAAGAATTAAAAGAGAAAATCAATCTCAACCTAAATACAAAGAAATCTCCAGGATGTGACTTAATTACAGGACAAATAGTAAAAGCTCTTCCTGAAAAATGTCTGCGTAAACTACTCCAAATAATTAATGCAGTGTTCACACTTAAACACGTTCCAAGTCAATGGAAAGTAGCAGAAGTAATTATGATACCTAAACCAAACAAACCACTCAATGACAAAAATTCGTATAGGCCGATTTCCTTGCTCCCAATAATTTCAACATTATTCGAGAAACTACTCCTAAAGAGACTAAAACCAATAATAACAGAAAGAAATCTTGTTCCTCCACATCAATTTGGCTTCAGAGAAAAACATTCAACAATAGAACAAGTACACCGAATTACAAACATAATTGAAGACGTACTTGAAAAAAAGAAAGTATGTTCAAGCGTCTTCTTGGATGTAGCACAGGCCTTTGACAGAGTATGGCATAAAGGTTTGGAATATAAATTACAAAGAGACTTACCAAAGCAGTTTTATGAAATTCTAAAATCTTACATATCTAACCGACACTTTCGAGTTAAATTAGATGGCGAATACTCAGAAATAAAGAAAATATCAGCAGGGGTACCACAAGGTAGCGTTCTGGGACCAACTTTATATGTTCTATACACCTCGGACCTGCCAACGATAGAGAATACTAACATAGCGACGTTTGCGGATGATACGGCCATCTTAGCAGTTGCTAATTGCATAGAAGAATCTACAAGCAAATTGCAAAGAGCTACTAATATTGTCAGTACCTGGACCAAGAGATGGCGAATAAAACTTAATGAAACAAAATCTGTTCACGCAAACTTTACCAACAAGAAGGTCAACTGGATACCAGTAGAACTGAACTCCCAGCAAATTCCCTATACAAATACGGCAAAATATCTAAGCATGACTCTAGACGCGAAACTAAAATGGAAAGAGCATGTGAAAAAGAACAAAGAAGAGTTAAACATCAAATACAGAAAGATGGATTGGCTCTTAGGAAGAAATTCTGAGCTAACTCTACATAATAAATTGCTACTATACCGGCAAATCCTAAAACCTGTGTGGACTTACGGTATTCAGCTCTGGGGCTGTACAAAGAAAACCAATGTCAATATCATCCAGTCATTCCAAAGCAAAGTCCTTCGTGGAATAGTTAATGCACCGTGGTACATAAGAAATGACAACCTCCATAGAGATCTGAAGATGGATTTCGTTAGTGAAGAAATAAGCAAACACGCGAGAAAACACATGCAACGTATTAGTCTACACCAAAATGCTGAGATACGTCGTATGTTGGATGATTCAAACCTAGTAAGACGGCTGCGAAGGAAGAAACCGCATGATCTACTAGATCCAATCAGGATCGACTAAAAATATAATAAAATTGTAAAGGAGACTAGCTAAAGGGCTACAACCCTCCAAACAAGAATATAAATTATGAAAGATAAATTACTAGATGATTTGTAAATCAGTTGTAATAAATAAATATATAAAAAAAAAAAAAAAACTTAAACATTTTCTACATAGAAGCAAATAAGAATGTCCTTTTACAGCAGTAAAACTTGACGATAAATATTCATAGCAATAAACCTGAAGCAGTGCATTATTAAAACTAGATGGGTTTAGGTGTGCATAATCAACTATTATTTCACGAATTAGCGAGAATTGAATCACAATCTCCAGATATGGTCGTCAATGGCCATCAAAATATAGTATAAAAAAACAAAATTTCTCCTGATTACTGAAAGGTGACACTGACCTAAATAACAATTTGATTAAAAATGAAATCAATACATATACAATATTAAAATTCGTAGCAATATATCAAAAGTCGGGCACTATTAGCACTAAGTATTTTTACTCAAATTTCGATGGCCATTATCGCCCATTCTCAGAAATCATGATTCAGGTCTAGCTAGTACACGAAGTTAATTATATAACTACCTAACTAAAATCACATAATGCTAATAATGCACGATTTCGGGTGTAGCTTCGAATTTTGATATTCTCGGTGTACTGATGTCATTTTTACTCAAACTTGGATGGCCATTATCAACCATTTATATAGATCATGATTCACGTCTACCTAGTAACGAGGTTGATCATTGAGTCACCTATGCAAAACCACCTAGAGCTAATAATGCACGACTTCTTATTGCTTCGAATTTTGATATTCTCGGTGTACCGATGTCATTTTCACTCAAATCTGGATGGTCATTATCGGCCATTCACAGAGATCGTGATTCAGATCTGGCTAGTATATGAAGTTGGTCATTGAGTCACCTAACCCAAACCACCTAGTGCTAAAAATGCACGACTTCGGGTTTATTGTTACGAATTTTTATATTCTCGGTGTACTGATTTTCACTCAAATTTGGATGGTCATTATCGGCCATTCTCAGGTATCGTGATTCGAGTCTGGCTAGTACACGAACTTCATCATTGGGTCGCCTAACCAAAACCACCTAGTGTTAATAATGCACGACTTCGGGTTTATTGCTACGAATTTTGATATTCTCGGTGTACTGATGTCATTTTTACTCACATTTGGAAGGCCACTATCGGTCAATCCGGCCGATATTATATGAAGTTGGTCATGAGTTACCTAAATAAACCATTTCGTGCGTGCAATGCTTGACTTCGAGTTTTTTGATACAAAGTTTTATATTCTAGGTGTTCTTATGCCATTGAGTTTAACTCAAGTTTGAATTTAAACCTTTTCTTGTTCTATTAAAATATTTATTCTAATCGTTTTAAAGTTCTAATCTATTTTAATAAAAATCTCGTTAATTTCTACACAATACGTGGTTGAGTTTGTTTTTAAATTTTCATTTTAGAAAATATTATATATTTTTTAAATTGAGGTTTGAGTCATTTTCTAAATAAAACTCTTACTTGTATGAGTGTACTAAAATTTCCAATACGATTTATTTTTTTCCTATTTGAATTTGAAGTAACAGTGTGATACTCATACATACATAACATCTTTGAAAAGCTTGGAATACTTTACACCCGTTATTAACGCAACATTAGCTGCGTTTTTTTTGAAATATGGTGTTCGAGACCTCGATAAAATATAGGGAAAATACAGGGAAATTTAAACAAAAAAATTTAGAACTTTAACTAACTTCAAGTCAATCATTTTGACATTTAATTTTAAAATAAATTAATTAATTTCACCAGCAAACTTAAGGATATCCATTTTTTCTCATTAAAAATACAATTCAGTCATTTCATTTTTATTCTTTCAAATTTCCAGTTGTAAATGAAGTTAGGAACAATCAAAAAATTGTGTACTAAAAAATTTCCCTCGTTCGTCAGTTCAGGAATTATTAAGTTTTTTGTTGAACTCTGTCATACTCTACATAATATCAAGAGTTGTTCGGAGTTGTTGAGAACAAGCATAAATAAACTTTATCCGATAATATAGGGTTTTCCAATAAGAGTGATATGATTTCTGTAAAAAAACTAATGGTTAAGGAAATTGAAATGTTTTTTATTTAATGTGAAGTACAATCGATACAATTAAGTTCTGAATAAAATGTCATTCAAATGGCCTCCACGACTTCTGCAGGAATGAATTCGATGAACCCAATTTTCGAGCACTTTTTACACTAAATCAAGTCGTATGTCATGAATAGCACGTTCAATATTAACTTGTAAAGCTTGAAGAGAGTTTGGTTTATTGCTAAAGACCAATGACTTCAAATAACCCCACAAGAAATAGTCTAATGGTGTTAAATCACAACTTCTTGGAGACCAACTTTTCTTGCAATAATTCAATTGTTGCACTTGCTGTGTGGCACGTAGCCTCGTCTGGTTGGAACCAAATGTTGTCAAGATCAACTTCTTCCAATTTCGGCCATAAAAAGTTAGTTATCATCGATCTATACCGATCTTCATTGACAGTAACGGTGTTACCAGCTTAATTTTGAAAAAAATACGTACCGACGAATCCACCAGACCGAAAACCACACCAAACTGTCAATTTAGCTGAATGTAATGGTTTTTCATGAATAATTTGTGGATTTTCTTCGCACCAGAATCGACAGTTTTGTTTATTTACCGCACCACTCAGATGAAAGTGAGCCTCATCGGAGAAGATGATTTTCTTAAAAAAATCGTTATCGTTTTCAAGTTGTTCCAAGGCATAAGCAGCAAATTCACGACGTTTACGTTGGTCCAATAGCTTCAGTTCTTGAGTGAGAACAATTTTATACGGATGCAAACCCAAACCCTTTCTCAAAATCCGCCAGGTTGTGGTTTGAAACAGTCCCATTTCTTGAGAACGTCTAGGAATCGACAAATAGCGGTCTTCAGCAACACTTGCCTGAACGGCAGCAATATTTGCATTACTTCGAGCGAATCTTTGCCTTATTGGCACTTCAACATTATGTAAAGAAAATGTATGAAAATGTCCACACTTGGACGATTACGACTATAAAATGGCAAAAGCGCACGAAAAGTTGCAATTGGAGAACGATTATTTTGATAATAAAACTAAATAATTTGTAAACGTTGTTCTTCTGTATATCTCACCATGACGAAATTGTAAACATTACTGAATACAATGAAACAAAAAATGACAGATCATGACATATTACAAATCCATATTACACTATCCGAAGCACAAATATTTTAATAATATGTGAATTGTTTAAAAAATCGAAATATAATTTACCACGGTCTAGACCAGCTTTAAAAAAAACGCAGCAATTAATGTAACATCGACTATCGTGCGCATCGAGAAATCTAATTACAAATCAGATTTACAACCGCCTTGAAGAAGAAAAATGTGCTGAAGTAAAAATACGAATAAAATCGAATGTGTATTCTTAGATAGCCTAGGAGGTTCTGGAAAGACGTATTTGTATACAATTCAGCTGTCATTTGAGCGAACTTTCTGTTCCAGTTCTTAACACATCAGTATCTGCAATTAGACCAAATTTAACGGAAGCTGAAATATTTCGTCAACCTTCATTCATCATAATCGATAAAATAAACATGCTGCTAAAACATTGACTTCGTTGTTTCGATTAAATTCTGCATGGGATTTTGCATAATGCTCAGCCTTTCGGCAGTAAAGTTATCGTCATTGGCGGTGACCTCAGACAGACGCTACCCATCTTAGCAAGAGTAAAACGTGTTAATGTCATCGAATTTTCCAATTACACAATCCCACTTTGACAACATTTCACGAATTTGCAGCAAGAAACTAATTAGCAAAGTGAGGACCAATATGTCCGTAATGAATGACTTCTCAATATTGGCTCAAGTAATACCATGAGTTCAAATGAATTAGATTGAATTTATACGAAGAAATGTATGGTGTCAAGTAAAGGAGCATGCCAGTCGATGTGCTTTCAAAACGAACAATACTTGCCCCAACCAACAAAGAAACATTGGAAATGAATAGACAAATAATTGGCCTTATGCCTGGAGACATTTCAACTTTTCGGTAGTGCTGATTCCACCATTTCCACAATAGAATATCCTCCATAGTTCTTGCTTGGCTAAACACCATCAGGAATTCCTCCGCATATTTCAGCTCTGAATCCTAGAGTGACAATTAAATTTAATGACTTTGCAATGAGACTCGCATGATTGTTCTCCGCCGGTCAGTTTAAGCGAAGGAAATGTAACTGAACTAGCATTTTTCCATGGCTAATTATACGTTGATCTTTGGAGATAAAAGAACCCACAACACATAAAAATGCTGGGAAGACTTTTGAAAAATGATAAGATTTTCACAAAAAAAATGTTTACCGTGAAGTTTTCTCTAAGCATCCTAACAGATACAGATCTTTAAAATATTAAAAGGAAAATCGTTATTTTAAATATTTCAGAATTATGTTAACACCCAGAACTCTAGGCAAAAGGCTAGTTTTCATATAGTTATTATTCTTGTACATTATTTAACGTCTCAAGATTTTGTAAGAGTTTTCAAATAAATTTAGTTAATATCCGCAGAAACGAACGGAACGACAATTTCTTAGTATTAGGAATATTTTTGACCAACTAAAGATAATCCGCATGAATTACTTCTATTTATAACGCCAGTTTTTAAATTCTTGTTGGTTTTAGGAAAGCTACCACGATCTTCGGCGTTTTCGTATTTATAAACACGTTTAAATTTGAATTGTTTTAATTGAGTAACCTACTTTATGAAACTAATTGATCGGAAATATGCGAGCAAAAATATACGGCTGAGTTCAAAACTGATAGCAATATAACTAATTCAATTAGAACTTTGCAAATATTTTTAGTTTCACTCTGCATAGTTTGCATTGTAGGATACATTTACTTACTTATTTGAAAAGTTACGCGCCTGATTACTAGATGTTGCCACTAATATTAAATGATGATCATTTTTGAGAAGAGCCAACCTTCGTGCTCTCATTAAACGAAATAAAAGCTGAATAACTATTATGGGATATTTGTTCCATCGAATACACGGTGGATGCAAGAGTTTAAATAAGGTCGTACGAGCACAATAATGATGAATATCGTTGAAGAAGTCATTCTTACGTGACTACGCCAGAAATGACATAAAACGTTTTACATTTTGGTGACTGATGGCCGTAAATTTAATGTGCGGGAGAATGCTAAAATTGGAAACATCCCAACTGAACGTATGCACAACCTGTTTCATAATTGTCTGAATAAGCGAAAGCTATTTGTGCCATTTTGTAGCCGTTGATGAAACGTGCACACTAGAGACCAAGGAAGCGGAGAAGAAAATCCAGTTTAATCAAAATAATGCATCGGTTCACAAAGCAATTAAAACGAGATTGATCGAATTAGGCTATGAATTGCTTCTTCAATTGCCTATTTTCAGGAATTTAGCGTTACTATAGAAAAGCTACATAGCTATAATAAAGTTGTTGAAAACGATTTTCAAAAAGATACTGTTTTATTACTTTGGCCCTTGAAACAGCCTAGTATGTATGTTTTGACACGATGAAACCAAAATAGACAGTTTTATTATGTAAGGAGACGACAAAAAACGCAATTGAAAAGAGACATACTACTGTGGGCAAAAATTAGTAAGACTGTTTAATTTAAATATCGCGCGGAAAACCATTCGTCCAAATATTTTTTTTTCTATTTTGGTATGACTGTCAGTGACATCTGTGCCAAATATCTGCGCCACATACGCTTGTCTTTCTGAAGTACAAAAAGTGCATTCGGCGATTTTTACAATGAGCGAAATTATTCAACAAAGAAGTTCCATTAAATTTTGTGTGCGGAATCAATTTTGTGGTGCCGAAATGTTCAGAATGTTGCAAAAGGCCTTCGGTGATAATTGTATGTCGCGAGAAAATGCTTGTGATTGGTACAAATTGTTCAAAGATTGTCGAGAACGTGTTGACGACGAACCACGTTTAGGACGGCCATCAACATCAACTGATGATCAACACGTTAATAAAATTAAGGAATTGGTGCTCGAGAATCGACGATTAACAGTCAGAGACCTTACTGGCATCGTTGAAATATCGGAAGGATCAGTGAAAACTATTTTGAAATATCATTTAGGCCTAAGAAAAGAAAAAGCACGATTGGTTCCAAAATCACTCAATTTTTTGGAGAAACAGCGTCGCGTTGACGTCTGTGAAGCAATGCTTTCCGACTACCAGGATGCCATGAAACGTATTATAACTAGCGAAGAGTCTTGGATCTATGTTTACGACCCGGAAACAGTCGATCAATCGGCCGAATATCGTGCCAAAGGTGAGCAGAAGCCGTAAAACCACGTCAAAGCAAGTCAGAAATCAAGGTGATGTTGACAGTTTTCTTCGATTATCGAGGTGTGGTGCACTCCGAATTCCTTCCGACCAGCCAAACTGTCAACAAGGAATACTATCTAAGAGGCCGGAATTATGGGTCGACAACTCTTGGTTTTTGCTCTTGGTTTTTGCGCATACCTACTCATACTGCATTGGTTTTACGTGACTTTTTCTCCAAAAATTCCACCCATATCGTTCCGCAACCACCATATTCGCCTGATTTAGCTCCGTGTGACTTCTGGCTGTTCAGTAAACTCAAACGACCTCTCCGGGGAAACCGTTTTGAATCATTTGAAGACGTGAATCGCTACGCGCATTGGAGGCTATTCCAGAAATTGACTTTAACAACTGTTTCGAGGATTGGAAAAAACGTTGACACAAGTGTATTGTGGCCGGGGGGGGGGGGGGGTTATTACGTTGAGGGGGACGAAATAAATTTGGAAAAATAAATAAAGAATTTTAAAATTATGAAAACTATTTTTTGCCCACAGTATTACGAATTGTACTACCACATTTTCCCAAGTTTATGCAATAAGACTAGGTAATGTTTTACTTTTCGTTTCAACCCTTTAATAACGCAAATATATATTTAAAGGTAAATTTGTTTGTAAAGAAACCATTAGAACAAATAAACGTAACAAAAAATCTAATGGGATTCCCCAAAATAAAATAGAAATACAATTTGTATTGCTTATATGTATTCCATCTATAAATTTTATTCATTTCCGTTTGAATGACACCAGAGGGACCTCTTTCAAAAGATCTATCACGTTATCTTGTGTGATTTGTTCAGTATCTCGGTTTCTTTTCCGTTCGACTTCATACATTACATGTAGGTTGTGCATAAGTTTGACCATTGAAAAATTTATTTCCATATCGTATACATTGAAGTTGAATACAATATGCGGAATCTTTATGATATTTAGCAAAACATAAATTCAAATTTTTATCTATTAAACTTAAAGAGGGGAGAAAATTTATGTACTCACACATCGCAAAACCGTACATAAATAATTTAATTAGAATTATGGTACACACTTCGCGCCGCACACAGCATTGGAATGTATGTAAATGTACTTGCGGTTGTTTAACCTCTGAAGGACGAACGTTTTAACATATTTCTCATTCGATTGTACACAACATTGAGTTGTCAGTTTGACTATAATTTACCAATAAATTGTCAAATAATTATAATTTTTCAACATGATAAAACCTATATAATGTTATTATTTTGTTGTATATGGATACAGGTGAAAGATCAAGGTTTTCATCTAGAGGTTTATGTGATTTGAAAATTTGAAATCAATACACAAATACAAAAAATCGTGATTACAAGAATTGATTATTTCACAAACACAATTTTTCAATAGGTCAAGTTCAAATTTTTTTTTCTTCGCGCAACGTAAATCTGTTGAAAGTGAATTTTTGTATGATGTCATTAATTTGTCGAAATTGTATATTTTTATAAAATATTCTAATCAAAATGATTAGTCTATTACAATAAAATTCATTGTAATTACTATTTGTGTATAATATTCAATGAGATTCATTAGAAATTGAGTACATAAGCTTTAACACACAACAAACATTGAATTTATTGAATAGGTCATCACGTCTGGTGAATGGTGTGTTATTTTAACAAGTGGTTCAATGTTTTATGCCCATGTCATAATTCGGCTGATACAAATAATGAAGTCAAAAAATCTATACCAGAATTTATAGCAGGTCATGATTTTTTTTTTTCGGTCTGTTTGGGTATGAACCGCATAAATCTTAATGTCGTTCTCAGTTTGGCGTCCCAAATCTCCAAGAAACATAAAGTTCAAATTCGGTATTTCAAATAGATTTCAAATAAAGTTAAAACATGATCTGTCCGTAGAGAGTAAGTGTTTCTGCGTGTACACGCGAGAATGAATAACCATTGTTCAGTTAGAACTTGAATTTTTTTAGCCAAAACTAATTCTATCGGTAGTCCTTTTAAATACTTCCAAAAACTTGTCATCGAAATCATCGAAACAAAAAAAATCATTTTAATTAAATTGGGACATTTACTTTATTACTTAACTAATTAGTACTTGTTTAATAATATATTACCGTAATGAAATCAAGCAACCATTTTTTCGCAATGAAGTCTGTGTATAATTGTTTTATAAGCTACTGTTTCCCCATTTCCCATTGTTTTGATCAACGAAAGTAGTAGTCCTAACATCAGTTTGCTAACAACTAAATTATTTATAAAATAGTAAAGTTCAAAAATTTGTAGTTTGGCTCAAAAAGGGTACGAAATAGCATCGTCAGGTCGAAAAATAATAATTAACTACATAACGAGGGTAAAACTTTTCGCAAAATTGGAGGCATAGTGGGAAAACATAATCCCAGCATTCATCGAATGGTAAAAGATTTTGAAACCACCGGTAATATGGCGCAAAAGCAACAATGTGGTCGACCAAAACTTTTAACAAGACCCCAAGTTAACCCCAAGTTTTAATTTAACCGTTGCTGTTAAAAAACCTCTGAGGACCTCACTAACATATTCAATCGGTATTAGCGACGAGCGGTGTATACAAAGGGCAGGGACGTAATCAATGCGAGCTTATGATCCGCACTTACTGGGAATTCCAGGTTCATGTGAACAGTTTCAGTCCACAATCCCAACCACGAAGGTGGTTCGGCGGTTTACCCGGTCTTTTTAGACTAGGAGGACACGTTGATACCTTCATTGTAGCGCGCGTGCAGCCCAAGACATCTAAGGGCCGTTTAACCGTTTTTTTAACACATTGGATATGCATTACTCGCTGAATTAGAAAAACTTTAAAAATTCGATTCACAAGCCTTGTTCATCATACGGAGATATGGCTTACTAATTTAAATAGCTCAATGTATCCCCTTTTGAAGGTATATAGTCACTATGCGAGCTAACCTCTGAGATTTTTGCTATTTGGCTTAGTGCAGTAGAACATGTACTCGTTGTATTAGAAAAACTTTAAAAATTCGATTCATGATCGTTGCTCATCACGTCGAGATAAGACTTACTCATTTAAATAGCCCAATATATCCCCTTTCGAACGTATATAGTCACTATGCGAGCCAATCTCGCCAATAGTGCAGTAGAACGAACACCTGTGGATATGCATTACTCGCTGTATTGGAAAAACTTTAAAAATTCGATTCACGAGCCTTGTTCATCATATCGAGATAAGGCTTACTAATTTAAATAGCTCAATGTATTCCCTTTCGAACGTATATAGTCACGAGTGTATCATTTTATACAGTACGGTATGTGATATATTTATTTACTTTAAAATATATAATAATGAGCATATTACATTTTTTAATTTAAAACAATTTCTTTTATTTGATGAATATTTATTATAATAATTGTTTCGAATTATTTTAATATAAAATAAATACTTTGTTAAAATTGCACACTTCCATAAATTTTTGTCCAAGAAATAAAATTGTGGCCAAAAACTTCACAAGGAACACTCGCATAAATTTTTGTCCAAGAACTCCACACCGTACATCAACACGAAATATTTTTTCTGAATT
Organism: Nephrotoma guestfalica; assembly: GCA_963691935.1. NCBI lineage: Eukaryota > Metazoa > Arthropoda > Insecta > Diptera > Tipulidae > Nephrotoma > Nephrotoma guestfalica. The sequence continues at coordinate 107,103,446 of OY829914.1, forward strand.
TGCTGCCTTTTTCGGGATGATAACACTTTTTCAACATTTCGGGATTACTACACTTTAATGAAGAACCTTTCCAAAACGTTTGAGTTCCTGCTAAATTCATTGACTTGAAAAATCGTACAGGAGTGCTCCGACTGCGCTGGCGTGATGACGACGAACGAGCTTTACGAATAGAATGCCCATAGTGGAAGCTAGCAAGAGAAAGTATCATTTTCTTGCTTCGATGCCGTGCAGCCGAATAATGCCGTGCTACGAGTACTTTATTAAGATCATTACAATACTAAATCCAAATAGGATTAAACATTTTCAAATTGAGCGAGCTCCTCGATATTTAAAGGAACATTATCTCTATTTGCTCATTGGTGAACCATTTTCTATTTGTGCTAGACTTTTTTGTAATAATGTTTTAGTCAAGTTCCTTGTGTTTAATAGCCATATCAATCACATTATTCTCCTCGTCACTATCAGTATAAAAAAACTCAACGCTACTCATTTTTTTGTATAGAGGCTTAATTGATGTTTATTTATTTTTTTTGTTGAATTTTTTTTTCCAGTTTCAGATGAGATGTTTAGGCAATACTAAAAAATATAAAAATATAAATATAATCTCAAACGTTAATTTTCGGTCATATTAGGAAATTATTGGTATTGCCAGATAAATATAAATGATGACATTTGTCGCATCACGTCACTTCGGTCGACTAAGAGAATAACAATTAACGCAAGAAGTGACGTGATAATAGTCTTGTCGAATCAAGTGACACGACTAAGTAATAGGGGTGTTTATTTAAAGCGATGTTTCGTGTAGATAAATTCCAAACTTGTAATATAATATTAGTTATTCGAATCCTGTTATCTCCGACAACGCTTGCTTGGTTCAATTAGGTCACTGGCGCAATATTTCACTATGAACAAACTGTGAGAACATTCTGTCAATCGTCTATTAAACGTATGTAGAAATAAAAATACAATCACAATTAGAAACCCATTTGACCGTGTAACTTTGACATCCAACCAGTCATTTTATACGCCTTTTTTAAGTTTCAACTTTTTTTTATTTCTATACAGCCAAGCCACGACGTGTTTTGTTGTTAAATTCAATTTATTTTTAAATTTTCTCACTTTAATTGAAATAAATAAATACAAATTACACAAAAAAAATTGTAGAGGTATTTATAAGTAAATTCTTAGTTCTTGAAAACACATTTTGATTGATTGATATAAATTTTTTTACCAATTGATTGATTTATTGATAAACAAAGCAAAACAAAAAACTATAAAAATGAAATCTTAAAGCTGTTGATCCAATGATTGTGTCATCATTTTTGGCAGAATACTTATTTATTTTTTTAAAGTTTATTGTTTTGTTTATGTAGTGTGGTGTATGTTGGGGTTAAGGTGTTTTATTTCCAGCACACAAATAATTTGTTTTATATAAACATAAGTTAGTACGCATCTAATCTCAATAAACCAAAAAAAAAATAGATTTACGAACGTACTCGTACAACTTTTTTACGTTTTCGAAATCTTAAATCAAAATCAAAAAGTTTCCAAAGACTTTTATTGCCTGAACGGGGTCGCACGAAGAATGGAAATTTAATATTTTCCTATTCATTACCCTTAATAAATATCTAACAACAACAAACCAAACCGAGTCGATATTTATATAGGAAACTGTACTGTCAAATAATATTCAAATTGGTCTCTCTTTGGCAAAATTATCTATCCCAAGGGTATAATTTTCTGTTCCGTTGTTACTCTTTTTTTTTGGTGGCAATTTGAAAATTTGTAGGAGGTGCACATCCCACATAAAGAATTGATTCGAATTTTATAATATTAATATTAACCCTGAAGCATAATTTAAGAAATAATAAAAATTCAAATGACTTGGAATATAACAAAACAAAAAATACGAAAAGTGTTTGTGCCATAAAATATTCCAACCCCTTTCTAATAAGATATCCATTTTTAAGTGTCCATTTCATCATATATAACGGGAAATAATAATTTTTGGACACAATATCCCTTTCCAATCATAAATTTTATTCCTTATTATATCGAAAAGGATTCATTTCTGGATATACACATTATCATCAATATCATTTGGAAAATATGGAAAATTATTTTTCTGGAAGGGTTTTGTATATGGCTACAAAAAGGTTAAATTTATTCCATCGAGATTGATTTATATTCTTCAATGTGCCTTTTATATTGAACATTTTTTTTTTTTGTAAATTTCCTAAGGTTATTTTTGTTATAATCGTGGTTACAACCAGGGAAAAGAAAAAGGTTATTGTTTCTGGTTTTAATTTGAAATACTTACCATTAGAAACCAGAAAATAAAAATTTATGACAAAACATTAAAATTATCATCATAAAAAATGTTATTATTTATTAGAAAATTATTTTATTTTATCGATATTTCCGAACCCCTCATAAAATTTGGGAAAACCAGTTAATTTTTACTTGGTTATGTGAGAATTGCATGGATTGTAATCAGCGTTGTGCGGCTACGCGTATTTCCGAATCTACTACAAGTTGATGTCGAAAATAGCGTTAAACAATTGATTTTTACATAGATATGGTCAAGCATTGGTAGAGTATGTAGACAATTCGTAAACAATGTATATTTTAGTTTTCCGTTGTTTTTTCCATTGTTTTTCTCTTCAAACTCGTCATCTTACAGTTTTTCAATTTTTAAATTGTGTTTTAAATTGGGGTATCCCTACATTTTGGAAATTAAAATTCAATTTTTATAATAAATTTGGCCTGATTGAAATATCTTGATCAATCTGATAATAATAATGAGTTTTTATTATCACAATGAAAACTAAAACAGTGTAATTCTATTTTTATATAAAGGGTTAGGGAAAAAGTTCGTGGCCTTTTATGGGTGACATTGAAACAAAGAATTTACTTATTTCAAATGAACTTTATTAAACCAAATATGTGCCACTTTGGTTCATGACCTTTTGCCACTTTTCTGGTAGAGCCATGATCCCATCACTGTAGAACTTCTGTAGTTTAGAGGCGAAAAATCGAGACAACTCATTTTCGCATTCCTCTTTTGAATTTAATGTAAAACCATTAAGATGGTTTGCATGGACCGGAACAAATGGTCAGGACCTTATGGACGGTGCATCGAAAGTTCCCAGCCAAGCTCTCTCAGTTTCTGCCGGGTTATCAATGATGTGTGTGATCTAGCGTTATCATGATGAAGCACAACGCCCTTTCTGCTGATCAATTCTGGACGTTTTAATTCAATTGCTTGCCTTAAACGCGTTAGTTGCTGACAGTAAAGATTAAAATCAATCGTTTGGCCCGGTGGCAACACCTCATATTGCACGATTCTTTTCCAATCCCACCAAACACACAGCATTACCTTTCATGGCGTCAATCCTGGCTTTCATACCGTTTGGGAAGCTTCATCTCGTTTCGTCCATGATCTTTTACACACAACGTTGTCGTATCTTATCCACTTTTCATCACCAGTAACCATTCGCTTTAAAAATGGCTCGATTTCGTTCCGTTTCAGCAACGTTTCGCAGATCGAAATCCGGTCCATTAAATTTTTAACTGTTCATTCATTTGGTACCCAAACATCAAGCATTTTTTTGTATCCAGCCATTTTTAAATGGTTTAAAACTGTTTTGTGATCAATATTTAGTTCTCTACCAATTTCATGACTGCTTATATGCCTGTCTTCTTCAATTTTCTGCATGATTTCATCGGCTTTTCCAGTGGTTGGTCGACCAAAGCGAGGTGCATCTTTGATATTCATATTTCCAGAACGAAAGCGCTTGAACCATTTCTTTACTACTGATTTTGATAAAGCTCCTTCTCCATAAACAGTACAAATTTTTTCGCAAGCCTGAGCCGGCTTTTTACCTTTGTCGTAATAAAATTGTAAAATATATCGATTTTTTCATTATTTATCTCCATGTTTACAATGTTGTAACTTTTTATTCACTTCACCGATTTTAATGTTTTGTATGCCAAAGTACAAATTAAAATGTCATCTTTCAAACACACTTAAGAATTTCTCGAAACGATCAATGGTTACTGAGATCTATTAATGTAAAAACATCTACCGGGAAAAAGGCCACGTACTTTTTTGCCTACCTATTATTTATTAGTTTAAGGTTAAATCCAAATTAACACGTTGTTTATTGAAACAAAACACGAAGAGAAGTGAAATAAAACAAAATCATTATGGAGAGTGGAAAAGTGACGTTACAAAGTTGAATTAAAATTACTCTAACCTAACCCGATGTAGATTTCCGGTCATTTATGTTTCCTGCCCAACCGGCGTCGATATAACCAACCAATGGTTCAACATTCTTATATCTTTTATAAACCATTTTTAAGATTTTTGTACCTTGAATGTATCGTAGTATCCGTTTTGCGTATTTGAAATGTTCATTTTCATAACAACACTAGAATCGGCTAAAATAATTCGTAGCTACACACAAATCCGGACGAGTGGTTAATGTTGCATATGTTAGACATCTCATGAATTCTCGTTATGGTTCTCTGCAGTTGTTCAATTTTCCATTTTGTAAAGCTAATGGTATTTTCAATTTGTGCCGCTATATCCTTGCCTATATCAATAATGATCAATAATGAATAAATCCTATATCAATAATGTTGAATTTTTGTAACATCTTTTCGCCTTGTTCAATATGAATTCCAAGAAAAGTATCTGTTTTACCTAAGTCTTTCATCTCGAATTCTCTCAACAATAATTGTTTAATTTTTACAACCGTTTTAATTTCACTACAGACGATCAGTAAATCATCAACGTATAGCAACACGTAACATGCTACTCCATCCCGCGACTCTGATGTATAAGCAACGATCAGATAAGCAGCCTTAGAACTCAATACTTTTCATAAATTTATGAAATCGCGCATTCCAAATTCTAGAAGCCTGCTTTAAACCATACAACAATTTCTTCAATTTGCAAACTTTTACTCTACCATCATTGAATCCTTCTGGTTGATTCATATATATATATCCTCGTTCAATTCTCCATTTAAAACTGCACATCCATTTGATGTACATGATAATTATAATGTACCGCAATCACCAATAATACACGAAATGTCGGTAGTTTCGCAGTTGGTGAATTCGTCTCATTATAACCTAAACCCTTTTCCTGTGTAAACCCTCTAGCAACTAATCTGGCTTTGTATTTATCTATATCACCATTCGATTTGCGTTTCAATTTAAAAACCCATATGTTCGAAATCAATTTTCGAACTTTCGGTAAATCACACAATGACCATGAATCGTTTTTGATTAAGGATGCATATTCTTCGTGGATTGTTGTTGTTTCGCTTCTTTAATTGAACTTGGATCATTTTGTACGTACTCCTGAGCTGATAGAGCAAAATGTGCCGAGTAGTCCCAATCACCATAATGTTGAACTGGCTTTCGTTCTCGAATGGATTTACGTAGTTCGATGTCACCGGTGTTATCAGTGCAGTCCGTACTAACACTGTTGTCTATTGGTATATTTTTGTTATAGGTGAAATGTTCATCAGTTGTATTAATAGTGCCAACTAATGTTTCGTCATCATTTTTATTTCTTTGTTCGCTTACGGAATCTGAATTTGGTATTTCAATAATTTTTGCTTTGTTCAGAATTTATCTTTCATCAAATGTTACATGTCGACCAATAACTGGATTATTTGCATCCAGCTCCCATAATCTATATATATGATGCGATGTCCCATTACTAATCATGATACACTTCGAGGATTTCACATCCAATTTCTTACGATAATCCACAGGATTGTGATTATAACATGTTAATCCAAAAATACGAATGTCTGATAAATCTGGTTTCGTACCATACCAAAGTTCTGTTGGCATTTTATCGATAAACTGTTTGCCTAATGCAGACGTCGGACATTGATTTTTTAAATAAATGCTGCAACTACGGCTTCATTCGAGAAATGTCCATTTATTCCGCTCGCTAGCAACATGGTTCTAGTTTTTTCTTGCAAAGTTCATTTTAATCGTTCAGATACCGAATTCATTTCAGGATTGTATGAGACCGTAAATATAATCTGAGTTCTTTTTTCTATGCAATATTTTTAAAGTCGTTCGATGTATATTCGCCACTATTGTCAGCCTTCACATCGCTACATATTCTTTGAACTTTTCGAGTACGTCGCTTTTTCGTTCAATACAGAAGACCATTGTTGCACGCGTAAAATCTTCAGTAAAAGTGACAAAATATTGAGATCCATCCCAAGCTGGTTCATTCACTGGTCCACAAACGTCTGTGTGGATTATTTCCAAAATTCGACTCGATCATAATTGCTTATTCGGTGGGAATGACATTTTTGTTTGTTTACCATAGACGTCGAAAACTAAATTAGAAGTTTAATTATAGTTTAATTTATAATTATAGTTTAATAATTATAGTTTAATTATATAATTAGTTCCTTATTCTTAAAAGATTTGGAGAAACACATAGACTTTATGTGTCCTTTTTTACGGCATTTAAAACACACACGGTTTGGATTACGAATGTGCATTGCATATGATACGTTTGATTCACCACTCGAACCGCCATTGTATCGTTTCCGATGTTCATCAATCAGACGACTCTTGACAAATTCCACTGATAAATCATTTGGATTCATCGTTTCGATCGCGGTAACCAAGTTATCGTAGCTTCTCGGTAAAGTTTTCCATAGTTGCACCAATTGATTTCAAATTACGAATCTTTTTGTCAAAATTCAGAAAATGATGACTATATTATCCCCGTCTTGCATTTTCATTGTTAGCAGCTGTTTTCGCGGTAAAAGTTGTTCCACAATGCTTTTTCGCTCGAACAGTGAAGATATATTATCAAACATAGCTTTTGCGGTCGTTTTATCCTTTACATATTCCAGCTGGCTGTCATAAATGCTTTGTACGATAATCGAAATACACGACTTCTCCTCTTTCCTGATATTTTCATGCAGCAATTGATCTTTTCGTATTAATTCGATAAAATCAGGTTCGTCGCTTATTTTGGGAATTTCATTTTACAAAATTAGTAATAAATTTAATTGGAATATACCATTTAGATCAAAATATATCTTTTTTCAAAGAATTGTATCTAAAGTGGAAGACATAAGATAAAATCAGTTCAATTTGTTAGTTCTTCATAACTTGGGAACAATTAAATACAAACCGCCATTTAAATTAACATAATCCTGGGATTATCACAGATCCAACGATCGGAATGGTTTGGTCATTAAGCATTGGTCACTAGTTGAGTGGTCATCCCTACGTAACAATTTATTGCCATAATTCGATAAAAACTGATCTCTACGCAATCCGAAGTGTTTATGGGTCTGGGAAAATGGCCGTTGCTCTAATAATTTTATAAATCGTTTGGTCGACTGTCGTTGAGGATTGGTCACTAGTTGGCTTCGTTTGATCATTTCTACGTAACTATTTATTGCGAGAATTCGGTAAAGAATCATAATTTTTACATGATTCGGATTGTTTGGGTCTAGAAGTTGGCAATTTCTATTGTATTGTTCGTGTAAATATTGTGATGCTCCTTAATCATTTGTGAAAAATTTGAGAAAAATTTAAACACAATTAATGTTAAATTAATTTTATTATAAATTTGATTAATTAGCACGTTCAGTTATTATCAAATTACACAACAAAATATTTGATTAATCATAAATTCATTTCTCGTAACAGCGAAATATTTTTTGTTACATTTCATATTTCATCAATTTTAATTGTTTCGTCAACCACTTTCACATCTACCGCTCTGGTGTTCTGATTTATAAAATTTGGAGTTATAAAATTATTAGTATTGGTCTACTTTACCGAATCGAACCGATAGCAATGGCCAATCGAAATCAACTACTGACCAATCCTCAATGATAATTGACCAAACGACCCCGATCGTTGGATTTATAAAACTATAAGTATTGAACAGATTTCCAGACCCGAACACTTTAAATCGTGTGGAAAGATGAGGATTTAACGAATTTTAGCAATAAAACCTTACGCAGGGATGACCAATTGAAAACAACTATAACTCGGATTTGTGATAATCCGAGGATTATGTTAATCTAAATAGCGGTTTGCATTTAATTGTTGCCAAGTTATGAAGAACCAACAAATTGAATTGATTTTGTCCTGTCTTCCACTTTAGATACAGTTCTTTAAAAAATATATATTTTTATCTAAATGGTGCTAAAAAGGCTAGAACTCCATTGGTACTACAACCATAAACCATTTCATTTTCTTTCGTGGAATAAATTTTATAAATCCAGGTTTGCGTGCACTGGTAGATACCGTAACTTTCATACCACCGTTTACAAGAGCCTGTAGTATTTGCTCATTTTAGTATTGCTTCTATATTGGCGCCTTTGTAACCCTTCGAAAATGAAGCCAGAAAATGAGAGAATCTTTAATATTTTTCAGTATGCAGCGGGCTTTATAGAAATTAATAATTTTCATTCTGGTTGAAATCGATTTAGTTTTTAACGAAATCAAATTAAATGTCGATATGTAATGTACTTTCATGAACCTAATCAATTATCATAACGCTATATGGTTTAAAATGACTATGGTTTAAAAGAATTGCTCTATGCCAATGAAATTCTCTGTCTATCATGAAATTTTCTAAAACGAATACTTCATTCGTGATTTTAACGCTCGTTTCTTGGCCAACTTAGTCAGGGTTACTACATAACTTCTAGTAGAAGATAGTTTTTTGATTGATTTTAGTGATTTTGGTTTTGAATCGACCCAAATAAAAAAAAAACGTTGCGTACAGATATGACGGACTTACGACGAGTTTGTACACAATCACCGACTGTTCTATAAAAATTTTCCAGACTAAAATTGTCTAACAACTGTGATTAATCTTCTCTTGAACAAGAATACAGATGAAGATTACATTAAAAATAATCGATATTCATTTTGTTCAGGTTAACTGTGAATTACATTTGTTCGAGAGATTCACCAATTGATTATCAATCGACGTTTGCTTTTCCTGGTTCTTTTTCACTGGAGTTACATTGCTTGAAATGGGTGATCAGTGGCAGAGATAGATAACAACATCATCACCAACGTCAAGCAATCATAGCTTGTTAGTAGAAATATGGACCCTAGGAGCTGGCTAGGATTCAATGATTCAACCATTCATTTATCCAAGCAAAATGATTACAGAAAGAAATATTAGCAGAAATAATACAAACCGGCAAACATACACATACTAACGGCTATAGCACACGGGAAATGAAACAACAATAACGGAAATATTAAGTCCAGCACAATTAGTGAAAGAAATGAAGCATTACAAAATCGAAATTCTTGGCTAGGGAAGTGAGATGGAGAAACAGTGCAAATTAAACAAAGCGAAGAAAATTACCTCTTAACGTAATGATATATTAACAACAGCTAATGCAAAGAAGGCACTAATGGAATGGAACCCAGTTAAAAGCCAAATAATCTTAGCAAAGCACATTCAAAAATACCCCAACAGAAGACGAAACAACCAAGGATGAGTACCATAAATACAATTGATGGCAGAATAGGAAACCATAAAGATCAACACAAGATGTCAGGAAAATAAGAGGTGCAGACATTCACAGTGGCTACCAACTGCTAATATCATAATTCAAAATTAAGCCTGCAAAACCACCACACTCGGGTACCAAAAATGCAGACGCAAACTCTGGATCAGCCATAAACCTTGGAAGAAAATTGAAAATGCTCACATCTCACGTTGCAAATGTGTCAACAAAATAACTCGGAACTGAAACATCAATACGAAGATTATTGCACGAGAAATCAAGAAAACGGAAAGGCGTAACCGGAGGCAATTCACCGAAAATATTCTCAACATGTCATTACATTAACGCGTACGATGGTCAAGTGGAAAATTTATATTCAGAGGAGACATAACGACAACTGCAATAACTCTAACAGCAGTAATAGCAGAAGCATTAGCTTCCGGTAGAATACCGTGAAAATGGAAGGTAGGCCTGACTATAACGATTACTTAAAAAGGTGACCTGAGAGATTGCAAAAATTTGTGGGATATTCATCCTCAACATAACCATAAAGGTATTAGCAATTTCCGCATAGATAGAAGTTCACAGACAATCAACTCGAAAATATAAAAAGGGACAAGCTGGCTCCGGACCAGGGCGAAGTTGCACCATAATTGACCTGTAGTCGATACAATGCACAATAACGCAATATTGAAGGCACTTTATGAAGTAGACATGCCAAAGAAATTAATTAACTCACACAAGATATGCGAGTAATCACGTGACCTGCCTTGCTAGTTTATGGTACGTTAAAGATCTTACTGTAATTTTAGTAATTATTATCACTAATCCTGCGATTTGGGACTAGAAAAGGTGGCAGAAGTAATTATAGATCGCTTTGAACACGCAGTTCAACTGTAAGTGTGATCATTTTTACGTATATGGTAGTCTCATAATTAAATGCGAAACCCTATTGGCCTAACCTATACGGTTCACGTTGGAGTGCTTATTTTAATGACAAATCGTAAATCAGCTGTCGCAATGGAATATCACCTCTTCTGAGACGTTAATACAGAAATTCCCATTGTTAAACCGCTGCAGAAATTTTAGTTCTCTTTATTCAAAATTAACTAAATATAGCCAATGGCCGGAAATTCTCTGTATCTGAAAATTATTACTTGGCTGTCGTAGCTGAGATCGAGAAATGTCGCCTAATATTTTTCCGAGTAATCTTGAGCAGAAATTTTGAGACACTTTTATATAATCCTAATGTGTTATGAGCCAAAATAATTAACCGTTTAAACATAAAACATTGCCTAGAGTAGGAGCAGATCTTTTAGAACTTAAGTATGCGTCTCATATTAGCAACAATTTTAATGAACTGTTTCTATATTTAGGGATATTTCAGACCAAGGTATTGGGCTTCCCCCGTTCAATTCAAGCAACTCAAATTTTAATATAAACATCTTTAAAAAACGAATCGTAGATATTGAGGTTTCCCGACATTTTGTATTGAAGCTGTTTGTTTTTTATATTGAAGCTGCTGCCCGATTTCCAAAGTTAATCATTCCGTTTTAGATAAAATAGACATTTTTATTACGAAATTTTATTATGAAAGTGGCAAATATCGCAACGACCTTTTATCGAAAAGAGTTTTAACTAATCAAGGCCACTTAATGACTTCTTTACCTCTAACTTAACAGAGCTGTTAAATAACCAGTTTCTAGATGGATCACAATGGATTGACCGATTGTTTTTTTCCAATTATGAGTGATATTTGCTGAATTTTCTAAAAAGTACTAAAGCTTATCAAAAGTATCCAAGTATTTTCATACCGTCAAAGTATCGAAAAAGGACTATAATATCGACAATATCATTCATAGTACATATATGTGTTACTGAATAACGAATGATTGGAAAAATATAATTTTTTTGTATGTTTTAGCTGAATTAGGACAATTTCGAAAAAATCGAAAAATGACATATGGCTGCGGTAAAAAGTAGAACTTTGGTTAAGTTTTTATACCAAATTACAACTGTCAAACTATTAAAGTACTATAAACAACATCATGATGTAATGAAATGTAAAATCACAAAATTTTATCGGACAATGAAACATGATGTACTCGACTCAATAAGAATTTATCGGTTTATAAGCCTAATAAAGATTGACCGAAGTCATGCTAGATAATTCAAGCAATATAACTCCGGTGAAAAAATAGAATGATAATCTCTTCGCCAAATGTAAATCTCGGCTGGGCAGAATACGCTGGGCGTATCATTCATATGAAAAAAATCCTAACCTTTTCCATAAATGTTCAGTTGTATACAACCTCGACGTGTTTCCACTATATCTGTCTGTCTGTTGGGTGAATATAGTATTCGTATTGAAGATGATTATCGATGAAACCTATGAATGGACATTACATACCAACAATATATTTGGTTTCGTCAAGGAAGTAACTCAATTCTGACCAAAATGCTCCTATTTTTTCATTCCTGACAAAGGATTACACGAAGTGGATTACATCGATTGCTTGCTCGTACTGAGCAAGCAATTGGAATTTTATACATTGACAAATTAACTACATACTCTACAAATTATTGACATTTTACACATAAAATAATTGTCTAAACTATTTTCAACATGTCGACCATTGTCAAATACGCGTATAGGCACACCATTGCCATTAGTGTAAAAATGTTTGCTGAATTTTCAGTGTCTATCGAGGCATTTTTTCAGTTGCACGATTATGAACATACGCATACAGAACATTTAATATTAAAAGAACTACAGTCTGAAAAAATAGCATCCACTGTTCTTAAGATATTCGGATACGACCGAGTCGAACCACTTTCATACTCTTCAATCAGTCTCTCTACAGTGGTGTTTCCGATAGATAACCTTTCTTTAAAAAACGCCATTTCTTGTTATGGGGGAATATAGTCTCATCACTGTCACTAGAAGAATTGCTTTCTGGCAAATCTACTACAAAAAATTTGTTTTATTCTGCAAAAGTCCAAATAGTTAGCATTAAATCAAGACTAATAATAGCACACTCTGGGGTGCCGGAAGGCTCCCATTTAGGCAAATGGATCTGTATAATCTTCCATTAATGAATTACAGATATTATGACAAATTTTGGTGTGTTAATAAAGAGTGGTTAAATTTTAAGGGCCGACGTTGAATGTGAACCACACCTAAACGTCAAGCTTTTTCTGCATTTAATTTGACATTTCTCAATTTCAGACTAACTCAATTTAAACCATGGAAAGATACACAATCGAGTCAATGGTCAGAATGGTGGCAAGAAATGGCAACAGTGGATGATCAATTTTCGAAGAAAATCATCTTCAGTGATGAGGCACATTTTCACCTCAGTGGATTCGTCAATAAACAGAATTGCCGCATTTGGGCGAATCATAATCCAAAAGTGATTGTCGAAAAACCAATGCACCCACAAAGAGTGACTGTTTGGTGCGGTTTATGGGCTGGCGGCGTCATCGGGCCGTATTTTTTCCAAAATGAGGCCGGTCAGGCAGTTACTGTGAATGGTGTTCGCAATCGTGAGATGATAACGAACTTTTTATGGCCCGAATTGGAAGATATGGATGTGGATGATATGTGGTTTCAACAGGACGGTGCCACTTGCTACACAGCTAACGAAACAATGGCTCTTTTGCGCGACAAATTCAATGGCCGTGTTATCTCACGTGGTGGCGATGTAAATTGGCCGCCAAGATCATGTGATTTGACACCGTTGGACTTCTTTCTTTGGAGTTATTTGAAAGAAAAGGTGTACGTCGATAAGCCAGCAACAATTCAAGAGCTAAAGGATTAGATAATTCGGCACATTAACGGCATAGAACCTCAATTATGCCTAAGCGTCATCGAAAATTTGGACCATCGGGTGGAGGTGTGCCGCCGAGGTCGCGGCGGCCATTTCGCCAATATTTTGTTCCATACATAATTGAACCATACCATATTATCATAATAAAAAAAAATTGACAATAATTTCCTAAATAATTTGTGTTTTATTCAAAATCAACATCGGCCCTTAAAATTTAACCACCCTTTATTATATTATGTATTACTGGCAAAACACGAAATTATCGAGAATTTCTATTACAAGAGCAAATTTAGTGGGCGATATCCACATCCTCTAAAATTATCAAAAAATACAATTTATTGGCAGTTGAGGATTTAGTTTCATTTATCGATTTGGACCTAAATATTTTCATGACGCACAATGTACATTAACCATGTACCTTCTCAATATGGTTTCTTCTGCTATGGCTCCCGCTTTACAAAGAGCAACAATAGTAAAATTAAAGCTGGTCCGTTCGTTTTTTCTAGCACATATTTGACATCCCGTATCCAAGAATATATACAGCAATCTTTGGAACTAACTTACCGTTACATCAAATTTTTCCCACAGCATTTTATTTTAATTCTTTCGATTTGCTTTTCTTTAGAACCCTCGCGGCTCTTGATTTGATCAGTTTATAAAATTGTTTACTGTTGTCAATCAAAATTAAATCTTTAATTTATCAATTAACAGTTTTTTGTTAATTTTTTTTAATTTTCTTATATTTTGCTTTTAATGTACACTACTCGTACTTTTTTTTATAGACAATAACTTTAACTTATTGTTTGAGTGTAAATTTAAATAAATTATCAATTTAATATGAAACACCGTGGTTTATTTTTTGTTGGGATCGTCACGTAAATGGATTTACTCTTAATGTTGAATGTATTTTTGAACGAATATAATGTGGAACTTTTTGGACATCTCTATCAATCGATTCGATTCAACTTCAACCTTCATTGGGTTTTGATTAATGCACATTCGCCTTATATTTCATAAAATAACAAGTTCAATTTTCACTTCGAATCGTATTTGTCCTTTAAACAGAGTAAGTAACCATAACTATCTTGTATTTCATAGAGTATACCATATAATTCAGAATAACAAACTTTATTTGTTCGCATTATCTATGATTTGTTAAGTAGGAGTCAGCTGAATACAAAATTAACCAAAATTTACCTCTTTTTAAAAAATTCATTTCTATAATTTCCAGAAATCACCCTTACAAAATTTGTCGAAAGTGATCTTTTGAATTTAGGGTTGAAATGGGGCTTTCCTACGGGTGATTCTGGCTGATAATGAGTAGGCCCAATCATGAAACTTGGTATTCAATACAAGGGGAGATTTCCAGCACTCAGTATTTCAAAATTTTTTGAAAATGATCTTTTGAAATTAGTGTGGAAATTGGGGTATCCTACGGGTATTCTAGCTGATGAGGAGTAGGCACAGTCATGAAACTTGCTAGTTCAGAACACGCAGTTTAAGAGATTTCATTAATAAAATTGGGATTTCCAGCAATCACCCATATACAATTTTTCAGAAATGATCTTTTGAAATTAGGCTTGAAATGGGGGTTTCCTACAGGTGATTTTGGCTGATCGAGCGTCGACACAATCATGAAACTTGTTCAGTATGTCCCACCAAAAGGTGGGATCTCCAGCAATAACCCATATAAAATATTTCGGAATTCATATTTTGAAATTAGGATAGAAGTAAGAGTTTTTTATGAGCGATTCTGGCTAACCGGGAGTAGGCACAATCATGAAACTTAATCAGAATATTCATTTGAACTAGTCTAAGTGATTTATTAATAAAAGGTGGGATTTTCAGCAATCACCATTTCAAAATTTTTCGAAAATTATCGTTTGAAATTAGGGCGGAAATTGGTGTTTCTTTCGAGTGATTCTTGGCTACAATCATGAAACTGGTTCAGTACAAATAGTTTATTAATAAAAGGTGGAATTTCCAGAAATCACACACATAATCGTGGTCTTTTGAAGGAGTAGGCACAATCATAGAACATAATCAGAATGCGCACTGCAACTAGTTTAAGTGATTTCATTACAAAAAGGTGGGTTTCCACAAATCACCCTTATTAGTGTTGTGCGCCTACGCGTATTTCGGAATTGTCGACTTGCTAGTGTTGAAAATAGCCGAGACAATTCATTTTGGCGTAATCAATGCCGACAATTTATAGTCCACTGATTTGTCGGTAAGTTTATTGATTTTTCAAAAACTCTATGGCAAACTGATCGAAAAATCTGTTCTAAATCTGATTTTTATCATAGTAAACGATATCAGACTATTGGTACGTAGCCCATATACGAATTGCCGGCTATGTGTATTGTACAATTTTTCTAGAATATCTCAATAGGTTCGCTACCATGAAACAATTGTTGTTGTTGCAACCATGCAGAACCACATGTATGTGAAGATAGCTCAAATTCCACCCCAGAAAAATGCGATGGCAACACTAATTATTGCTATCATGACATTTTTTACTCTCAGCCCAAAAAATCTCCACATATTTGCTCTCAGTCTCGAAAATACTTGCTATCACGATAGTTAAAAACTGTCATGACAGTTGAAATTTTCGGGGCTGAGAGTATAAATAGTACTTATAAAAACATGTTTGTGTAGTAATTTTATGTATGTCGAAATAGCCCAATAATTATTAATATCAAGACATTTTTGACTATCAGCCCGAAAAATGCAACATTTTTACTCTCAGCCCCGAAAATGTTTACTGTTATGGCAACTTAGTAGTTTCCAAATAGTTTCCAACGGTACGTCACGGAACATGGTAATAAAGAGCCATGGGGACTTGTATATAAATTTGCCGCCGGCAAAGCAAGATCCCTAGAAGTCTTAAACACCACCAGGAAGGCAAATGGAGTCGTCACTGATACGTAGCATGACACACGCTTGGAGTTACTCAGCTTACTTCTTCCGGACGAAACGCCAGACGAAACTGGGCCTCAAGCAGAAATGCGCGAGATCGCTACTGACAGTAGTTGGAACGATGCGGAAGCCCTCCATTTACATGGGAGGAGGTCACCAGTGCCTTAACTTGCTTCAAGCATAACAAGTCCCCTGGACTGGATAACTCGAACGCTGAAATAATCCAGCTAGCATGGCCCATCATAGGGTCTAGCATAGTAAAATTATTAAACAGCTGCTTAAAATTTGGTTACTTCCCCAAGGTGTGGAAAAAGGGTGAAATGATCATAATCAGGAAACCTGGTGATAGAGATCCACTATGTTCGAAATCTTATAGACCCATAATGTTACTACCAGTTATGGGGAAGCTCTTAGAAATGTTGCTTGCCACTCGCACCATACCACGAGTTGAACAAAGCGGACTGTTCTCGGACAAGCAATTCGGATTTCGACGTAGCATGTCTACTGAGGATGCGATAGTCCGCCTAACCAACACTGTCAAAACCCTAAGTTCTAAATATGTTATGGGTATATTCTTGGACATTGCCGGAGCATTTGATAATATTACGTGGCCTAATGTCATTGAAAGTTTATCGGTCTACAATCTCCCTAGAAACACGATGAATGTTTTTAGGAGCTACTTCAGTAATCGATACGCAATAATCAGAGACATGTATGGTTCTGTTTCAAAGCAAATTACAAAAGGACGTTCTCAGGGCTCTATTTTGGTTCCTCTAGTCTGGAATGCAAGAATGCAATACAAGCATGATCAACGACTATGGGGAAATTGGTTTCGCGGATGACAAAGTCATTCTGATACATGGCAACTCGAGACTCGAACTTCAGCGGCGGAGTCAAATCGCAATAAATAAAATGATCCAATGGTGGGAAGTAAATAAGATGTCACTATCAGCAGAAAAAACAGTGATGCTGCAACTAAAGGGCAAATTTGACTCAAGTCGACCACCAACAATATCACGGTAGAAACATGAAAATGGTCAAGTGCGTTAGATATCTAGGTGTTTACCTTGATGAACGAATGGGCGTGGCATCCCACGTTCTTAGAGTCTGTGAAAACGCTAAGAAGCTATTCCACTCTTTGGCGAGAGTATCAAGAGAAGGATGGGAACTTAATCACACAACACTGTTAATATACAAAGGTGTGGCGGAGGCGCTTTTCGCGTACGCGGCGGCTGGTTAGTATGATAGGTTAAACTGTCACCAAATCAGATCACTAGAAAGTTGTCAGAGGAATATCCTTCTAGGAGTAACAAAAGCTTACCGAACGGTATCTAAAGATGCTGTAGTGGTTCTGGCTGGCGTACTCCCGGTTGATATTCTAATCAAAAAACGAGCGAACTTGTATCACCTAAGAAGGCGTGGCCAAAATAATATAGGTGAATATGTATATGCTGCTGATAGTAGGCAGGATCATTGTAATAGTAAAAATGATATAGAAGCGGTGGCGAATGACCTCTGGTAACGAAGGTGGAATGAATCAGCCAATGGAAGGCATACCTTTGGCTTCATTCCTGATCTAAAAGAAAGACTAAAAATGAAATTACCACTGACGAGCTCGATGTGCCAAGTTAACTCTGGACATGGTAAGTTTAAAGCATACCTGCAGAGATTCAAGATAACAAACCAGTGTCAATGTCTATGCGGATCGGAAGTAGAAGACGTTAAGCACCTACATTTCGAATGTAACGAGGTGACCGTTATGTCATGTAACGCAGAATGTGGTCACCTCTAAAATTTCCCTAGTACTAAAATATTTCCCTCCTAGTCTTGAATGGATCAACGTTTTTGTGTGTCAGTTTTTCTGTAAACTGGTTGCGAGGTCGGATGATTTTTTTTTTGCTTCTAAATGGGAAGTTTGTTTTTTTTGGTTTTCTTTTTTCTGACGTGATTGGCTGCAGTATAAGTTTGTCGTGCAGTATAATTATTCAATCTATTTTTTTTTTTGGGTACATCATTATCGTACCATAGTAATTATACTTTAATCGATTAATAAGTGAATTTATAAAATTAATTTCCACGGGAAATAATAATAGAAGTGTTCATTGACAACTCATTGTGAATAGTACGGGACAAAGCACAAGTTATGGGCATTATTTTTTTGGAAAATGTCGAGTATGCTCGAGTTATCAGTTTCGTACGAGTGCCACATACATGTGTTTGTTAATTATAACGTACGTTATTACTGTAAATGTGGAAAGTGCATATTTTGATTCCTATATTAAAAAAATAAAAAAATTTGAAATTAAATATAAATTGTTTTGGTCGTTCATGAATTAATCGTGGTCCACCAGTAAATTCTATAAAAAAAAATTTCTTTTTGATGTAATAAAATAATATAATATTATATAAAATAATGATTCAAGTCTCTTTTATTTATGAGGAACATGTTACGAGCATGGAAAAATAATAATAAACAAACAAACAAAATCATAAAACGAAATTAACCAACAACTTAAAAGTGAACCATTGATAAAAAAATACTCTAACAACGAAATCATAAAAACAATCGGTAAATGAGTGCTCAGTTATAAATCTTAAGAATTTACTTCAAATCACCGTTATATGAGTAGCAGTGCAACGATAATATTACTCACGAATTTTGTTGCGTAGCGAAGAACGTTTCAGCGGCACGCTTAGTTACCAAAGCAATTTTTGCATCCTACAAGGAAAAAACGACCAGTAACAATCTCGATAATAAATATCGAAACAGTGTTCCACATAAAATTATAAATCTGGGGTGCACGTGCGAAGCAGCTTTCAGCGGAGCAGCAAGGCGAAGCAGTTTACAGAGGGAATAGTTGGACATTTTTCTGCCACGGTCAAGTACTGGTCGAATAAACAACCGCAAGTTTTTTTCAAATTTTTTTTTCATTTTTTATATTATTTAATATTTAATACTTTTTTGCATCTTCCTTTTCTTTGTATTCTTACTACTAATAATTCTACTTTTCACATATTTGTTGTTTTGATCTGCTTAACATTTGTATTGCCAATTGTAAACGTGTATGGGTACGTAATTTTGAAATGAGATAAAGTAAGCACATATATTGGGAATGCCATTGAAGTCGTTGGTCAGTAGGTTTAAGATGTGGTAGCATCGTATTTAATTTTCACGCGGTTAAAACTTGATTACTGTAGTCTTGGAAACACTCACGACCGATCCGACGAGTCATAGCCGGAGAGAATGCAACCGCTCCAAGGACAAAAAGCTACAGTAATAATTCTATAACAACTTCCATCATTCGCTAATGAGGGTGGTTGTTACAGTCACTTTAACACAAGTGGCTAGGTAATATGAATATATAAGAATTACCACTGCCTATATTTCTAAGCAACGATTTACTCCCGAAGTTTCAGCCATATTGTGCTGAACTGATCAGCATTTTAAAAGAACGAAACAGTGTACAATAGTAGACCGCTAAAACGGAATGTACATGTCTCCCCGTGACTAGAGACGGTAACGTTATAATTTTTAAATTATAACGGCTGAAATGTACAAACACTGGTATCGGTTGACTGCGCTAATTGATTTACATGAAAATTGGCTAAGTAAACCGATACAAATTTGAATGATTCTTAGTTTAAGGTTATACCTAGGTATAAGAATTGACGAACATTTTTCCAGAAATGTTGACTACGACGGATGAATGATGGCAACTAAATCTATCACGAAACAAAAAATGTTTGGGGCTGAGAGTAAAAATTATACATTTTCATGAAAATATGAAGATAGTAACATTTTTGGGGCTGGGACAAATAAATTGTATCAACTATTTGCCAACTCACGATTTTTTTTTAGAAATTTTATGTGATATATTTTATGGACGACCTATCGACTTGTGTCTGGCGATGGAGTAAGATTTAAAGTGATTGCTGTGAATTTTTAGGATTTTTCTATGGGGTAGAGTTGAGATATAGTTGTTTAAAAAAAGTTCTAAAAAATTCACTGCAATTAATTTAAAACTTCCTAAATCGTCAGATATAAGCCGATAATCCGGCCAACGAATATTTGCCGATTTTTAAGGACTATGTCTCAACTCTACCCCATAGAAAGAATTTAAAAAATTCACTGCAATTACTTTAAATCTTTCTCCACCGTGAGTAATAAGCCGATAGTCCGGCCAACGAATATTTGCCGAGTTTGAAGGATTTTATCTCAACTCTACCTGCAGACATAAGCCGATAGTCCGGCCGATATCTCAACTGTACGCCTAAGAAAAATTCTAAAAAATGTACTACACTTTTTTTAAATCTTCCCTCATCGTTAGATATAAGCCGATAGTCCGGCCAACGAATATTTGCCGAGTTTGAAGGACTATATCTCAACTCTACCTCATAGAAACGTTCTAAAATATTCACTGCAAATTACTTAGCAATTACTTTAAATCTTTCTCCACCATCAGTAATAAGCCGATAGTCCGGCCATCGAATATTTGCTGAGTTTGAAGGACTATATCCCAACTCTACCAAAATCACTGAAAAATTCTACCAAAATCACTGAAATTACAATAAATCTTCCTTAATCACCAGAAATAAGCCGATAGTCCGGCCAACGAATATTTGCTGAGTTTCAAGGACTATATCTCAACTCTACCAAAATCACTGAAAAATTCTACCATAATCACTGAAATTACATTAAATCTTCCTTAATCACCAGAAATAAGCCGATATGCCGAATGTCCGGCCGACGAATATTTGCTGAGTTTCAAGGACTATATCTCAACTCCACCTCATAGAAAAATTCTAAAAAATTCACTGCAAATTACTTAGCAATTACTTTAAATCTTTCTCTACCGTCAGTAATAAGCCGATAGCCCGGCCAACAAATATTTGCTGAGAGTTTGATATATCTCAACTCTACCTCATAGAAACGTTCTAAAAAATTCACTGTAAATTACTTAGCAATTACTTTAAATCTTTCTCCACCGTCAGTAATAAGCCGATAGTCCGGCCATCGAATATTTGCTGAGTTTGAAGGACTATGTCTCAACTCTACCCCATAGAAAGAATTTAAAAAATTCACTGCAATTACTTTAAATCTTTCTCCACCGTGAGTAATAAGCCGATAGTCCGGCCAACTAATATTTGCCGAGTTTGAAGGACTATATCTCAACTCTACCTCATAGAAACGTTCTAAAAAATTCACTGCAAATTACTTAGCAATTACTTTAAATCTTTCTCCACCATCAGTAATAAGCCGATAGTCCGGCCATCGAATATTTGCTGAGTTTGAAGGACTATATCCCAACTCTACCAAAATCACTGAAAAATTCTACCAAAATCACTGAAATTACATTAAATCTTCCTTAATCACCAGAAATAAGCCGATAGTCCGGCCAACGAATATTTGCTGAGTTTCAAGGACTATATCTCAACTCTACCAAAATCACTGAAAAATTCTACCAAAATCACTGAAATTACATTAAATCTTCCTTAATCACCAGAAATAAGCCGATAGTCCGGCCGACGAATATTTGCTGAGTTTGAAGGACTATATCTCAACTCTACCTCATAGAAACGTTCTAAAAAATTCACTGTAAATTACTTAGCAATTACTTTAAATCTTTCTCCACCGTCAGTAATAAGCCGATAGTCCGGCCATCGAATATTTGCTGAGTTTGAAGGACTATATCTCAACTCTACCCTATAGAAAAATTTCCATAAAACTCTCTGCAAATTCTTTATATTTTCCTTCATTGTCAGATATAAGCCGATAGTCCGGCCAATGAGTTGTTTCTGCTTTCGAGGAACTATACTTCCACTTAACTCCTTAACATAATTTTTTCAAGTGACATGGTATTTTCGGGGCTGTTATTTATGCTATATATAGATGCTAGTAAAATTTGTATCTTGATTTGAAGATTTTCTCTGTCAGTATAGTTTTTGGAGAGTAGAATTTTTTTTTTGTTTATTTACACGTTATATCACAACGTTTTGTTGTTTTTATTAATTTTCAGCTATTATTCGGAAATACTTATTTCATGATTTAGATCTTTTGTTACAATTGTTACATTTAATGTCGCAATAGTATACATAAACTTGTACAGTTTTGCCATAAGCAACTTTTTCGATTTTCGGGGATAGAAATTTGGGTTATCTTCGCAAAGGTCACAACCACTTTATGGTTATTTTTAAATCGGAAAAGTGCACAGTACATTTTTAATTCCTATGATACCCAATATGATTTCCCACTGATTTCCTTTTAATTTTAATTAAGTGTAGACGTCATAATCTAGAAGTTATATTTATTTTAATGCTTCAAAAAAATACAAGAACACTTTACAATTTCCTACAATTAAATTTCACTAAATGCAAAGTACATAACGCCGTTTAGATTAAATTGAAACCAATAATTTATAAGATGATCACCATTAAAATTAATTTATCATTTTACGACCGAAAAATTAATTCATACATATTCTAGAAAATTGCATTTTTTCATTAAAATTTTATACATTAAATTATGCGATCATTATGATTCATTAAAATCATAAGACAAACAAAATTTATTAACTCGTTTGCCAGATTTTTCATATAAAAACCCAAGCATTATAATGAAAAATTAACTCGTTCTGAACACATGAATATCATATTATTATGTTTTATATGTGTAAGCATATTCTACACAAAAATGATAAATACCTCGTATTGAAAGATTAATGTATTTAACCCTAAGTGAGACACACTTGCTTGTTTATTAGAAAACGATTCGAAATGAAAAATTGCCAATCATATATCTTGCTTATGATTAAAATAATAAAAACAAAATCGAAAATCAAAAACATAACCCAAAGAATTTTATAAAATTGCCAATTTTAATTTTCTTTATGTTTTTATAGTCGTACGGCCATTTCTTGATCAATAAATGACGACAATTTATCTTAAATTCACTATATCAACGATACAGCTTATAGCCTTATACATACGAGTATACGAAATGAATGAACACAAAATTTTATAATGAGATTTCTTTTATGTGTTTAAAAGATTAATATGAATTTGAGGGAAGATTGCGCTGAGGAATTTGTTATGGTACATACGAGTAACAGGCTAACAGGTGGAGGCTGAACATATCTTTGTGTTATCTAATGAACTATGTAGAAACAAAATTTATCTATTTTCAAACACATAAAAAAGCTTAAAGCTAATTGACATTATGTTAAATGAAAAGTCATACAAATTAAAATGATCCAAAAATGTCTTAACATTTTGTGTGCATGAAATGAATCAGTTTAAAGATTTGCAAAATCCAGTTTTTTGAAACTTGCATGCGACGCTGCCAATTTAACATGAGATGGTAAACTATTCCCTCAACTGGCACGTTTGACATAGAACGACGAAATAAATATCCTATGGCACTTCCGGTAATTCCCCGGGAATAGGGAATTGAGGAAATAATTTAAATTAAATTCATAAGCAGCCCATTATACAACTTGTTGTACAACTTGGTTGTGTTTATAGATAAGTTTCACCGTGTATGGTGTGGTTTTTCAACCAATTTGACGGTTGTCTAATCGGTTGTAGTAAAATCAAAACGTTTTGATTTCAAGTAGGCGGAGCTAATGGTTGTTCAACAAGTTGAACTGTGTATGGAAGAGTTTATAAACAACAATAGAAATTGACACCTAAAATGTCAAATATAAACAAATTTACATTGGACCTATGTGCTTGTATATTTTAATCAAAATTTAAAGTAAAAAAATAAAATAAAAAATGACGATACCTAATACAAAAGTCAATGTTATTGCTAAGCAGCAGTGAACATTACAAAAATAAATTCCTTAAAATGAAAGCTTGGAAGGAATTATTGGTAGAATACCAAAAAATTGATCCAGAAGTAACAGTGGAACAATTAAAGCGTAAAATAATTAATATTAGAATCTTTACGGTAAGAGAAAGGAAAAAAATAAATGCGGATGAAAAATCGGGAGCAGGGTTTGACGATATATACACACCATCATTATGGTATTTTGATAAATTGGATTTCCTAAAAGATCAAGAAATGCCAGTAGCGGTGTCTATTTTTGGTAATTCAAGAATTACAAAAGTAACCACACCAGAAACCCTAAGTATGTGTCCACATAGGCCAAGTCGGAAACTCCATACAGGAATAGATTATCAACTCCGCTGCAGTATTCCGACCGTACTCATATTAGAAGACAACCACGATTTTTTTTATCTGCTGATTCGAATACAGTAACAACATTACCAACCAAAATTAGTTGTTCATCAACTACGTCGGAAACTCCATTTCGACATTTCGCTTCTTTAATTGAATTTCTTGACATATTGGAATTAAGGCCTAGAAGTGCTGTTTTAATGGGAAGTTGAAGTTGATGCTGTATTATTGTCAATGTAACATGTCCCCTGTTTCTTTTTTAAATAATTATGAAGATAACAACAAGACAATACGACAGTTGTAACTTTTTCCGGACTTAAATTTATTGTTGTATGAAGTAGCCGCGAAATCGCGATGATAAAATGCCAAATGCGTTTTCAACTCTTACTCTGGCAGAGCTTAATTTCTTGTTAAAATGTATCTCGTCTATTGTGAGGTTATCATGAGCATACGGCTTCATCAAGTCTAAATGGTAGAATATGGGCATCAAGAAACGGAGCGGAGGGATCTGGCAAACCAATTTCTCAATTATTTAGATTTTTGAAAAATTTTGTGTTTGACAAAACTCCTCCGTCGGAAACTCTTCCATTGGTTCCAACGTCCACCATTAGGAACTCAGACTCGGCGTTAACTATTGCCATCAGGACTACACTAAATGTCTTTTTATAATTGCAATGTGGATATGTTCGCCATCTATGGTTCCTAGGCAGTTCAAGAATCCAGTTTTTTCAAAAAAAATTCTTGCCTCGACTTTCCAATTTTCTGCACTTTTGGTAACTAAAATAAATGCAAAATTATTGATAATCCCGATGGCTTGTGGTGAAACCGTATATGTAAACTTGAAATCCTAGAATGAATTCCCAGTTGCTAAGAATCTCAACGTAATAGAAAGTCGGGTCTCTATCGAAATTGCATCTCGCATGAATGTCTACTGTTCTTTTTTATAAAAGACGAAAGCTTTTCCAAAAGATCATTGAAGCAATCTTCATTCACTCGCATATAGTCCAACGGGTCTGATTCTCTTATTTTTTTTAACAATTTCGCGTTTGAATATTGTTCTTTATCCGCTAACCACGCTTTCTGCCATTTTCTTTTTTTCCCATTTTGGTTTTTTTCGTTAGGCAATTCGGTATTCATATTTTTAATTTAAACAATCAATTAAAAAAATTTAATGGTAGCTACTATCAAAGCACAAAAAAATGTATTAACCATCAAAATATTCAACTAAGACTGCGTACCAATAGTCGGGTAAAACACAATTTTAAGTAAATTTTTCAGTAAATTCATTTATTTTTCAAAAACTCGATGGCAAACTGATCGAAAAATCTCTTCTAAATCCGATTTTTACCATAGTAACCAAGTTGTATAATGTATGGGCTGCATTATATAAAAAAAAACCTGGCATACTGATGTAAAAAGTTGAAAACAAAATTAAATGGGGAGAAATTTTCCCCACCAATTTAGTTTTCTCCTCAGTAGGCCGGGGAAATTTTTTTTGAACAGATCCCAAGTATTTCAAATCGTAACTCAGTTACTTCTCCGAAGTTTAGATTTTTTTTGTCGTTTTGTAAGTTACGCTAAACTGGCATGTCGGGAAAAAGTAATGCAAATACATTACACTTATAACTTTATTGGTTGATAGGTGTTTTTTTTAACAATAAAAAAAAGTTTGTCAGCCATTTAAATAAATGCGGAAAAATTATCTTGATAAGTTGTCAATCAATTTTTAGTTTTATGAATTTATACTGTGTGTTATTATATTGTGTCGTCAATTTTATATATTGTAGTGTTTTAATACTAAATTTAATAATACGAAATTATTTGTTTCTGGATAATTAATTACAGTGTTTAACATTTTATAAAGGTTTGTAATGTGGCTGTTGTAATAAATTCAGGGGTCCTCATTTGTTGCACAGAAAGGAAGTTCGATGCATTTTGATCGTTTTCTGTGGGTGTGGGCTGTTGTAATAAACTCAGGAGTAATTATTTTTTGCATAGTAAGGTAAATTGCGATAAATTTAAGAGGTATGACCTTAACGGAGAAATATTGTTTTAAAGGGCTTCACTTGTTAGAGGCAGATTTTGGCAATTCAACTATTCCTCTATATTGTAATTTATTGTGTAAAAACTTCTAGTAACACCCTCAGTACGATACAATGATTTTAGACGAATTGATGAATTTTTGGAGGTTGAGCTATGCCAATATGTTGTAATTAATTTGTAAAAAATACAGTAACATCCCCAGTACGATACAACAAATATTAACTGAAATGCCAAAATCATGGTTTAACGAAAGATATGGTTTTTGAAAAATTGCATCCCTTAGAAGTAGTTTTGGGGGGTTGAACTTTGCCAATATGTTGTAATTAATTTGTAAAACATGCCAGTACCACCCCCAGCACCATACAATAAATATTAACAAAAATACGAAAAGTGTGGTGAGGCTTTATCTAATGCCAGCCCACACACGAATTGCAGGACAACGGGACTTGTAAAAAAATCTGTGTAACAAATTTGTAATTAATTTGTAAATAATTCCAGTATTTTATTTATTTTATTTATTTTATTCATTTTATTCATTTCATTCATTTGATTTATTGTATTTATTTTATTTATTGTATTTATTTTATTTATTTTTTTATTTTATTTATTTTATTTATTGTACTTATTTTATGTATTTTATTTATTTTATTTATTTTATTTATTTTATTTATTTTATTTATTTTATTTATTTTATTTATTTTATTTATTTTATTTATTTTATTTATTTTATTTATTTTATTTATTTTATTTATTTTATTTATTTTATTTATTTTATTTATTTTATTTATTTTATTTATTTTATTTATTTTATTTATTTTATTTATTTTATTTATTTCATTTATTTTATTTATTTCATTTATTTTATTTATTTTATTTATTTTATTTATTTTATTTATTTTATTTATTTTATTTATTTTATTTATTTTATTTATTTTATTTATTTTATTTATTTTATTTATTTTATTTATTTTATTTATTTTATTTATTTTATTTATTTTATTTATTTTATTTATTTTATTTATTTTATTTATTTTATTTATTTTATTTATTTTATTTATTTTATTTATTTTATTTATTTTATTTATTTTATTTATTTTATTTATTTTATTTATTTTATTTATTTTATTTATTTTATTTATTTTATTTATTTTATTTATTTTATTTATTTTATTTATTTTATTTATTTTATTTATTTTATTTATTTTATTTATTTTATTTATTTTATTTATTTTATTTATTTTATTTATTTTATTTATTTTATTTATTTTATTTATTTTATTTATTTTATTTATTTTATTTATTTTATTTATTTTATTTATTTTATTTATTTTATTTATTTTATTTATTTTATTTATTTTATTTATTTTATTTATTTTATTTATTTTATTTATTTTATTTATTTTATTTATTTTATTTATTTTATTTATTTTATTTATTTTATTTATTTTATTTATTTTATTTATTTTATTTATTTTATTTATTTTATTTATTTTATTTATTTTATTTATTTTATTTATTTTATTTATTTTATTTATTTTATTTATTTTATTTATTTTATTTATTTTATTTATTTTATTTATTTTATTTATTTTATTTATTTTATTTATTTTATTTATTTTATTTATTTTATTTATTTTATTTATTTTATTTATTTTATTTATTTTATTTATTTTATTTATTTTATTTATTTTATTTATTTTATTTATTTTATTTATTTTATTTATTTTATTTATTTTATTTATTTTATTTATTTTATTTATTTTATTTATTTTATTTATTTTATTTATTTTATTTATTTTATTTATTTTATTTATTTTATTTATTTTATTTATTTTATTTATTTTATTTATTTTATTTATTTTATTTATTTTATTTATTTTATTTATTTTATTTATTTTATTTATTTTATTTATTTTATTTATTTTATTTATTTTATTTATTTTATTTATTTTATTTATTTTATTTATTTTATTTATTTTATTTATTTTATTTATTTTATTTATTTTATTTATTTTATTTATTTTATTTATTTTATTTATTTTATTTATTTTATTTATTTTATTTATTTTATTTAGTTTATTTAGTTTATTTAGTTTATTTAGTTTATTTAGTTTATTTAGTTTATTTAGTTTATTTAGTTTATTTAGTTTATTTAGTTTATTTAGTTTATTTAGTTTATTTAGTTTATTTAGTTTATTTAGTTTATTTAGTTTATTTAGTTTATTTAGTTTATTTAGTTTATTTAGTTTATTTAGTTTATTTAGTTTATTTAGTTTATTTAGTTTATTTAGTTTATTTAGTTTATTTAGTTTATTTAGTTTATTTAGTTTATTTAGTTTATTTAGTTTATTTAGTTTATTTAGTTTATTTAGTTTATTTAGTTTATTTAGTTTATTTAGTTTATTTAGTTTATTTAGTTTATTTAGTTTATTTAGTTTATTTAGTTTATTTAGTTTATTTAGTTTATTTAGTTTATTTAGTTTATTTAGTTTATTTAGTTTATTTAGTTTATTTAGTTTATTTAGTTTATTTAGTTTATTTAGTTTATTTAGTTTATTTAGTTTATTTAGTTTATTTAGTTTATTTAGTTTATTTAGTTTATTTAGTTTATTTAGTTTATTTAGTTTATTTAGTTTATTTAGTTTATTTAGTTTATTTAGTTTATTTAGTTTATTTAGTTTATTTAGTTTATTTAGTTTATTTAGTTTATTTAGTTTATTTATTTTATTTATTTTATTTATTTTATTTATTTTATTTATTTTATTTATTTTATTTATTTTATTTATTTTATTTATTTTATTTATTTTAGTTATTTTATTTATTTTATTTATTTTATTTATTTCATTTATTTTATTAATTTATTTTACTTATTTGACTTATTTCACTTACTTTATTTATTTTATTTATTTAAAATTGTAGAAAATCAGCTAACATATCAGCTATTTCCTTGGCATTATCGGTATCAATGTTATTATAGGACATACTGGCGGGGTATTTGTGGGGTAGGCGTTGAATTCATTACTGTATTGTACAAATATTTGTTTATCTGAATTAAAACCATTTTTAATCATTTCAGCATACCCCTTGGCTTTGCGATTTTTTAAATTTGTAAGACGATCGTCAAACCAACCACTGTGATGACCACTGTTTGTTTTCTACGTAGTAGGATGTGATTCTCAAAGCCACGCAATAATATCTCATAAAATTGGTGCACTTGTCATTCCATATAATTGCCTCGAAGTACAGTTGTAGGCCTAAATGGTCGGCTTTATTGTAGTTGTATGTTGTTTCGTAGTTTTGCACTGTTTTTCATGTTCAACTATAATTTATATCACTTTGTGGTAAGTGTCATTAACTACGAAAAGCGTTAATGGTTTAATTACACCAATAATGGCTGTCTCATTGATGAAACACAAATATAAGAATGACGAGCGATTGGACACATTATTAATTTGTCTTAGGTTTGCAACCAGCATGGTATCAATAAATATCCATTCGACCTCATATGTAATGCTGTACGGCAGTAGGCATCTAATATTATCATCTTGTTTCCATTAGATGTTTGATAGTACGCAGATTCCTGGATTGAAGTTTCTCTCGCAAATGGTATGCTGTAAAAAGTGGATGCTTTTAAAGCCATTCTAATTACGTTTTGGTAGTATATTGCACATTTTTTATTGATGTAATGGCTGGCTTTCTACGCAGTTTATCTTTTAGTTTAAATATTGGTGGTGAACTAATGATATCGTTTCTTGTATACGATCGCCCCTTCGTTGCAAGTGAATGCAGTTTATCATTCTCAATTGGTGAATAGTATATGGAAGAACGAGTATGCCTTGATATTGCAACGATAGTATAACCTATCACAGATTACATTAGGAGAGGTTAACTCTTGCGCCTCGTGGATTGTTAGTACTTTACTACTTGCTGGGATGATGATGAGCTGTGATAATAATATTTGGTTATCAGACTTTGTGAATGTTAAATAAATGGCGTCATCTAATAGAGGAAGCATTGACAAATTTGGTGGTAGAGAATAAAATTCGACAGATTTACTAATTGGACTCGTTGTTGTGATTTTTGGATAGAATTCTTTAAGCGCGAAAGCAATGCCAGCTGGACATCTATAACTTACGTTCAGATGATCCGAGGTAGTTATTGTAATGTTTTCTTTTATATTGTTCACAAAATTATTGAAATAACACGGGAGTTAATATATAAATTAGCTTTAATTAATTTATAATCCATCAATCACATTCTTATTATTTTATACCACTTTATTCGCTCACTACATTATTCACAATGAATGTTAATCACCTAAGTTTTAGTTAACGTTCGAATTTTATATCAATAAAATTCGTCAGCATTTTAAGTACAATGTACTTAGTACGTTTACCTTTTTTTGTCATCAATTGACGTAATTTTGAAATAATTAAAACTAAGCAATTCAAGTTAATTTTTGTTTATTGTGAAATTTAATGATTTTAAAGGTAAATTATTTTACACGTTATACATGTAGTACACCCTGGCCTTTAAGAAAAACAAATTATATGTATATTATCATTAATATATGCATTGAGCATTATTGAGTCCCATTTCATAGGTGGTAATGCGTCCGCCACCACGTTCAGTGATCCTTTGCGATACATGATTTCATTTTCATACTCGCATATACTTTGACATACTCTTGTCATTTTTGGCCAAATGGCCGGAAGTTTTTTTTGTAAACTATCTTTATTTATTTCGCTTTTATCAAGACTTTTTCTTGCATAGGCAATTGGAATATCTTTTCCAATCTCTCCTTGCGACAACACTGCACCGTATGCGGAATCACTCGCATCGGTTGTTAATGTGAATTCTCTATCCCAATTAGGATATTGTAATACTGGAGTATTTATTAATTTTTGTTTTAAATCTTGGAATGCAATTTCACATTCCATTGACCAATTGAATGGAACTTTCTTCCTTTGCACATAATATAATGGTTTTGCAATTTTTGCGAAATTTATTACGAATTTGCGTTAATAGTTACATAGTGCTGTAAAACGATGCACTTCGTCTGCATTCTTTAGGACTGGATAATATTTTATTTTTTCAAATTTAGTAGGATCAGTTTTAATACCTTTATCTGTTATCAAGTATTCTAAATACAGAACTCCACTTTTTAGGAAATTGCATTTCTTAGGGTTTATTCTAAGATTGTACTTTCTTAAACCCTCAAAGGTTGATATTAAGTTTTTGTTGTCAGGGTTAATTGAACATCCAAATACTATAATATTGTAGATGAAAGAAATGCTTGATTTTTTAAACCGGAAAGAACAATTGATAACATTCTTTGAAGAGATTTTTAATCCAAAAGGAAGTCTTTTGAATTGATAATGACCCTGATCGCTCGAAAAAGCTGTTAGTGGTCATGATTCTTTATTTAGTTGGATTTGCTGAAAGGAATTGGGCAATCGAGTGTAGAAAAATATTTAGCCCTTCCTAATTGGTCTAATATATCGTCCAACCGGGTAAGTTGGAATTTATTATTTATCACAACATTATTAAGTTTTTTAAAGTCAACTACCAGTCTCCATTGTTTTGTGTACTGGTCCTTTTTTGGTTACTATCAAAATTGGAGAATTATATTAATTTCGATATTTGTGAGTCTATTTCACCCTTTTGACTAACAGGCTGTCTATAATTTTTAATATAGATGGAAGTATGCTCAGTTGTTACAATACCTTGTTTATAGAAATTATTCACCATTAACACATCCCCTTATCTAACCATTCCTATTCATTGTATATTGTTTAGAGGAATTTAATACTTCATTGTGGTATATACTAGAGGTTTTTGGTCGTCGTGTTTAAAAATCTGGCATGTGTTATATCCTTTCTTGGTATAATTCCACTGTCTACCAAAATCCCTGGTTTCAATTCTTCGTTTTCAACCACTAAATCTGTTTTCCTGACAATATTGATGGTGCAGATGACCTATGACCTACCACAAACTATTAACGATACCTCTATCAGGTCTGCATTCAATGTGGTTGACACTACATAATTCTCATAATCTATTTTAAAGCAAAATCTTTTTAAGAAATTCCTGCCTAATATTCCATCTGTGGGGATTGGGAAGTCATCGGATACAACGTGTATCTCATGACTAAATTGATTATTGCCCAAGTATAGACTGGAGTATAGTGTACCTAAAGTGCTTTTTTCACCCTCAGTAATGCCTGTTATTTTACATTTCCTTTTTTGATTGATATTGTTATTTTCATCACCTTTATTAAATTTAAAAAGCGAAATGTCTGACCCTGTATCGATCAAAAATTTAGTTTTCACGTTGAGTTATTTGGTGAAGTATAAACTTCAATGTAATTGTTTAGTTTATTGCAAATATGGAAAATTCTTAACGGCTTCTGTTTTTGATCACCAGATTTTGGAACTCCTGTATGAAGTTTTGTTAAACTGCTGACCTCGATGATTATTTGTGAAATAATTTCGCCGCGGATAACTTGAGCGATTTGTACTATAGCTATAGCCAGTCGGTGTATTAGATATATTATAATTATTTGGTCTTTTGGACCCTTGCTGATTATTTCTTTGAGAGTTTGTGTAACTAATGTAATGAGGTTTTCTGTATTGCACGTTGTTTTGAAATTGCCGACGATTGCTCTTTTATCTATTATATTTTGTGTTTATGTAATTGACACATTTAGAAGAAGCTGCTTGATTAGCTGCCTCCATTTCCTTTACAATCTTTGTCGCATCCCCAAAATTTGTTGGCATCGTAGCCACTACAAATGATTTCAGAGGTTCTCGAAGACCTTCTTTAAAAACATTGAGAGCTAATTGCTCAATCAATTTTTCGATAGTTGTGGCATCACCATCCCACTATCGTTTCTTTATTTAAGCTGTTCAATCTTGAGATAATCGTCTCAATTTTAGTCATATACTCTTCTAGCGTTGAGCCATTTTAACTAATGCGAGTTAGTTGGCTTTGTAAAGCTTGCACCGTGTCCTGTTTAGGTATATGTCTCTCAGCATTTTTTTTAATTCTGTGTTTTTGGGTCCTTTGCTAATTAGGATTATTTTGGCACTTGCTTCGATTTTGATCAGCCATATCAAATTTATCAAGGGTTCATGTACCAATTCTACTATATCTAATAACTGATCAATTTTATTGTGCTTTCCCTCAATTCCAGGTATAATTTTCATAGTTTGATACAAATCAAAATTAGCCATTGTATGCTCTCTATCGACTAGTTTCTCAAGTTCAAAATCAAAATCTGTATCCTTACTCTGTTCTAATATTTCTGATTGTCTTATTTTTTGTATGTCCCTACGTGTCTTGTATGCATTTATGATATTTAGCGTGAGTATCTTGTAGTATCGTCACACTATTTAGTGTAAAATTATCTGTGAATTTTCTATTTGGGTTCTTAGTAAAACCATCCTTTCTTGTTTTTCATGTTTTCCTTAGGACATTGGTTAGCATCACATAATTGCATATTAACATGGTGAAGTCTGTCAATGAGTGGATTTTGGTCTTTATTTTTTATATTTTATAATGTTACCAATAAATTTACTAATTGTAACCATGTAATGCACTAACAAACTCATTTTGATGTCATGTGAAAACAGGCTTTACACAAGTCGTCATTCGCAACATATGATTATACTTGGCTATATACTCAAATCAATCAAATTACATTTGGAAAATAGATATGAAAAGTGACAGTGATCCATAATATCTAGTATAAATCATCAAATTTTATCCCTACGCAGTAACATACTCGTACATCATTATTAGCTGGCAGTATTTCTATTCTTCTGGCCATTCAATACTGAATTATTTTAGATTTTTGAATAGGATACTGTTTTTGGCTGAAGAAGTAGAAAAAATAAATGATTGACTCAAATATGCCGTCCTTCGGCTTTGTTAATTGTAAAACGGTTGTACTGTTAATTTTTGGTTGTTGAACCCCCATTATAAGTGCAAAAACACTAACAAAATAATTTTTGCGAGATAACCATTTTTTCATACAAACATAATTAAAATAGCATTGATCAACCCTTTCGTCCCCCTCCCCTCAGGGGTCATAAACAATAACTAAATTTTTAAAATAAAAACGTTTGACGCCTGTACCAACAGCTGTATAATTGTTTTCTCTAGAAACAAGTAATTTATTTACACACACATATTTTCGATTTTGATTTTCAATCACTTCCACAAAAAATTTCTCACGACGATTAGACACCTTTATAACCAAATATAATTTAAAACAAAAACAACTAAACAAATTCGAATAGAAATACATTAGTTTATAATACTCTCGAGGAATGAAGATCGTCCATCCACAAAAAAAAAATTATTAAAGACCGCGTCATTGTAATTAATCGACCAAATAAAATAGCGCCTTGTTTTACATTTCATTAACGATCAGAAATTTTAATTTTAAATTGATTACTTTCTACCGATCAATTTTTTAGTTTTGTATTTTTTTTTAAGGTAAGTTGATTTTCATCTTAATCGATGTCAAATTAGATGTATAATAAAATACTAACCAAGAAAAAAATCTTTGGCGTTGTTTTACATTTTACGATCAATCAAGTGATCATTTGATCATTAAAACTAAATTAAAACCCAATTTTTTATGTACATAGCTCGCTTTTTAAGTCGTACAAAACCTCGGCCGTTTCGTACATTTTAATTATGGTAGCAGTCAAACGATCGCTTGAATTCATTAAAAACGCGCACAGCGACACAAAATACCAACAAAAAAGAACAGATCGATTGATCTGTTGAAAATGTTCGATTATTCTGTTCGTATAAAATAGATAGTAGTTAATACACGGTAGTTGAACATGTATATATGTATGTATGTTAAAATGTAAACAAAATGTTTTGTATACTGTGTGGATGTCGCGACACCTATTTGTTGATATATTTATTGTAATATGGTTAACGTAATAATAAAAAATCACGATCGCTTTTTATACATTTTTTTTATGTTAAATAGACGAAAAATTTATGACAATGGATACCGCACACAGAAAATAAATAGACTTTTAGATAAAAAAAAATAATCTTGTTCCTGTGGTAGAACCACCAAACGCGACTTTTAGAAAATGTTACTTCTAAATTTGTTACGATCGCGCGCAACCATACGACGTTTTTTTGTGTTGTTGTTCTAGTTAGTAGCTGTTTTCAATATACAAATAAATTTTTCTTGTGTTCAAGAAGATCGACAACCGCATTGTTTGTTTTTGTTTAAATTTACGTTCTCGCGACATTTGATAGAAGCCATGTGTTTTGATTTAAACAAAAAAAAAATTTTTTTTGGTCGTTAAGATCATCTTGAAAATACGTACAGTAGTCAATACAATTAATTAGAACGTGTGCGCTAATGAAATGGTACATAGCGTTTTAATTGAATATCGCATTTAATTTGTCAACTGTATAAATTTGTAAATCGATCGTATAGCCAGATATTTATGTTATGAACATGTCGTTTTATTAGTTGATGTCCATCCGTTAATTTTTTTGTAGTTATATAGGTTTGTTTATAGTAACATCAATTTAATTTTTTTTTGCTTTTTTACTTTTTGTTTGATTATTTTAACTTTGAGTGACACAATTGAATAAAAACATGTGATGGGCTACGGTGATAAATTTAGAATTTAATGTAAATACAAAATATTCGTTTCGTAGTTTACGGGTGAGATGATTTTGTGAAATAATTCAGATATGGAATACAATATTTTCAAGAGATCATAATATGTAAGTGGTTTTCGTTAAAATAACAATTTTTTGTATAAAAGGTTGCAGACCTCAGACGAAATATTATTGCGTAGATCAAAATGACGAAGGAGAGATATAACAATTTAGTAACAAATTTAAAAGAGTTGATGGTTGGAATGTGGTGATCTAAAAAGATTTAATTGTCGTTTTGTAACAGTCGATTATCTGTATTTATATTAATTTGGAAATTAAATTTTGAATTTTTACCAAAATGCCAAATGACAATACTAATTTTATTGTCTTAGTAAACTGTTTAAATTTGCAAAACGATTGCAATTGAAATAAAAAAAAATAGATGACTATTTTTTACGATTTACGTAAATTAAATTCAGATTTGGTGGGCCATCTAGCAGTTGCCTTTTAAATCTTATGTTATTTTCAAACTCACAACTGTTTTCCACTCAAAATATTGAGAAGAACACAGTATATTATCTCCACGATTCGCAATGAGCACAATTACGATTGATTAACATCGAGGAAAGATTACCACGAAGTTGGAACTTTGGTTTCGAACTAATGAAACATTGAATTCTTTAGTTTAAAAAATTCGGACGTCTCACTGTACTGCAGTGACCAAAGTACAAAAATATTGAAAATACTTTGAACGCAATGGTCAACCCCTACGTAACCTCAGTGTATTTGATGCATACATGCGATTTCCTTATGACATTTTGAAAATCGCGTGTATTTTGGCGCATACAATAACAAACCGATGTTACGAAGTAGTTGACAATTGCGTAGCGAAGCATAAAAATTTAGCTAAGGCATTGTGATAATACTTTGTAAGTATGATGAGTATGATGATTCAGTATGATCAGACGACGAAATTACTAACAAATTACCAAGGTTACCAAACCTCACCTCGATGTAACAAATAATATTCTGGCTATCATCCAGAAAAACCCAAAATATGCAAAACTGATTTCTTAATGAGTGCTCTGTCGCCGAAAAAGTGCGAATTTGGAAAAAAAATTCAGCCAAAATGATACACCAACCGCGTTTGATATACGCAAGTTTATGAACAAAGTTCCCGAGACGGACGAGGTCAACAGAAGCAGTTTTTGAGTTCTACAGTGCGTACAACTGAGAATAATGGTTTCAGTAGGATGGCGCGACATGCCATGCCAAACAAAAAATAATCAATCGTTTGCCCGCTAAATTCGGTAAACGTGTAATAACGTTTTGATGATGTCAATTGGCCTTATACTTTATGATGTGCAGTGCCGTAAAATATCGTTATTATGCGAACAATCCACAAACGAGTTATTTGTGAAATACAACCAGAAACCTTCAAAACTGAAAAATTGAGTTTACAGGATGAGCTGCTGCGCGGCCAGGTGTGTTTTTATTTTATTGCACTTTAGAAATGTTATATACTCCAACCCTTAGTTAAGGAGTTTGAGGGTATTTTTTCTTTTAAATATTTACGTAAATAAAATTATTACTATACAAAATTATATTGATTCGATTTTATCAAAACAAATGTGGCACAAGGTTTTGTGGTCAAACAGCCAAGGCATAATTATGTCCGAAGCCTGAACATCTGCAAACAAAGTTAATGAGGTCATTCAAGTAGCCTCGAGCAAGCTCTACTCGTTGTGAGTGACGTTTAAACGGCCGTGACCTGCAAGTACAAGACCAGAACTAAAAGCGAGATTAAGTTCACAAAAACAATATTTAGGTTACGCTTGGTAATTAAATCACAAAGGAGCTGCAGGTTCAGATCCAAAAAATTTCATAATCTGCTATAACATTTCACTTTTTATAACAATTGGCTGGTATCAAGACCTTATGATTCTATTGTTAAAACAGAGATTTTTTTTTTTTATATATTTATTTATTACAACTGATTTACAAATCATCTAGTAATTTATCTTCCATAATTTATATTCTTGTTTGGAGGGTTGTAGCACTTTGGCTAGTCCCCTTTACAATTTTATTATATTTTTAGTCGATCCTGATTGGATCTTGTGGATCATGGGGTTTCTTCCTTCGCAGCCGACTTACTGGGCACACGACGTATCTCAGCATTTTGGTGTAGACTAATACGTTGCATGTGTTTTCTCGCGTGTTTGCTTATTTCTTCACTAACGAAATCCATCTTCAGATCTCTATGGAGGTTGTCATTTCTTATGTACCACGGTGCGTTAACTATTCCACGAAGGACTTTGCTTTGGAATGACTGGATGATATTGACATTGGTTTTCTTTGTACAGCCCCAGAGCTGAATACCGTAAGTCCACACAGGTTTTAGGATTTGCCGGTATAGTAGCAATTTATTATGTAGAGTTAGCTCAGAATTTCTTCCTAAGAGCCAATCCATCTTTCTGTATTTGATGTTTAACTCTTCTTTGTTCTTTTTGACATGCTCTTTCCATTTTAGTTTCGCGTCTAGAGTCATGCCTAGATATTTTGCCGTATTTGCATAGGGAATTTGCTGGGAGTTTAGTTCTACTGGTAACCAGTTGACCTTCTTGTTGGTAAAGTTTACGTCAACAGATTTTGTTTCATTAAGTTTTAATCGCCATCTCTTGGTCCAGGTACTGACAATGTTAGTAGCTCTTTGCAATTTGCTTGTAGATTCTTCTATGCAATTAGCAACTGCTAAGTTGGCCGTATCATCCGCAAACGTCGCTATGTTAGTATTTTCTATAGTTGGCAGGTCCGAGATGTATAGAACATATAAAGTTGGTCCCAGAACGCTACCTTGTGGTACCCCTGCTGATATTTTCTTTATTTCTGAGTATTCGCCATCTAATTTAACTCGAAAGTGTCGGTTAGATATGTAAGATTTTAGAATTTCATAAAACTGCTTTGGTAAGTCTCTTTGTAATTTATATTCCAAACCTTTATGCCATACTCTGTCAAAGGCCTGTGCTACATCCAAGAAGACGATTGAACATACTTTCTTTTTTTCAAGTACGTCTTCAATTATGTTTGTAATTCGGTGTACTTGTTCTATTGTTGAATGATTTTCTCTGAAGCCAAATTGATGTGGAGGAACAAGATTTCTTTCTGTTATTATTGGTTTTAGTCTCTTTAGGAGTAGTTTCTCGAATAATTTTGAAATTATTGGGAGTAAGGAAATCGGCCTATACGAATTTTGTCATTAAGTAAGTGGTTTGTTTGGTTTAGGTATCATAATTACTTCTGCTACTTTCCATTGACTTGGAACGTGTTTAAGTCTGAACACTGCATTAATTATTTGGAGTAGTTTACGTGGACATTTTTCAGGAAGAGCTTTTACTATTTGTCCTGTAATTAAGTCATATCCTGGAGATTTCTTTGTATTTAGGTTGAGATTGATTTCCTCTTTTAATTCTTGTAATGTGACAGGAGATATATTGCAGTTCTCCATTTTATATACCGGTGGTATCTTTTCCTCTGCAGTTTGTCTAGGTAGAGGCTGAAACGTGTGTTCAAGTTGGGTTGCAAACAACGAAGCTTTTTGCTTTGCACTTATAGCCCATGTGCCATCTTCATTTTTCACTGGTGAAATTTGTAGTTTAGGTCGTTTTAAACTTTTTGTCGCTTTCCAAAGGTAATACTCGGTATCTTTTTCCCCAGTAAGGCCACTCAAGTATTTACAAATGGATTCGTTTTTGATTTCTTTAATTAGCAACTTTAGTTTATTGGATAAAGAATTATTTTTATTGGATAAAGAGTTAAAACAGAGATAACAAATAAAATGATACAAGTCTTAGTCAGTTGAGAAGTGTTACTGGATTGGTCAACAAAAAAAAATGCTACACCTTTACTGGTTAGAAGCGCTAACCACGGGATGTGACTTATTGCAATTGACACATTCTGCAGCAATATTTTTACTAACCGGGCATACTTGGGCATGATGCTTTACGACACATTTTACGCGTCTAGTCTCTGTTTGGCAATATTTATGCGTATGATTAAAACCTTGACAAGTTTTGCACTGCGGTATTAATCCGCTATTTTTTCAATGGCTCTATTTTAACTCTCATATTAATTATTGCCATGTTATTATACATATCTTCCACTTTTTGTTTGATATTAAAAGTGAGCATAAATAGTGGAAGCCCTCTTTTGTTAATTTGAACTGCTTGTTCAGTTTCGATTTTTTTTTTAATGATGTTTACGGCATTTCCTATTTGATAACCCTTGTGCTTGAGATCCTCAAACATTTCCTTTTTTGCACAGGATGGGTGAAGACCCCTAGCCATAACTTTTATTGAGCGATCATTCTTATCCTCATTGGTAAACCACTGATGCCCGTCGGAATTAAGCTTTGTAGCCAAAGCTCTATAAGTTTCAGAGTCTACAACATTAATTTTCCAGACGCCGTGTGTGTATTCAATACGAGTTTGAACTAGACTATCGCAATCGATTTCATTATCGATTGTATAGTGGAGAAATTTGATATCCCGACGACATTTATTGGTGGAGGTGATTTTTCTTTTGGTTTGGCTGGTTGTTGTTCTAGAGCTAGTTGTTCCTTGATGATTAACTGGTTTCCTTTTGAAGTTGATGGTAAAGTTACTGCCATTTCTGGTGAGTGTTGCGCTTACCTTTTCATGCTTGGCCTTTTATTCCGGTTCAACATTCAATTTGTTCAACCTTCTAATTCTTCTTCGACTGTTGGGCTAGGTGTCGTCCCAAGTTCTGCACGTGTTTCAACTGCTTTTTTGACTTCTTAATTCTCTTTCTTTAAAATTGTAAATTCTTCTTTCAATTTAGTTGTAAATTCCTTTATTTCTCTTAGTTGTTCACGGAGTTCGGCATTTTCCTTCTCGTACTGAAATATATTTCCAGTTGAAGATCTTGGTGATCTTGATAATTTGGAACTTCGTCCAAATGGGTTAAACAATGATTGGCCCGCCCCAGAATCTGTTGGGCCTGCCTCCGAAGAGTGTGGATTTGGCATCTGCCGCTGTACCACCTGGGGTAATACATTCCGTATTTGTTATACTCATTGTTTGTTTTAGCCAATTTATACCACTGGCATTTGGTCTCAGGTAGCACTTTGCTACTGTCGAAGCAGTACCCGCCCCCCGCGACGAGGACGCGGCTATCTTGGTCTTACGTAGGTGCACACAGAGACAGTCGAAGCCCTCTGAGTACTCTAGGCTGAGGGGCTTTGAAATAAATGACTGTCAAATTGTTTACTAATGCTTTGAATTTAGTAGTTTGAATAGGTTTGTAGTTGTGAACCACGAGAGTAATTTGCACTTTATTTTAGCTCGAAACCTTATTCGATTTTTTAACTTTAAGATTAAACCCAAATGGGTTAAGGGCCAATCAAATTTACCGAAATCTATACAGAATAATACAAATTAAATTGAAATTTTATTCGTATTGAAAGACGGACTCAATCTCAAACAAATATTTAGAGTTCATTTGCAGCTAAGTATATTTATCAGATTGATGCTAGATCAATGAGCTTTTGATGCTAATTAAAAAAAATTGTAATTGGCATAATGCTTATTTCCAACTAAACAACATAAAACTTTTATTCTAAATTTGATGACCCGTGGTTTTAGCAGGATGCCAGTAACTTTAGCCTTATTGCAAACGTAATTCCCTGAACCAATTACCTCACGAGAAACAACAAGCAACGACAAATGCACTCCGAAACTTAAAATTTAACAGCTTTATTTAAACTTACCTGCTCCGTGTACCTCATGAAAAATAAGGTTTAGACCAAGCAGCTCGAGGCGATTGATGAGACCAAACACCTCTAAACTCGATGATGAAACGAAACACTTTTAAATTATATTCAACACGACCTAAGCCAAATGTAAATATTCATCAGCGCAACATGATTAGCCAGATTGTGCTTAATATTCATAGTTAAGCTCTTGCACTAGGAAAAAAACCGGCACACTCAAAGTGGTAGTTTGCTTAAGTAGAGCTGCGATAGTTCTATATTTAGATTTAATGGTTGAGAGGAAAATGTATGCATAAGTCACACAAATAAAGAAAAAATTTCATGAAACGTATTCCACACAAATAGTATTTCATTTTTAGGGTCGTAAAATATTTTGTAAATGACTGTTGCCATCCATATTTCCATTTTACGAGTACAATTAATCATTATTTCTCTAAAAAGTGGATTATTAATTATGACAAGTTTGAATTACAGCCAAGTCCTTAAAAATACTTTCGTCATTTACCACTAGTTGCAATATACTTAACTAATTAATTCGCGGAATTTGTAGACCATCGATCTTATGATTTCTTAGAATTTTTACAATAACTCGTTCAGAATCACCTTCTCTTGAGAAAGGTAGACAGATTTGTTTGGTTCAACATGTTTCCAACAACAAAATACAAATCGCACAGTTTCCTGGTTTGTCATACCTCTCAACTGTACTTTCTATAAATTTTCCCGTATTATTATTTTCTGCCGCAGTATATCATGAACCAATTCCCAGTTCCAGTAATAACAACTAAAATAAATAATTGTGTAAAGGGGTTGCTTGTTATAATGGGAGAAAGGGGTTTGAGTATTCTAAAATAATTTTTGATTAATTTTTTTGAATGTTCATTTACAAAAATATAATATTTTCGAAATGGAAAACCGAACACAACCCAACCAACCGACTGACAAAAATAAAATGAAAAAACAGGAGACAAAAGAAAAACAAAATTGGTATAAATATGAACAACAAGAAAATGATAATGCCTTTGTTATGATTATGAAAAAAAAAAAATTAAAAAACGAACGAAGATAGCAAAAATATCTCTCTTCTTGTATTCTTTTGGGAAATTTTTATTTTGATACTGGAAAAATTGAAATTATTTAATTTTTGAATTTTTTAATTATTCATAAATTGGGAACGAATTTTTTTATAAGAATAAACATAAATAGAACGAAGAGTCGGAGTGAAATACACCAGGATAAAAAATAACTGAAAACTGTTTATCTTTGTGCTTCCAGTGGGAAAGGGTTAATGAGGTATATATAAAATTTAATAATCAAAGGGTTAAGGGTTGAGTTATTAAATAATTTTTGTTGTTGTTGTGAGGATAAGTACACTTTTTATTTTGTTGCTTATGTACAAAAAAAAGAAAACGAAATTACGAAATTTTTAATGATGATGGGTAAATGAAGATAATTGATGAAATGGTTATGGGTTGTGACATGCAGTTTTTATTTTGGTATATTCCGTAAAAATGGGATAAATTTTAATTAGGGCGAAGGTATGGCATTGGTGTTGCTACATTATAGTATTATTATTATTTTGCGTATCACTGAGCTAAAATAAAAAGTTATTTTTTTTATTAAAATTAATGGCTTCCATTTTCATTTTAGTATAGAGACAAGAATGGTAAGAATGAAAGTACTTCGCACCACTCAGTCTATAAGTCTATATATAAATGGACATTATTGATAAACTCTTTAATCCAATTTACATACATAAATTGATGTCATATCTAACCCCATCTGGATATATTTTAACGAGAAGGAAATACATCCTATATTCGTTCAAATTGGTGTAAGCAGAAAAACGTTTAATATTCATGTCAACCCCTTGTTATTCAGTGTATAAATTTCTAACTTTAAAGTAGATTACAATAATCAATCAAATCAAAATTCTTTTATGTCTAATTTACATTTTAAGTTTGGAATTTTTATTGTTAGGATCGATTTCTCTTATTTTTTTTTGGAGAGTCATAGTACAACCAATTTATCTAGTTAGGTTTTAAAGTGTCATCAATTTATATGAGGTACGAGTACGATAATGTAGGAATGGGAAGTAAATTAAATTCAAATTTTATGCTGATGTTGTATTACAGTACACTAACCGAAACTGTAAAAATGCGACAAATGTGAATTGAATAAAAATTGAATACTGTTGGACTATGATTTTGGGCAAAACTAAATAAACAATTGGATTATAGCTAGGTCACATTGTAATTGTACGGTTTTTGGGTCTCTGGTCTGATTTTATTTAGTACTTATTATTTAAATCATTGTCGGGTTTCTGGAAATGCTTCAGACTGATCATTTATTCTGCATGTTGCATACTCAACATGATCCTTTAAAGCTTATCTCAGCATATTCCCGAGCTCTATCTTGAGCATAATAAAGAAAACACTGCTAAACGTTGCTTTCTTCTTGTCGAGTCAGTGGAGAAAGTGGTCTGTGATTGGTGATACATTTTCTCCTTAATTTGTTTATAACCCAGATGACCCCTATAGCTACAGCACTGCAAAATAAAATGTGGACCATCGCATAATGTTGATGGATAATAATTAATTCGTCATCTTTCAATGTCTCTATCTTTTTATCAAATTTTCCACCATT
This sequence comes from Nephrotoma guestfalica, assembly GCA_963691935.1. Taxonomy (NCBI): domain Eukaryota; kingdom Metazoa; phylum Arthropoda; class Insecta; order Diptera; family Tipulidae; genus Nephrotoma; species Nephrotoma guestfalica. Next base: position 107,148,041 of record OY829914.1, read on the forward strand.
ATTTCTGGTGTGGTTAGTAAGTTCAGTTCATTATCTTTCTTTGTTTTATTCTTATTGATGGGTTAAATGGCGAGAAAATTTGTTGATATTGTGTTGGGCTGTGCCTGTAGCGATAATCTGAAGATCTGAGAGCTCTCTGAGCTTACCGACCAAATGGCACAGTGGTTAAAACTTTGGCGTTTGGATCGGGAGGTACCGGGTTCGAATCCCGATAGGGGCAGGATGCAAAAGGAATTTTTCATCAACAGATTACGACCTGTGATTAAAAGGAACACAACTACGATCCCCTATCGGCGTGCAAAACTCATGGGCCGACGCATCTTCTATGTCCAGTACTATAGGCTGGCATGGAGCTATGCAATGCGCAGATGGTAACTTAAATCAGTCCTTAAAGTCATACGTCTTCGATTTGGCAGGAATTGCGTAAAGTAAGACGGGAAAATCAACCGCGAAAGAGCAGGGAGTGCTTCGGCCCCAGAAAAGATGGCATGGATTAAAATAAAAAAATGCTCTCTGACCACGCAGCCGGCCTCGATTTTCACTATACCGGAGCCAGATTGGATTTTAGAACCTTATATGACGACTGTGGTTTTGTTGGTTACCACATCACTCGAACCTGTTTAATCGGACCCCCTTTCGGACCTAAAAAATTAGTCCAATTAGAAGGTGATCCGATTATAAAGGTTTGGTCTTTATATACGATTTCTTCTTTATTATGGATGTTTTTCTAAATGTATGTATTTAACATTTACAAAAACAACCATAATTTTTCTCCGTTTTATGTTCGGTAATGTATTTTAACAAATACAATAATCATACCACAATTTGATTTACATACACTTGTACATAAAGGTGTTACATACACTTGTACATAAGGGTATTTACATACACTTGTACATAAGGGTGTTTTTTTAGGAGGTTTGTTTTTCCGATAGATGTCGTTTTATTTTATGACAGTTGTTTTGACAGCTCAAAGTGGCATTTCTACTCAGTATTGTTTGGCAAATCATTATGAATAGGTTAACTCCAGAACAACGTTTTCAAATCGTGGAAATTTTTTTTCAAAATCAGTGTTCAATTAAAAATGTTTATAGAGCACTTCGTGAATTTTATGGTGCACATAATCGTTCGTCAGAGACCACCATAAAGAACGTAATTACCAAATTTCGGTCTACATTCACTCTTTTGGATGCCAAGCCACCGACAAGAATGAGAAGAGTTCGTACAGAAGAAAATATTGCTGTCGTTGAGGCCAGTGTCGAAGAAAACGACAATTTATCGATTCGTCGTCGTGCTCAGCAAATTGGACTTTGTCCATCGACTTTATGGAAAATTTTACGTAAAGATTTGGGTTTGGTGCCATACAAAATTCAATTGGTGCAAGAATTAAAGCCACACGACCATCGTTTGCGCCGTGAATTCAGTGATTGGTCGTTAAATCAATTGAACGAAGATCCATTTTTTTACCGTAAAATTCTCTTCAGTGATGAGGCGCATTTTTGGTTAAATGGATACGTCAACAAACAAAATTGTCGCATTTGGAGCAAAGATAATCCACACGCCGTTCTAGAATTACCAATGCATCCTGATAAATGTACTGTTTGGTGCGGTCTATGGGCTGGTGGGATCATCGGTCCATATTTCTTTAAAAATGAGGAAGGACGACGCGTTACCGTGAATGGAAATCGATACAGAACCATGTTAAATGAGTTTTTGTTGTCAAATCTTGAAGATATGGATATGAATGAAATGTGGTTTCAACAAGATGGTGCCACTTGCCATACAGCACGTGAAACAATCGACTTATTGAAAGAAACTTTCAACGACAACATTATTTCGAGAAATGGTCCGGTGAATTGGCCTCCGCGTTCGTGCGATTTGACGCCACTCGATTACTTTTTGTGGGGATACGTGAAGTCATTGGTTTATGTGGATAAACCTCAATCGATTGACGCTTTGGAAACCAATATTCAACGTGTCATTGCTGACATACGCCCTCAAATGCTTGAAAAAGTGCTGGAAAATTGGACCTCCAGAATGACATTTGTGAAAAATAGTCGTGGTAGCCATATGCCAGAAATTGTGTTTAAATGTTAAATGCCAAAAAATTATCTACCAAATAAAAAAAAATTTTGGTCATTTCATAATTTTATATGTGTTTTATTCAAAAAAAAAATCGGCAACCTCTTAAAAAAACACCCTTTATAAAATAATACAAAAATTACATAATTCATTAACCTAAATTATTTAATTAGGTCGAGTTTTAAAATAATCGGTAATTGAATCTTGAATGGTTTTTAATGAAATCACCCTTTCAACGAGCTTCTTCTCTGATTTATCAAGATGAAAAAACATTTCGTTAAGGCTCTTTCTTACTGGCATACTCCTTAAGTTCTTTCAAACATGCTTGCGCTTTTGTGAACGTAATGATGTTGAAGGTAATTTTGGAGATAAATCATCCCCATCAGACGACGAACGTTCATCAATTTGTTCATTTTGAACATCTCGATTATGCAATGTTAAAAATTGACCCTCCCAGTGTTCTGACAATTTTTTGAATGTTTGAACATTTTTTTCAAAGTCTAAAAAATCGCTACCAGATTCAAATTGATCAGGCTCGTGGATAATCTCTAAACCACGCGCAGCTGTAGGCTCCTTAAACCCAGCATATCTAAAACAGTTTGCTATAGCTTCCGGAGTAGTATTTTTCTATGCCATGGGAACCCACGAACACGCATCTCACATTGTTATTTGCTTTGATAATTGCTCTATGCCATCAGATTCAGCGATTGCTGTAAGCAGGCGATTCATTAATAACTTTCGGTAATTCACGGAGTGTTTGTTGATAATTGGTTATATTTCGCATAATACGCGTACAGGCTAGAGTACACGACATCGATTCACAACTTCTCTCGTTAATAAAGTAAAGTATTCACGTTGAGTGTCCATTGCTATATAATCAGTGAAACTAATGATGTGTGCTGCGTGCTTCCATGATTGTTATTAGGAACTGGAAATATAGATGTTAGTGCGTAGGTCCATCACGAACATTACATTTTTCAGTTATTCGGCTACCTGAATATACATTATTTGATACACGTGATGGAGGTCTTGAATATTTTGTACATCCTAAAAAAATCTTTTCATTCCCGATCTATCACTTTGTGATTCATATCATTTTCACACTCATTTTATCTTTCCACACAACGAAATTAAACGATTCTCGTTGGCACAATGAAAGAAGTGCTGAATATAATGCGGAACAAATTTTTTTCATTGCTGAATTCATTTTTTGTTTATTGGGTTCATTTTGTGTTTGGATTCATTTTCAAAAAGTTTGTGTTTTCTAACGAAAGGATATTTTTTGTTTTATGAGAATTTTTTAATCGTATTTTAAAGAATTCCTTACCAAAAAAACTATAAATTAACCATTTGATTTACTCAAATTAAGATTAGTATAATTGTGGATAATTTGATTTTTTGGAATTGCTCTGTTAATTAATATCTACTACGACTTCACACGACTTTATCTAAAATTGACTCATATAGACCAGAGTCACAATTTTGGTGTTTGAAAGGTGGATTCTTCCTCTACAAATTCCATACCAACCTTGCTCTATTAATTAATATCTACTAGGGCTTTACACGACTAAATCTAAAATTAGACTCATAGACCCGAGTCACAACTTTGGTGTTTGAAAGGTGGATTCTTTCTCTACAAATTCCGTACAAACCTTGCTCTGTTAATTAATATCTAGTACGACTTCACACGACTTTTTCTAAATTTGACTCATAGAGTCGATTGCTATCTACTTTAATTTTATGTGACTTTATTAAAAATTTAGCGTTAGAATTTTCAACTTTTTGGCTATTTTTACTAATATATATTTTATTGTTACAATAATTGTTATACTTACTAATAACAAGAATGCTTGATTTTTCATTTTTGGACTAACCTTGCCAGTAAATTATTTGTTATTAAATTAATTTTTCGTGATATAAATTTCTGCTCTTCAATATTTTTGTTGGTTTCGGAATGGTACGAACACCTGTCGCGACTTTTGTTTACTGAAATTTGCTCTTTTCGATTTTTTTTCGGGATAACAAAAAAAGGAACGTCATGATAGTAAAAAATGTCGGGATGACATTCAAAACTAGCGTAATATAGTGAGTTTTTCGGGAAGATACTGAAAAATGTCGCGATATTCGTTTTATAGTGTTGCGATCGCATTTCTTCGGGATATTTATCGGGCCAACTTCACAGACATTATTTGAACAGAAATTACATATAAATTCTTTCCCCAGTTCCCTATTCCCGGGGAATTACCAGAATAGTGCCATTGATGGCCAAATTATTCGAACAAAACTGGAACCAATTGTATCGCCGTTATTACGAACCCAATCGTTGGATATGATTCAAGACATTATCGTTGGAGATCCTTTGCACCTTTTACATCTTGGAATTGTAATACGGTATCTAGTTGGATTCAAAGATGGAAGCTTAGGATATGGAACAAAGTGCGACTCTATAATCATAAAAATTATTAATGAAAAACTATTAAAAATTATATTGTCACGAGAAATGTACCGAAAAGTTATAGGAATGGAAAGGCAGCGAATTAGATCTAAAAGACTGCAGATGATTACAATAATTTTCTTGTGCTATTGTGTGCAACAACCATTTTCTCGAATAATTATTATCAACAGTATTGGCCATTAGCAAGATCGTTATCAGAGCATTTCGTAGAAAATTAGTCTTTCCTGTATCCAGAACATTGAACATCAAATCTACATAACTTCTGTCATTTAGCTGATGAAATTTAACGTTTCGGACCATTGTCTACAATTTCAACGTATCCCTTTGAAAATATCTTGTACCACCTTAAAACAAACTAAGAACGGACGGTTGCCACTAGTTCAACTAGCGAATAGGCTGGTCGAAATAACTAAACATGTACTCGTAGTTCCAGAAATATCTAGGAAAAACTATCCGTGCCTTAAATTTCCAGTACAAACAGACGAATCAAACAATACCAGGTATACCAAGTATCTATATATTAGAACTGAAACATAATTTTACTTTAAGAAATAGTTTTGAAGATAGATGGTTCTTAAATGTAAACAGAGACACTATAAGGTGGGCCAAACAAATTGTTTTTTCTAAATGCAATAAAACAAAAAGTTCTCAATATTTTTTCAAATTTATTTTTTTTATTGTAAAAACAATCCTTCTGATTAATTATGGAATACTATTTCATTCATATGACTGTCTCGGCTGGCCTTCACGTACCCCATACGGCCGGTCCAATTTTTGAACATATTTTTGATGGAATATAGTTCTTGAGAGCGTCAATGGTTGCTGGTTTATCGGCGTAACACTTATCTTTGACGGCACCCCAAAGATAATAGTCCAACGGCGTCAAATCACAGTTCCGAAGCGGCCAAATCCCATCAGCGTTTCGGCTGATAATTCGATCTTCGAAGACAGTGCGCAAAAGATCAATTGAAACGTGTGATGTGTGGCACGGAGCGCCGTCTTGTTGAAACCAAATGTTGCTTATGTCCTCCTCTTCAAGTGCCGGCAACAAAAATTCGTTTATCATGGCGCGGTAGCGCTCTCTATTGACAACGGCGGCTTTTTGCACATTTTCAAAGAAAAATGGCCCAATGATGCCACCGGACCAAAATCCGTACCAAACAGTCACTCGTTGAGGATGCATCGGCTTCTTTACGATCACGTGCGGGTTCCCCGTGCCCCAAGATGGAAATGCGCCTCATCCGAAAAGAAGATTTTTTTGCCAAAATTTTCGAATTAATGTTAAAATATTTCCCAGTGTTGTTCAAGAGAATACACAACCATTTTCGTTCAGCGGAAGGATAAAACTAACTTTCTGTCAAATCAGAAGTAACATAACCCTTACAATAGTCAAAAAAACGCTAGTTTTCAAAAATAAATTTATTTGGCCCACCCTGTACAATGAGTCAAGAAAGGATGTTTAATATGTCCCAGAATATTTAACTTCATTCTCAATGAAGTTTTACTCACCAATTTCCCAAACTAGATCTAGAGCAATATAACAATATATATTTACCAATAATTCTTGCTTACGCTGACGATATTATACTACGACACGGGAAGTCAGTGAAGTTAGCCCGAAAATCCATCCCGAATTTTTTGGTATGTTTCTTGGCTAAAGTGTAGTCGTTACAAAAATGTAGTGCTATCCCGAAATCCCGAACTTTTGTTACATAAAAATATTACATAAAAATGTAGGATTATCCCGAAATTAAAATCTAATTTAATTTCAATTTACACATTTTTAATAAATTTTTTTTTGAAAACTCAAAAATTGTGGCTACCTCTTATTGTGGACCAACCGTGCAATTTTATAATTTTATAAAAAACATTCTTAAAATATTAAAAAGTTCGAGGCCTATTGGAACAAAACATACAAAAAAATTAAAATTAGAAAATTAAGCTAAGCCGATAAGTGCATTGGCAGTTCATGACAATAAAATAAGCAAACCATAATGCCAGAGATAAATTGCAATAGCGGTATATACGGTTATTTAGGTCTTGGCTGTGCTAATAAACCCTGCGAATTTCATTTTCATATCAGGTGGAAAAAGGATGTAAATTTTGATGTGAATTTGTGTGGATAAAGACTCGAGTGAGAATTTTCTTGAAATTCTCGCTTGAGAAGTGTTTATCCACACAAATTCACATCAACATTTACATCATTTTACCACCTGATATGAAAATAAAATTCGCAGAGTTTATTAACACAGCCAAGAGCTAAAGAGCCGTATATACCGCTAGTGCAATTTATCTCTGGTATTTGCTCCGAATAGTTTTAAAGTTTGCTAGAAATTCTCACTCGAGAAGTGTTTATCCACACAAATTCACATCAACATTTACATCATTTTTCCACCTGATATGAAAATGAGATTCGCAGGGTTTATTAGCACAGCCAAGACCTAAATAGCCGTATATACCGCTAGTGCAATTTATCTCTGGTATTTGCTCCATAGAATTTTAAAACTTTCTTGAAATTCTCGCTTGAGAAGTGTTTATCCGCACAAATTCACATCAACATTTACATCATTTTTCCACCTGATATGCAAATAAAATTCGCAGGGTTTATTAGCACAGCCAAGACCTAACTAGCCGTATATACCGCTAGTGCAATTTATCTCTGGTATTTGCTCCGAATAATTTTAAAGTTTGCTAGAAATTCTCACTCGAGTCTTTATCCACACAAATTCACATCATCATTTACATCATTTTCCACCTGATATGAAAATGAGATTCGCAGGGTTTATTAGCACAGCCAAGACCTAAATAGCCGTATATACCGCTAGTGCAATTTATCTCTGGTATTTGCTCCACAGAATTTTAAAATTTTCTTGAAATTCTCGCTTGAGAAGTGTTTATCCACACAAATTCACATCAACATTTACATCATTTTTCCACCTGATATGAAAATGAGATTCGCAGGGTTTATTAGCACAGCCAAGACCTAAATAGCCGTATATACCGCTAGTGCAATTTATCTCTGGTATTTGCTCCATAGAATTTTAAAACTTTCTTGAAATTCTCGCTTGAGAAGTGTTTATCCGCACAAATTCACATCAACATTTACATAATTTTTCCACCTGATATGCAAATAAAATTCGCAGGGTTTATTAGCACAGCCAAGACCTAACTAGCCGTATATACCGCTAGTGCAATTTATCTCTGGTATTTGCTCCGAATAATTTTAAAGTTTGCTAGAAATTCTCACTCGAGTCTTTATCCACACAAATTCACATCATCATTTACATCATTTTCCACCTGATATGAAAATGAGATTCGCAGGGTTTATTAGCACAGCCAAGACCTAAATAGCCGTATATACCGCTAGTGCAATTTATCTCTGGTATTTGCTCCATAGAATTTTAAAACTTTCTTGAAATTCTCGCTTGAGAAGTGTTTATCCACACAAATTCACATCAACATTTACATTCTTTTTCCACCTGATATGAAAATGAAATTCGCAGGGTTTATTAGCACAGCCAAGACCTAAATAACCGTATATACCGCTATTGCAATTTATCTCTGGCATTATGGTTTGCTTATTTTATTGTCATGAACTGCCAATGCACTTATCGGTTTAGCTTAATTTTCTAATTTTAATTTTTTTGTATGTTTTGTTCCAATAGGCCTCGAGCTTTTTAATATTTTAAGAATGTTTTTTATAAAATTATAAAATTGCACGGTTGGTCCACAATAAGAGGTTGCCACAATTTTTGACAGTTTAAAAAAAAAATTTATTAAAAATGTGTAAATTGAAATTAAATTAGTTTTTAATTTTGGGATAATCCTACATTTTTATGTAACATTTTTATGTAACAAAAGTTCGGGATTTCGGGATAGCACTACATTTTTGTAACGACTAAACTAACTTCACTGACTTGACACGGGACCCTACAGTATTAGAACCCATACTTAAAGAATTGATAGACAACCTAAAATACGCTGGTTTAGAGATAAATGTGCAAAAATGTACCACAATCATACGAGATCCAGATCCCTTATTTAATCCACCTCCAACCATAGCACTAGCAGGAATAACGTTCACCCGTGTCAACTTGATGATCTTTTTAGGCACCTACCTGATCTCTGCATTAAATCGGCCTTATACTATTCGGACTCGTTGCCATCAGGCTATTGGAACCACTAGACAAATGCAAGCTTTTATAAAAAAATACAAATTACCATTTAAAGCAGATCTATTACTGTACAAAGCTGTAATTGTACCGGCACTTACATATGGCTTAGAAATTGCTGCACTAATTGTTGCCAATCACCGACCTAAGAAAGTACGAGTTATTTTTATTGAATCAAATACTTAAGTTCAGTACCAGTAATTCATTTACTCGGTAAATTGAAGACATATTACAAGGTAAAACTATAACAAAGAGGATCAAAGTTAATAGAATTAACTATTGGGGACATGCACATCATCGAGGTCCAAGACATATTCTTAAAGCTGCTTCAAACTATACTGCCGCCATAAAAGTTGAACGACCCTGCCCTACCTGAAAAGATTCACTTAAACAAGATCTCAGATATTGTAATAAAAACCTTAATGAATGGGTATCATTACTACCATTCCGAACTGAGTTACGAAAAGCAGCCGACAACATATATCTAAATCCTGAATCGAAAACCAAGGTAGCGTACAACCTTAAAAGTATACTCAACCTATGACACCTAACCGAGGATTAGGCCTGATTTATTTGGGGAACCTCAATAAAAAACTCATTGAAGCCTACCTCTTGGGTAATGGTGGAAACGGCTCGCTCACCCGTTAACATTAAATCAATATCAACCAACAAAAACGATTCACTCCCATACACCAAAACAACAATCCATCCCGAAATAAATTGCAAAACCGTACATTCCATCAGCATAACGCTTTTTAACCCAATTAAAACTGATCATTCCGGTTGAGATAAATCAAATTTCCGTTTAATATAATCAAACATCCATAATTCAGTTTGTCCCGAGACATTTCTCTAACCTATTAAAATCTCGAGTTAAACGCATTTTCTTTCAGTCGTCGTTCTTTAAACAATGATTGTTTGTCTTTTCGTAATATAAACAGAGATTAACAAAAAAAAAAAATCTTACGGTCCAACACTAGTATTAATTACAATTTTTTTCATTAATTGAGCGCCGTCTTTTAAATAGTGCATCTTCTAATATGGAGGTGACACAAGTATTCGAGACACAACGCCTATGGAAAATTTAATTACTCGTACAGTGGAAAATGTTTTATGTGTCGAAGATTAATTTTTTTTTTAACCGGGTGATATTTATAATAATTATTACAACAAGACACAAAAAACACACACACCCATACCCAGAAATAAAAAAATAAGAAAAACGAAATAAAGAAAAGAAAAACAAAGTTTAGAATTGTGTCGACAGAATAGAATTACAATAAACAATTGTTTTAATAATAAAAACCGGAAGTATGGCGAGTATTTTTCTTTAAGCAACGAAATAAGCATCAATATTATGTATATAAATAGCATATAGCAGCACTGTTCATATGCACAATGTATATGTATACATAGAATGTGCAATGCGATCGTAAAACACAAATTATGTTCAATACTGTTGAATATTTTATACTAAACAAACATGATACGAGACTAAAATGCATTACACCGATTTCAAAATGAACCGCGACCCCCGCGACCGCGCCTAATAATAATATGAATGATCATACAGATATAATGCATTTTTGAAATTAAAAACACAATTTATTCTAATTTTGTTGTTGTTGTTATTATTATTATTGCATTCAGCAAATATACGTTACTTGTATATAAATCAAATTTATTTTATGATGATCAACCGATCAAATTAACCGATCGTATAATATGTGTAAATAGTGCAAGTTTTGTAAATAAAAATAGAAGTAAAAGTTGACGATTGTTCAATAATTTTTTCTGTGCGCTAAAAAAACTACTTTATTCCGTTCATTCAACAAACAAACTGTAAAAATTGCAATAAATATGCATCAATTTATGATCGCATCTTTCAATACACGTATACACGTTGTGCATTCAGACGAAATCTATTTATAAACAATTTCTTAATTTATTGTGATTTATTTTAATTAGATCATATGATAAACTATTTTTTATATATTTTGTTGTAATGCGGTATTATTTTTTGTTTTAGTTTTATGATTTGACCGAAATATAAAAATGTAAATTTAATTTATATTTTGAAATAATAGTTTGAATTTCAATTTAATTATCGTTGGTTAATAGAACTGCATAATCCGAGGTATGATTTGCAACGCTACTGTCATATTGCGGAAATATTTTATTGGGAAAAACCAATTGTATCCTTCGAATCGATGTTCCTCTGTTCAAACCACACGAAATTGAGTTGGTCATTTTCTCTTGAAAGTATAAATTTTCCCAGTTTGATTCTCCCACTTTAAATTGTATTATCAGCACTCCCGTGATTTGACAAAACATAGTAAGTGTATTTTTATAGTTTTGAGATAAATGCCCTTTTATGTTTTTTGTTAAGCCATTTGAAGTTGCTAATAAAAATGTAAAATTATTTAGAGAATAGTATAACAAAAAATGAGCTCTATCCTATTTACGTCATGCATATTCAATTAAACAACCGGTTTAAGAGTTTTGTTGAATACTTAGTGTATTTTACTGGTTAATATTCCGCAACTTTAATTTTATTATCCAGAACTAGCAACAGACCAACGACTCCTGTGATTTAACTATTTGTATTACTGGATAATATTTCCGCAACGTTTTATAATTAAGTATCCAGTATCGGCAACAAAACCAATGAGTCTCAATTTAATGAAATAACAGCACTTCAACGTTATACAATTTTCTTTATTTTAATTTATTTAATTACTCCAACTTTATTTGACCAGTTTCATGTGAACGACTACGACTTAATGTTTTGGAAAAATTGTCACCTTTGCTTGATGTTGCTCATCACGCCATCATCTTTAAAACGTACTACTTGATACTATAAAATATTACAATTATTGGGGTAAATACTCGATCGGCTAGCAAGCATACAACTTGCTAATCAAAATCCTGAGTAGCCATTTTACTAAGGAAATTTGAATTTCAAATTACATTTTCCATAAATTTTTTGTTTATTTTTGCGATTGCACAGTAAAGTTTATGGCTTCAAAAATTGAATAGCTAACTTTTGTGTTGTTTTACTGTGCAATTGCAAAAATAAACAAAAATTATACAAAAAGTATAACTTGAAATTCAAATTTCCTTGGTAAAATTGATTGAGTAGCCAGGATTTCGACTAGCAAATTGTTTACTTGCTAGCCGATCGAGTATCTACCCCATTGACGACACGCAATTATACTATAGATCTAGTACACATTGTTTTAAGCCTAAATTGACACTAGATTAATAATGTAAATTATGTTACGTTACGGTTATACTACTGACTAGATAAGTATTTTAGACTCTAAGGATTTGGTTCTTTGTTTAACATTTTATTATTTCAGGTCGACGTCATCAGCTTCCAACATTTTCCCCGGCGTTGAATCGACTGATTCAACAGGAATCTTGCACAACGATTGTATTGCTCGACGAAAGATTCCATACCATTTGTTTTTACGGATGCCACTCGAACCAGTCCGTCATTTCCAGGAAACAATTGTATTTTTCGGCCAAGTACCCACTTTGTGGATGGTAGATTTTTGTCGATAAGTAATACGATAACATCAATTTCTGCATTCGGTTTGGCAGATACCCACTTTGTTCTTGTTTGCATCGATGTGAGGTAATCCACATGCCATCTTTGCCAAATATGTTGCCTCATCTGCTGGATCATTTCCCATCTGCTTAATTTTACGGACTTGACGTTTGCTTCGGGTACTAAAACCAGTGGTTGTCCCACAATAAAATACGCTGGAGTCAACACATCAACATCTTCATCATTATGTACGGCACAATAGGCCGAGAGTTTAGTATGGCTTCGATTTCGGTGAGCAGAGTCTGGAGTTCTTCGGCGGTAAGAATGGTATCTCCAACGACTCGCTTTAGATGATACTTCATCAACTTCACGGCCGCCTCCCATAAACCTCCAGAATGAGGAGCTACTGGAGGGTTGAAATGCCAGGTGATTGATTCACTTAAAAGAGAATTATAAACTTCATTATTATTATCGTTAAAGAATTTATAAACCTCTCGTAATGCTTTTTCTGCGTCGATGTAATTTGATCCACAATCGCTGTATATGTCAGTGCACAAACCCCGCCTCGCCACAAATCTCTTTAGTGAAGCCAGAAACGAATTTGTTGTGAGGTCCGTTGTTAGCTCTTATGTACTGCTTTCGTCGATGTGCACACAAACAAGCACACATAGGCCTTATGCTTTCTGACCTCTACCTCTCTTATGGAATGTTTGGATTGGCCCAGCAAAGTCAGTACCTACTTGCAGGAACGCTCGAATGTGGTGAACTCTGAACTTCGCAAATTTCCCATTTCTCGTAACAATTGGAACTGGTTTGGGTCTGAAGCATGACCGACATTGTCTAATCGCTTGTCGGATTTGTTGTTTTCCTCTTATTAACAAAAATTTCTGCCGTAATATCGATGACTAGAGTTGGAAGCCCGCGTGGTGATATCGATTATGATAGTCCTTAATAATCAACTTGGCTAGTCTTGATGATGGTACTACAATTGCATGCTTTATGTCGTATTCTGCCTTCGAATGTTGGATTCGGGCTCCCACTCTCATTAATCCTTCGTTGTCAACAAATACATGTAGTGATTTTAGTGGACCCTTTAGTACTTCGAATCGTTGAACTGCCAGCAACTCGTTTTGCATGTATTCGGATTGAGTTTGTTTACACATTTGTTTGATGGCATCTTCTAACTCACGTACCGCTTATGGCCCTGAACGCTTCACTGTTCCCTTACGCACGTTGTTTACAAATCTCTGAACCATCGCTGTGATTGTAATTATCTTTCTACCAATTGGAAAAATCTATCGACTAGTTCGAGAGCAGATTTACCGTCTTGACATTCTGTTGTTAGTGTCATTTACAGTTTTGACCGTTCCTCTTCGTTAGTATAGTACTTATTTTGTTGCTTTGGCCAAGTACTCGAATGACAATATAACCAACTTGGTGCACTCCACCAGAGTTGATGGTTAACTAGTTCATTTGATAGAAAGCCTCGCGAAGCACAGTCTGCCGGATTCTCCTTTGTGGGCACAAGCCGCCAATTATCGCGTTTCGTCACATCCAGAATTTGGGAAGTTCGATTTCCTTCAAAGGTGAGCCATCTTATTGGGACGTCTGATAACCAGTCCAACACTATAGTTGAGTCGGTCCAGCAAATTGTGTCTGATACAGGTATTTTCAGTATTTCTTTGATTGATTTAACTAGTTTGGTTAGCAGATGCACTGCACATATAGGTCTAATCGAGCCACCGATATCCTCTTCACCGGCACCACCTTTGATTTCGCCGCTATTAAGCTACAGTGATAGTTATCTGGATCAGTCTGATGCCTCACGTAAATGACAGTTGCATACGCTCGCTGGTGTCACAAAAACCATGCAGTTCGATGCTCTGGCCAGATATTCTTAACCATCTCGGTATTTGAATCTGCTCTAGGTAATGTAATTGTTCTCTGATTATTAGCCAACCCTGCTCCACATCTTGCGGTAATTGTTCATATCAGTCAACTGATATCAGCCAAAGTCTTTGAAATAACATTTTGATTAACGTTACTGTAATTTGGTTCGGAGGTTGTATTTCCCGTAATGCAGCCCCTATCCGGCTCGAAGGACCATGTATTTTACTGGTTAATATTCCGCAACTTTAATTTTATTATCCAGAACTAGCAACAGACCAACGACTCCTGTGATGTAACTATTTGTATTACGGGATAATATTTTCGCAACGTTATTATAATTAAGTATCCAGTATCGGCAACAAAACCAATGAGTCTTTAGTGAGAAAAAGGTTTAAGAATAAATAATTGAAAATATAAATTTGAAAAAGAAAATTAAAAGATTTTTATTTATTATGTTGTCAAAGTCTATTTGTTTACCTAGTTATTTCAAGAGAAATTTTATTTAATTGTCAGGGTTGTCCGAAATATTATTGAGCAAAATAGATCCATCTATTGGCAAAATTAAAGGTTGAAAGGTACCAACCTAAAGATAATTAATAATTTGTAAAATATGAAGTAGCTTGTGTTAAACAAAATTTTCTTTATAAAAAGGAAAATTTTCTTTTTAGTCAAGGAGTATTTATGTGAAACTCAGATAGTTTTTATGTGAAACTCAGATAGTACGACATTATATGAAACTCAGATAGTTTTTATGTGAAACTCAGATAGTACTTATGTGAAACTCAGATAGTATAATAATAATATAATTTATATAATAAATAATATAATAAAATAATAATTATAATAATAATAATTATATAACAATAATAGTTATATAATTTGTGGTTGTGGTGTGTTGGAGTGGTTCTTGGGAAGGACTCCCCAAGATTGATTGTGAAGTCCAAACTGGTGACCCCGACGTGATCCGGAAGTTAAATTTATAGATGCAATCCGGAATTTATTATTATATATGAGATCCATTGTTTTTGATCCATTAAAATAAAATTAAAAATTTGACCAACCCACATCACAATATATATATATGTATCAGCAGCACCAGCTGGTTTAAACGGAAGAATCTGGAATAAGGTGTAAATCGGTACAGACTATAGAGGCATAGCATATTTGCGCAGCCAGTTTACCAATAAGCGGAATAAGCAAACAGCCGTACCACAGGATTTAATTTACGAGTCAAGAGAAGCCAGTTTCCATCAACCTACATTTGAATCTTGTTTTAAAAAAATTGTAAGTACCCACCAATTTTTAATTTTTGCCAAAACATTTTTTTTAATAAAGAATATAGTATCTATTTTGTTCAATATACGTAGTATTTATTTGTCCTATATTTTTCTTGGCAATTTTCACCTTGTTTTCTTTTGGGATTTCTCTTGTCATTACAATTGTTAAACCTTTCGATTTTATTTCTTTCATTGTTAGTGCGTTTCTTATATATATTAAAAATGTTTTTTGCATTATGTGGTGTTTTCTTGTTGTCATTTATATTTTTAAATATTTGTTATTTAGCTCGCAAATTTAATGTGATAGAGGCAATTCCGATTCTCAATACGGAAATTGAAGGATCGTCTTCATCACTTTTGTTGGAGAATCGTAATTCTCCCATAGAAAATAATAATGAGCAACTTATTACAGTAACTAACGATCAGTTACAATTAATGATCGAATCGCGTGTTAGGGATATGTTATCGAATTTGGCGTCAGATACTAACGTATCTTATGTAGACGATACATATCATCAGCAAACACCCCTAATACAGACGCTAGACCAATTACTGAATATAATACGCCGCAAGTTGCTCATATAGCTTTTAAAGCGCCGCAACCATTATATTCGCAAAACCAGGAAACATAGTTTGCTATTTTAGAGCAACAATTTAATATAGCACCAATTAAGACGGAAAAAACTATGTATGTTCACGCCGTAAGTGCTCTCGACGCACGATTACACAATCAATTCGCGCATTTAATCACTCGCGACAAAGGTATTAAACCGTATTCATTTTTTAAGCAGGAAGTGATTCGTATTTTAGGTGAATCTGAGAAAACAAAACTGAATAAATTATTACATGGATTGTTATTAGGAGATAAAAAACCATCTCAACTATTGGAGGAGTTTCAAGTGAATGCTATCGGATTTTCAGCTATGTCCATCAAACAATTGTGGATGCAAAGATTACCACCACAAATACAATTAGTGCTAACACCATTTGAGCATGATGTTAATATCAATGTTCTTGCTAAACGAGCAGATGATCTGGTAGAAACTTTATCCAGCTCTAATACACAAATCGCAACAGCATCAATTAAATCCAGTACAACGGATATTTCATCGGAAGGGTCTAATAGTTCAAATATTTTTGGCATCATGCAATCTTTCAAAACGGATATTTTAGCTGAGGTAGCAGAAATTGTCAAACAAGCAAATGCCGATCCCAGACGACGAAATTCCAATCTTTCGTTTTCCCCGCGCAATCGTTCAAAGTCTCGGGATAGTTCAAAACAAGGCGATAAATGGTTTTATCATTATAAATTCGGTGACAAGGCTCAAAAATGCGTAACCGGTTGTAAAATGCATAACTCGTTTTTAAAGAAATCATTAAAAAACTAGATATTCATCAACATCCGACGGTGTGTCTTGATGAAATACACGTTTCGAACCGTCTATTAATTCGTGAAAAGCGTCTTAATATTAATTTTTTAGTAGATACAGGTGCTGATGTATCAGTGTTACCAAAGAAATTCGGTAACAAGCAAAAAAGTGAACAAATTTTTAAATTGTATGCTGCAAACGGCACCACCGCTTATGGAAGACAAGAATTAGTTTTGGATATAGGTCTCCGTAGAGAATTTAGGTGGAGTTTCATAATTGCAGATGTCACCATTCCAATTTTAGGTGCAGATTTTCTAAGTAATACAGGATTGTTGGTAGATATAAAAAAAAGAAAAATTATTGATCCCTTAACGACCATATCATCAGGAGGTCAAATCACAAGAACCGACATACCATCTTTATCTCTAGTAGACAAGAAGAGTTTCGAACAAGATATTCAAGAATTACTAATCAAATTTGTTGACATCACGCAAAATACAAAAAATTTAACAACGACAAAACATAATGTTACTCATTTCATAGAGACAAAAGGCCCACCCATTTCAAGTAGAGCAAAAAGATTAGCCCCGGACAGGTTAAAAATTGCTAAAGAATATTTTGATGAAATGGTTCAACAAGGGATTTGTAGACCAAGAAATAGCCCTTGGGCCAGTCCTTTGCATATGGTACCAAAGAAAAATGGTGATTGGCGTCCTTGCGGTGATTATCGTGCGCTGAACAACATCACTATCCCAGATGCGTATCCTATTCCACATTTACAGGATTTTTCGTTCCAGTTAGAAGGTAGTGTAATTTTTTCGACGATTGATTTAGTACGGGCTTATCATCAAATTCCGGTGGAGCCCAGTGATATTCCTAAAACAGCGATAACAACTCCTTTTGGTCTGTTTGAGTTTATTCGAATGACATTTGGATTTCGGAATGCCGCTCAAACGTTTCAACGACTTATGCATAGAGTTTTACAAGGATTGCCATATTGTTTCGTTTATCTAGATGATATTTTAGTAGCGTCGAAATCCAGAGATGAACATTTGCAACATCTAGAACAAATTTTTCAACAGTTAAGAATATATGGATTAATAATTAATCAAGATAAATGTGTCTTTGCTCAACAAGAAGTTGTATTTTTGGGCCACTTGGTCACTTCTAGGGGCATTTTACCAAACACAGATCGTATAAAAATTATAAACGATTTTCCGTTACCTATAGAGGTATATCAATTAAAACGTTTTCTAGGTATGATAAATTTTTATAGAAGATTTATACCTAATGCAGCACAAGATCAAATGGTGTTGAATAATTATTTAAAGGGTTATAAGAAAAAGAGCAAATCAGTGATACAATGGACCGAAGAAACAAAACAAGCTTTTGAGAAGTGTAAAGAAAAATTGAGTAATGGATCATAAACCGTTAATATTTGCCTTCAGACAAAATTTAGATAAAGCTTCTCCGCGACAACGTAGGCAATTAGACTATATAGCGCAATTTACAACAGATATAAGACATATTGCTGGTATGAATAATATTGTAGCAGATACTTTATCACGCATCGAACCTATTGGAATTATGGAAAATATAGATTATGAACAAATTGCTTTGGACCAAAATTCGAACGATGAATTGTCCAAATTAATCAATATGCCAAATTCCAAATTGAATTTCGAATCAGTTCCGGTAGCTTTTGGTTCTGACATTAAAATAATTTGTGATCAATCGTTAGGTAAGTCCAGACCTTTTATTCCACACAAATGGAGGCAAACAGTTTTTAAAGGTTTCCATAACTTATCACATCCGGGCATAAAAGCATCAGTAAAATTGTTAACTGATAATGTAATTTGGTCGTCGATTAAACGGGATGTGAAATTAATGGCGCAAAATTGTATAGAGTGTCAAAAGGCGAAAGTGCATAAACACACGAAATCCGGTATTGGCATATATCCCAGTACTAAAGAAAGATTTGCTGAAATTCATATAGACATTGTGGGACCATTACCATTATCACATGGTCACAATATGTTGTAACCATGATTGATAGGTACACCCGATGGGCCGAAGCAATACCCACAACAGATGTTTTTGCGTCAACAGTAGCGTTTGTGATTTATTCAAGTTGGATTGCAAGATTTGGTGTTCCTGAATTTATTATAACCGATCAAGTAAGACAGTTTGAATCTCTTTTATTTCACGAATTATCAAAACTTTTAGGCTTCCAACGAAAAAGGACTACCAGTTACCACCCACAAGCAAATGGTATGATAGAAAGATGGCATCGTTCATTAAAAGCTTCATTGATGAGCCACAATAGACAAGATTGGACAGAGATCCTTCCTACAGTTCTTTTTGGGCTAAGAGGAGGCTACTTTTAAAGAGGATCTAGGAAACTCTCCAGCAGAACTGGTGTATGGAACCAATATACGAATTCCAGCCGATTTTTTAGAGTCTAATAAAGAATTTATTCCACAAAACGATTTTGTTTTAAAATTAAAAAATCATTTTTCAGAATTAAAGCCGGAGACAGCATCGAGACATAATATTGAAAAAACTTTTATAAGTGCGTATTTAAAAAGTTGTAAATATGTTTTCATGCGAACAGATACTCTACGCAAGGCACTACAACCACCATATACTGGACCGTATCTGGTGATCAATAGAAATGACAAACATTTCGATGTTATAATTAATAGCAAAATAACGAAAATTTCGATTGATCGGCTAAAACCTTGCTACAGCGAAAATATAGAACCGGTCAATGATCCTATTTCAACAAGTAATGAGCACAGTAAAAACTCGATTACGATTAGTCACGATAACAATAAGTTTTCCACACCAAATAATTCATTAAAACAAAACACAAGCAAAAAAGTAACATTCAGTTTACCACAAACAGGTAACGTAAATCGAACACAAGTCACGAGAAGTGGACGAATTGTCAAACCTCCATTAAAATATTTGCAACATTTAGTAACACAGAAGGAATAAATTTCCTGTAGCAACTATATTTACTTTTTTTATGTTTATTTTTACATAGACGGTTTACATTTGGTGTCGTAGATTTTTTTTTTTTTAGCAGCAATTCTACTGGAAGGGGAGTATATGTAGTGAGAAAAAGGTTTAAGAATAAATAATTGAAAATATAAATTTGAAAAAGAAAATTAAAAGATTTTTATTTATTATGTTGTCAAAGTCTATTTGTTTACCTAGTTATTTCAAGAGAAATTTTATTTAATTGTCAGGGTTGTCCGAAATATTATTGAGCAAAATAGATCCATCTATTGGCAAAATTAAAGGTTGAAAGGTACCAACCTAAAGATAATTAATAATTTATAAAATATGAAGTAGCTTGTGTTAAACAAAATTTTCTTTATAAAAAGGAAAATTTTCTTTTTAGTCAAGGAGTATTTATGTGAAACTCAGATAGTATTTATGTGAAACTCAGATAGTATAATAATAATATAATTTATATAATAAATAATATAATAAAATAATAATTATAATAATAATAATTATATAATAATAATAGTTATATAATTTGTGGTTGTGCTGTGTTGGAGTGGTTCTTGGGAAGGACTCCACAAGATTGATTGTGAAGTCCAAAAGTCTCAATTTAATGAAATAACAGCACTTCAACGTTATACAATTTTCTTTATTTTAATTTATTTAATTACTCCAACTTTATTTGACCAGTTTCATGTGAACGACTACGACTTAATGTTTTGGAAAAATTGTCACCTTTGCTTGATGTTGCTCATCACGCCATCATCTTTAAAACGTACTACTTGATACTATAAAATATTACAATTATTGACGACACGAAGTAGCTGCACTATAATTACCGAATTAACCCTAAGTAATCACATAATAATTATACTATAGATCTAGTACACATTGTTTTAAACCTAAATTGACAGGAGACATTTGTTTACTTAATAATGTAAATTATGTTACGTTATGGTTATACTACTGACTAGATAAGTATTTTAGATTCTAAGAATTTGGTTCTTTGTTTAACATTTTATTATTTCAGGTCGACGTCATCAGCTTAAAACACTTAGTTCTGTGGTAGGTGGATAAAAATAATATTTAAAAAAATGCTTTGACAAAACTTAGTAAGAGCATATACTATGTTTCGCAAAATGACTGAAGTCTATATCATTTCGAAATTAATTAATTGCACCGTTGTTTATCAGGTGCAAAGTACTGGGTGTATATAAGCACTCTGTGTATTCATTTACATAATTCAATTAGTAAAAATAAATAAATTATAAAACAGCAAGAATTGTTAAACTTACTAACAAACCATAGAACAGAATGTCTCATTAAATTATTAATTTATAAAGTAATTTCACTATCACTTATTCTGCTAAAATAGTACACAAGTCTCTAGCGCTGTCGTTAGTTGTCATCTCCTCTCAGAAAAATCGTTTTCGAGCTGGCATATGCGGCATAAGATCTTGTTTAGTTTTATTTAATTTGACAGTATTGATACCCAAATTAAATTCAATAGGTGGGGGTATATTTATTTGAAATTTGTCTTTAAAAAAAACACTCATGTTGAAAGCGGAAGTATCATCCAATTTTTCTTTGTAAAAAAGATTAAAAAAGATTAATTTTTTCTCCGTATTTTAGAACCATCATGAAATTGTCTGAAGTCGCCTGCTTGTAAATACAATATGACATCATTGCTTTGGTCAGCTTTCTGGATCACGTCAATAACGTCGGCCATATCTAATATGTCTGCTCCTTTTTCCATTCAGCTCCATTTCTACCATGCTCAGAGTCAGCTTTGATGAATGAGTGACCTAGTTCAAAATATTTAATAGTTATAACCTTCGGCCCCTATTCTTGGTTTACGATAGTCACAAGCGATGAATAGAATGTCCAGTTTTTGTTTTGTGCAGGACAATTGTCTACCCAGAAAACAAAATTGTCCACTACTGGTTTAGCCCGTCTTATAACTTGGTAATAAGCTGAAGTGACATTAGCGGCATTGCGACCACGAATTCCTTCATGCCAAAGCACATTTATATGTTTTCCTTTGTGTAAAGGGCAAACGTTTCATTCATGACAATTAGCCGACTTATAAAATAACTATTTTTAACAGTTATGTCAGCAGTAAATACGTCGCAATTTGCTGGGTGTTCTTTGTCACTATCAATTTTATAGGCTTTTCTGGCATCTGTGTAACTTATTTTATGTGATTTTTGTCGTTGACATTTTTGACAATCCTTTTCATTGTGAACTGCAATATTTCTTTCAACTGACGTAGTTGGTTCAATAGGGACACAAAAATTAAGTCCAGTTTGATTATCGATTCCTTCTTGTGCGGTGTCGGAACCTGAAGCTATTTTATCATCTGCATCTAATTCGGTTTCAGCTGGCAAATCTTTCTCCACCGGTGCACTTGATGTTGATCAAGCATGTCTTAAGTTGTTTTGAACAATCGGCGAAAAACTCGATACATAAGGGCATTTATCTTGAGATGGTACGGTCGAGCCGATATTTTGTTTTAAGAAAACCTTACGATATTTATCGTACCCGATTTTCTCGAAAGAATTCGAATTAAAATATTTGTGCAAAAATCTCACGTTTAAATCTTGTGGCAAATAACATCTATTGGGCGCCTGCGCATGTACTAGTTTGTAATGTGTTGCTACAGGGTTGAATGATTCGATGTGGGCTATAATTTTTTCGTCGATTTCCATCATATTTAATCTTCTTGACTCTTCTGATCTACGTTCGGGAATTTATAAATCAGTGTACGGTTCCTCTACTGGTTAATCGTTTGATTTGTACGCCTCTTTATTTTTGTTTCAGCAATGTATTTATCCAAAAACATTCTTCTTTTAGCAAAATCGTATGACTTGAAATTATCTAACACGCTCTGTCTCGTAGCATTTTAATTTGCTTGAACACTCGTTCTAAAGGCGTGCATGGTTTTTATAAGAATTATTGCTATCTGGCGTTGGTAAATTACCATTTTCAATGCGGTTTTTATTAGGAACATTTTCATTGATGTTGGTTGTACTAGAGCCCTGCTTCTGATCATCGTCACGTTCCGTTGCATAAACAAGATTTTGCTTTAAATTGTCATCCGTTGGTAGCTCGTAAGTAGGATCAGCATTAGAATCATCTATTTGAGACTCTTGATCAGTATTAGACAGCGAACTGGCCATCATTTCGATTTCATTCGCAGACAGAACAACATCTACAAACAAGAGAGTACTTTATGTGACATTAGTTCTAAGTAAAATTAGAAATTCAACTAAAAATAAAATAATTCAACCAAAACTTACAGCTGCTCTTTAATTTGCCTTACACACTGGGCTTTCAGAACTAGCCAGCAACAGATTTTGTTTGGTTGGGAATATGTCCATATTAAGATTTCCGCTTCCTTTAATAAAACGAATTGCTTGCGTAATATTATGAAAACGATTTTCAAATATGTGAGCACAAAATAACAACGGCTTACCTTTTACTTAGGACTAAATCAACTAACATGCGCCCACGTCAAGTCATGTTGTACCTCGTAATGATTGCAGGATTAAATGCGACAACTTACACACGTCGAACCGTAATCCACGAATGAACTTTTTCTAATTTAGATCGCCTACGCCTCATAAAAAGTAAAACATTACTCTATGAAATCCAAAAACAAAACGAAAATAGTACACAAATGCAACTGTAACACTTTTTCTCTCTCTATATGAGATTGATTTGCCTGTAGATTTTATTTTAGTACTTTGCCCCTATTCATGACAGAAGACCGTATTAAAATTAGTACCAACCAAATGGCACAGTGATTTGGCGTTTGGATAGGGGGGTACCGGGTTCGAATCTCGAAAGAGGCAGGATGCAAGAGAAAATTTTCATCAACAGATTACAATCTGTGATTAAAAGGAACACAACTACGAACCCCTATCGGCGTGCAAAACTCATGGGCCGACCTATTGTCCATGATCAGTACTATAGGCCTGGCATGGAGCTATGCAATGCGCAGATGGAAACATAAATCGGTCCTATAGCCGTACGTCTTCGATTTGGCAGTAATTATGTAAAGTAAGAAGCCGGGAAAATGAACCACGAAGCAGGGAGAGCTTCCGCCCCGGAAAAAATGGCATGGACTAAAACAAAAAATAATAATTCCCATTTCAATCCTCGTCAAATGGGTTTTCCCACTCCTGATGTAGTTAGTTTACTATTGCTTAATTTTGGGGGCGCGTATAAGAGAGAGAGAAAGAGAGAGGGGTAACGCGACAACAACTTCACGAACAAATCAAGCAAGCGTTGCTTGGGTTAGTACAAATTTGGGTGAGACTACATGGGAACAACATAAAAGTAATTGTAAAAATTTAAAAAAAAAATGTGATCACTCCCCCATGCCTCGGCAAATCAGTATGCCTTATCCAAAAGCAATAAGCGCCTTTCAGAAGCCCAGGAATAGTAGAACCTTGTATAGTAGAACCTTGCAGTTTAGAGAGAGTTTCGATTTTCTGCCGATCGACCAGTACATTTTAGAAATTATTATTTTTAATTGATTGCGTTTTGTTACGATGTACTTTTTCCATGTCAATCTTCTTCCGAGATGAAGACCGAGATATTTGACGTTTGCTTGTTGAGAACTTGCGATATTGTTTAATTTTACTGCCGGACATGTACGTGCATTCAGTGTGAATGTTACATGTGTTGATTTACATTCGTTCGTCCTTATCCGCCAAGTTTTTAACCAATCTTCTATTTTGTGCAGATGTTCTTGTAATTCTCTCGATGCTGTTTGAGGATTTTTGTGTGAAAACAATATAACTGTGTCATCAGCAAAAGTTGAAGTGATTATTTTTTCAGTTATTCGCAAGTCAGCTGTGAATAACAGGTATAGCACAGGTCTCAATACCTCATATCCTTGAGGTACTCCTGACTTTATCTAGGTTAAATCAGTAGTGGCCGTATTTTGTTTCACCTGGAACATCCTTTGGGCTAAGTAGTTTTCAAGAATTGCACGAAATTGTCTAGGCAGTAAAGCTTTAATTTTGTAATTTAATCCTTCATGCCATACTTTATCGAAAACTTGCGCAATGTCCAAGAAAACTGCCGACCAATATTTATTTTCTTCTAAGGCAAACTTAATAGTATTTTGAATTCTGGGCACCTGTTCTATTGTGCCGTGCTGTTCTCTAAATCCAAATTGGTAATCTGGTATAATGCGACCTTCAGATAATATAGGTATTAGTTCTTGTAGTAGCATCTTTTCAAAAAGCTTTGAAATTATCGGAAGTAGACTTATTGGCCTGTATGACGAGACTTGGGATTCATCTTTACGAATCATGCTTAAGAATCAGGATAATTTGAGATATTTTCCATTTTTGGGGAAGTATTCATTATTTTGTTCGTTTGAGGTGAGCACTTTTTGTAGATGGTTAGAGAAAGCGATACCCTTTTCGAAGTTTCTTCTGGCCTAGTGATCATCTGGTTTCCTTATCGGTGGGTTCGATAGCTCTGGCTTTTTTAAATTTCTTGTTGTCTTCCACAGTGAGTAATCCGTTTTTTCTGTTGCCGTGAGCTCAGCTTAGGTAATTCTGTATTCCTATATTTTGTTCTTCCCGTATTGAGTCTCTCAGAGCTTTAATTGCTCTATCTAATTTCCATTGATGCAGAGGAGATTGGTGAAGCTACCATAGACGCCGAATTGCCCGCTTCTCTATCAATAACTTTTGAATGTTACTTGAAAGCTTATTATTTTTTCTGAATTTATGTTCTCCGGAGTAGCTTTTTTTGCTGCAATTTCCATTATTTGTCTTAGGTTGCTATTTCGGCATAAATGTCTTCTGGTGTGCGAAGTGTAACATCCAGATGACAATTTACATCTACTACGTTTCTATAGAGAACCCATTTCGTTAGTTTATTTGTAAAACGTTGGGGTGGTTCAGTTTTTAATGCTTGAGGTAATATAAACGAAACACAGATTGAAACCTTCGAAATCGATGGCTTCAGAGACCTATAGTTAAACACTGGTAAAAAATATTACACATACCAGCTAAAAAGTCAAAAAGGGCTGAGTTTTGTTCTAAAAGGAATTGAAAGCGGCGTAGATGTTAGCGACATTCAAGCTGCACTTGCTGCGTTAAACCATGAGAAAATACCCCAACCAATGTTCCATTTCGAACTAGAGCTAGAGGAAGAAAAGTTAGAAGGAGTTCACAAGATTCACAACCTAAAATATTTGCTACACCGCAAAATAGTAATCGAAGAACCTAAGAAGTGTTCTGGTCCATTTCAATGAATAAAGTACGAGGAATACGGTCACACGAAAGCATACCTTAAATCAAGTTTGTGTTATTTGTGGCGAACTTCACGACTCCAAACTGTGTGACAAATCTCGCTATGACCCATCTGTGAAGCGTTGTAGTAATTGCGGTGAAAACCATACTGCAAACTACAAGGGATATACAGTGTATCTGGACTTAAAACGAAATATAAACCCTAAAATGAGAGCTGAGCAACGAATGTTCAATATGCAATTTATCAGAGGGCCATGGGCCATGTTACCAAAAATACAATAGTCACCAAATTAACGAGTGCGAACTCACAAAATGATAACTTGGAGACGTTTGCCAGCAGTTTTGCACAGCCAGGTGTTTCTTATGTAAATATCCTAAAAGGTAACAAACTGAAACCCAAAGTTCATTTTAATGATGAAGGCCTAAACATTATTACTACTATAAATAAATTAACCGAAACCATCAAAAGTTTCATAAGAAATTCATTAATTTTGGGTATTTGATGTCTTCTTCGTTATTAATTCATGGTCGATCACCGGGTCCAAAACTTGCCGTGCTCATTGGTTAGAGTGACTGAAGTTAAAATTCGTCATATTTTAATGATTGTACGATTGTGACAGCACAGGTCACATAATCAGACAATTTGAAATTTGTCCCAAAATTTCTAAGATTATGGTAACTCTCGAAAACATAAACGCGTCATGCGCACAATGAGCGAAATAAACACTACTGCGTCAGGGGAACGAAAAAAATACTCAACTAGGTTTGGAAGCTTTAATTACTTGGACACAAGTGTAAACCATGTCTTAAATTTGTTCTAATTAGTGTACTTGAAATTATGTTGTTCGAACAATCTTCGTATCCGATTTTTGCTGAACCAAATCGGTTAATCGATACCAAAGTATTTAATATCGATCTTTATCGAGCAATTTCATTGACATTCATTATAAGAAATCGGAATGACTACCATTTTACACGGAATTTATATTGCACTTGAAAAAAATAAAAATATAGGCCGTTGCGTCAGAAGGTACATAAATCTTCCGGATAAATTTCACATTTACTTGATTTGATATCCACTTGAAGATAGAATAAAAACGTATTTTAAGTGAAGCGTAAAATTAAATCCGCAAAATAAGATCAACTCAAACAAATTATTTTCAAGTCATTTCCAATTCACGGTTTATATTACTGGCGATATAAGACTACGGGATTTATACATGCATTTTGAAAATTAAATGCCAATTATAATTTCAGCAGATATTGGAATGAAATGTTAAAGCTAGCGGATTATTTTTCCCACTCGAAGTAATACGGGTAAACAAAAATATATTGTTTTGACCTCATTTAAAAGTAAAGCATCAACCTTTAAAATTAATTTTCATCATTTATTTTCCCCGTGTTTGTTTGCAAGAAAAAACAATTAAACCGAACAATAAGTAACTTAAAACAAAAAGTGTAGAAATAAAAGTTATTCTGGAAAGAGCTTTTTGAAGAGGCGTACTAAAAGACTAGGTTAGCGATTTTTTTGTGATGCATACGATGTATGTATTGTATGTACTTTACAAATAAAAACTGAACGTAACCCAAACCCGATGTGTGGTATAGAAAATTTCAAACATTGTTTTATAAATGAACAATTGTACAAAAAATCAGTGATGGCATAAAAAAGGGTTGACTTTTTCAAATGCAAGTTTTTTTTTTCCTTTGACTTTTCATTTTGTATATTTTTGGAAAAATACAAACAAACACAAACTCATAGAATAATATCAACTATTGTATAAAATTTCATTTTGTTTGTTTTTGTTTGTATTTCGCGGCTTTTTTCTGTTTACTCGTATAAAGCGGGATTGCTTGCGGATTTTTTTTTTTTTGTGATTTAAATAACAAAATTTTCCATTTTTATTTCACCTCTTTTCTGGCTTTGGTGTACACGCATATTTCATTGAAAGTGGAAAATTTGAATAGAATATTTAAATTTATTTGAAAAGGATAAAATTTTGATATAATTAGGCAAACCGTTTTTTTTTGTACTGAACAATTCTAAAATTAATTATAATAATGATTAAAAATTATTATTTGACTTTAAAAAAAATGCTATTGTTTACCGTGCTAAATAATTTATATGGTTGCTCATATTGTTAGTTATACTGGAGGCATAGAATTAACGTGTTTAAATTGGACCTTAGTTTCAGTTCTTTATATTTTAAAAATTCAGTTCAATTATTAAATTAACGAAATATATTCAAGTTCGGTTTTTTGAACATCAGTTGTGTTTCCCAGTAAAATTGCGGGTTTATTTAGGTCGGCTTGGGAGGGTTCTTCTTATAATTTTTTTGCATTCGGTCATACACAAGTTTAATGTGAGAAATTACACAGAAGCTAAAGAATGATCAGCCTTATCTTTTCCGCAGAAATAACAATAGTTGTTTAACAACTCATGTTAGCAAACCAATATTTATTTAAAAAATAATGATTTAGATCCGTAATGAATTCGATCATTAAACAAAAATTAGTTTCCATAAAAAAATCATAGTTAGAAGGTTAGAAATTTTTAATAAACTCGGAGTGCCTCCAGCAATTTAAATATATTAGGTGTGCAAGTAGAAACTCGGTCCTGAAGTTGGTTGCATTAAACTGTACTTGAACGCATCTAAATCGTGTGCATCAATTTTAAGAGATGTATGTCATTGACAGTGGTTTGCAAAATTTCGTGATGCCGATTTTAGTCTTGAGGACGATCCACGTCCAGTAGGTCCATCGTGTATTCCGATCTGAAAGTAAAACCGATCTGAAAGTTGGATATCTTACCGCGTAATCCGACTTTCGGAAATACATTTCTGATAATAAACGTCATTTGAAACTTTCGAATTTGTTCACCGCGGAAACCTATCAAAAATCAAATAAATTTATCTGAACGCAAATTAGGATCAAAAGTGTTTCCGATAGTGCGATTATAAGATGTAAGTCAATATTATTATAAATTCATTTTTAAAAACAAATGAATTGTTCATTATTATATTATTGTGATACTAAACATTATTTTTAAATGAGTTTTTGTTTGTTACGAATTGTAAACTTTGAGGTTAAGTTAAGTATTCGGGTATTATTTTAAAGACACATACAACAATTTAGATATTTTTATTATTTATTGTTGATAAATCTCCACAATTTCAATTTCAATAATTAAAACTCAATATTAAACCGGAGCAATTTGATGCTCTTATTGAGATCATAAAACAAATAGAAACTTGGCCAAGGCCTACGCTAAAACTGCTCAAGCAAAAACAAAGAACAACAACTTGTGGAACAAATAGAATTGGAGCTAAATTTATTGCGCCCAACAGTAAAGGATCTAGAGTTCTGGAAAAGAGTAAGTATAAATTACAAAAATTGAATTTCAATATTAATTCGTGCGTTTGACACACTTTTTATACTTTTAGGTGTGGGCCACATACAAAGATTCTTTGAAAAACAAACTACGCGGGAATAAGCAAAGCATTTCTGATACGGAAGGTGGGCCTAGTAAATTTATCCCGTTGACTCCAAAAGAGGAGAAGTTAGTCAAAATTTTAAATATTGAATTAAGCTTTTCCGGCGTAGACCATGCTAAATCATTACCCGATGTACTGCCACCTGCTAATGCTGCGCCAAGAAGTCGGACAAGCGCAACAAAAACAATTCCACGTTTCAATTAATAACTGAATTCGGCAGTATTAAGAGGAGCTTCACAAAACAGAATTTAAAAAAATTGAGCTTCAAAAAGAGTCAAATAAGATTGAAAAAGATTACCTTAAAATTATAAAACAACAAAACAATGAAAGTAATAGGCTACATTATGAGAAACTAAGAATTAAAAAACGTACCAACGAAATAGAAGAAAAGGAACTTAGTGTAACAGCCACAAAATCCAAACAATGAGTTAACATCTGTACTCACATATTAAAGCGGCTAAACTGAATAACTTCAACTTTTCAGGAAGATGGTTTGAAACTGTATTCCAAAATGTTATAAAAGTGGTTAGGTTATTCGCTGAGAAGTACGAGGGTTGGTTGTCTATGAGATATCCCTTAAAGGCTAGTATGTACTTCCAAGTAGTTGTATTTCCAAACATATGGGTAACTAAGCCATTAAAACGGAAAATGTGTTTTTATTCATTTTACGAAATTTTAATTGTATTCCAAAGCAGGCTTAAAAGCACTTTCGCGGGTACTACAAATTTTTATTAAATTTAATGAATGACCTAAAACAAGTTTAGCCGTTTTAAGAAATTTAGTTAAGCAACTTCTACCAATCTTTAGCCGATATGCCAAAGACAAGGACTGAAAGTCTAAAATTATATCTACAAATTATAAAAACAAATCATTTTAATTTTATTTATTAAACTTAAAAGAAATAATAATACTTCAATATAATTTTAATTTGAATGTATTCTTTTAACTTTTTCTAGTCGTCATCGGTAGATTCTTCATCTTCACGGTTAGTGTTAAGTTGCACCTCATTTGAGCCAAACGTTGAAAAATGTTGGTAAAAATTATGAAAAGTAGGATTAATTTTTCTACACTAATTTTTACTTGTTCACTGTAGCATAAAGTTAGATCACTTAACTTAGAGTCGTTCACCCCCCTCCCCCCTCCGTTTCTTAATCGTTCAATGTAGTTTTGTATTGTATAGTCCCCAAATCTTTTGTGTATCGTAACCATTTGACGTGTTTCCATATAAATTGATTCCCGTCTTTATCTACTTTTCGCTAATTAAATTTATTTTTAACCACTACTACAAAGTTAAAAAATCTTCTCGAATCATATCGTGAACCATAAATTTAGTTTTCGTGTTAAGACACCGAATAAATTGCGATCAATCTCTTGGATGATGAATTTTAAATAATGTAGTTTTCTTTCTTCGCTCTATAGTGGCATGGTCTACATCGCACTCAATGTGAGTATGCCCTGGCTCCAAAAACTTATGGTCAATGATATTTATGTCCAATACAGAAAGGTGGAACATTGCAGTTACAACATAATTTTTGTTTTGACCAGCACACGAGTCTGAATAAAACACTATTTGCTCAGTATTTGGAGGCTATTTCGTTCCCCCCTCGCCGCGCTATTGTTTCATTCCATAGAAAACAATGTGGATCATTCGAAACGCAGTTATGAAAAGTCAGATTAAATGTCCATAACTGTTTCTTGTAAAAAGAAACGGATGTTTTCAAGTAGGGCGTCGGAAGGCATTGTTCCAAATAGAAGGTTGCAACTAGCAGCTTTGGATTCGTCTGAGCCAATATTTTGTCATTTGATTTCACCGTGTACGCCAAATCAGGTTGTTCATGATGCCTTTTTTGTTCCAATTAGATATAGTTTTTTGCTATTTCTGGCACATTCGTAAGTTTTGATGCAAAAGTGTCACATTTATTACATGTGTCACCTTTGGGCTTCCTAAATTTAATACCCATTGTATGAAATACTTCGCGATATTTCGACAAGGAAGCTGCAGCTGAAGTCTTATCTGTATATAAATCATATATAATTACTGAGTGAAAAATCTGTTTGAAGATATTTCTGAGTTGATCTCTTACGGGAGTAGCGATTCTCATAAGCGGGAAACATATGTGATCTTTAATCTCTTGAACTTTTTCTTCACTTAAATTATGTTTAGGTGTATTGGTTCCTCGATTGTCCTGTATATTATGTGGGTCCGATCCCTGTTTTTTCTTAATGACAGTTTTCAAAAAGCGGTTTGTCTCACCCAATATCGTGCGAAAGCAATTTTGACATAACTGTACTCTTTGAAGTTTACATCTAAATGGTACAAACTAGTGTGCGTTCGATTCCTAGGCGCAATTTTGTGATTAGCTAGTGTTGTAGTTTTAGTGTTTTTCACTTCAATTAGGCCAGAAACGAACATTATCCGTAGATTGTATTGCCCAAGTTTTCAGTAATTTTGAAAAATTTGTTTCTGCTGTTCATTTTTTTTGGTTTCACTTTCATTGATGAGTTTTTTTTTCGTCACATACCATTGTCCTTTATTTCGTTTCAAATTTTCTTGAAGCACTACAATCACATTTTTCGGCTACCGGTAAATCAACTTCCATTAATTGTTCTTCTATTTGAAGACCCATTTGCTGAAGATCAATTTTATCATATGAGGTGTTAGATGATTTGGACCTTTATCGCTATCGTGGAATTCCTCGTCTTCAAGTAATGAGGCGAATGTTGATGTTGTTGGCACTTCTATATGAGTGTTTCAAAATACGGAATCAGTTTCGTTTTCTTTTACAAGTAAAACATCCCCTTCATTGTCTATTGGAATTAAAAAATACAATTAATGTCTGATATGTATAATTTGAACCTTCACTCTTACAATTTAATACGTTTTCCATACTTGATCGTTCGTGGGATATGGATGGTTCTACAGAATTAATATTGGACAATAAAACGAATATTGAAATACATAACTATAAACTAAGAAATTAACATAGAACGTACCTTGATTTTGACGAGCCATAGACAACATTATATGTGATCTATTTAATGGTTTGTTGCTTTTAAATATATTTTTAACCACTTTAAATAAATTTAATTGTCACTTTTAATTCGATTAAAAAACCAATATGATTGTTATAAAATTAGTCAAAGTTGATTAAATAAAAAGTTATTGCACTGCACTTCGTAAACAGGCTTATTTCTGGTTAATTCAAATTAAAATTTTCGTAAAACAGCTAAAACCGAGATTATAATTTTACCGACCAAATGGCACAGTGGGTAAAGCTTTGGCGTTTGGATCGGGAGGTACCGGGTTCGAATCCCGATAGGGGCAGGATGCAAAGGGAATTTTCATCTACAAATTACGATTTGTGATGAAATGGAACACATCTATGACCCCCTGTCGGAGTGCAAAACTCATGGGCCGACCCATCTTCCATGCCAGTATAGGCTGGTATGGAGCTATGCAATGTACAGATGGTAATAAAATCGGACCTATAACCGTACGTCCTCGAATTGGCCGACACTGGCGAAAAAGTAAGGACGTAAATAAGCAAACCGCGAAAGAGTTGGGAGAGCCTTGGCCCCAGAACAGATAGCAAGGACTAAAAAAAAAAAAAAAAGATTATAATTTTCTAATTTTCCAAAATTTACTAAAATCACTTTTGTAAAGAAGCCTCACTAAAATTTACCCACATGAAAAAAGTATCAAATTTGAGGAAAATAGCTTAAATCGAATTTACTTATTACACTAAAGCGAAAAATTTATATTGAGTTTAGCCTGTCTACCAAAACGTTTTTTACTGATACGTTTGTAATAAACGATTGCTTAAGTAAATTTTAGTCGATTTGTAAAATTTTTATTAAATTTATTTTTGAGTTCGTATCACCAAATGTTAGGTAGCCACCTTTGAAGTTTAGGCATTAGGTTTTCGTAGTATAGAAACGGTAAAACAATATCAGAGAAGGAAGTTGTAAATAGGGAAAACTCCGAAATCTATCAAACAATTTGAAAATAACGAAATTTTGATTTTGGCTAAAGTTATTGAAATTTTATAAGACAAAAGGTTATATAGAGATATAAAATGGAATTTATGAAGTGATATAAAACATAAATACAAAAGTGAAATGCAAAATATTTGAAAATTACAAAATGTCTCTTATTTGATTACGAATATGCTTTGCATCGTTGGATGGAGAGTTATTTGAATGCTCAAGATTAATTTGTTCAATTTCTTCATGCATCGGATCATCACAATTGACAAAGCCTTTAAATATTATGTTGTATGCTGCACAAATATTGTACAATGCACAACAAACATTGAGAATTTTAATTGCCTTTGCTGGCGAGTAGTGTAGCTCTCTAGCTGCTAATAGGCACCGAAACCGATTCCAAACAATCTTTCAATTAACAGTCCAAACAATCTTTCAATTATTGATCGTGCTTTGGAGTGGATATCGTTATATTTCACTTCTGCACATCCATCTGACGCTACACGATATGGTGTTAACAGCCACGGCTCAAGTGGGTATCCCGAATCCCCTAATAAATTAAAATAAAATTAAGATTTGTAGACTAATCATTATTATCTTTTTATTAACTAATAGCCAGTTTTGTTCTCCTTTTGAGTGGTAATCTTGTAAATAGGTCCTTTCTTAACATAACGACCACACAAAAGAATCGTGATCCTCCATAACAACCATTTACTGATTTAATGATCAGATACCTAAAGACAAAGTATAAATTGTTAAAAGTCACGTTTACTTTTGATGAAAAATATTACCACCATGGCGTTGATACTACGTTTAAGTTTTCGATTAAAGAATTGGTTTTCATTTTTGTGTTTCCGAATTATTTTGTATATGACTCCCATCTAAAGAACCTACCTACACATTGGGAATTTCATACTTTTGATAGAAATATTTTTTCGCTTCCTTTTTTCCGTTTGGAGTCATCTCTAATTTTATCCATTTAGGACAAATTTTATTTTCAATGGCTTCTGAAACTTCGTTCAATACCTCCGATATACTCTGTTTGGAGAGACCAATAAAAAGGTCTTCCTCCACACTCAATTGATATCCACCCTGAGCGTAAAAGGGAAGCCCTGCGGCCAGCTTTATCATTGCTGGAGTGGCAGTTGACGTACGCATTGATCTTAACTCATCTTTTATTTCTTCTAGTACATAAGAAAAAGATTATTTTGATAGACGAAATAGTATTAAGAACAAGAAAACGTAAATTGATTTATTAATTATAATTATAAACAATTTTGTATATCTATAAAAATACATACGTGTTTGACGCAATTTCAAGAATATTAGATTTATCTCTTAATCACTTTCTTGGAATAGCCATGGATACCTCATTTTCACTATCATCATCACTACTACATAAATAAATTGCAATAGACTCCATTTCATAAACAATTTTTATTTTTGAAATGAACTAAATTTTTTCTTTATTCTCAAAAGCAATTTGACATTACAATTCAAATTGAAATATGGCAATATTTTGATTTGATCTGAAATGTTCAGATCGGAATACACGGTGCAGTAAAACAATTTGAAAACTAAGAACTTAAAGTTGTACTGGATGAAAATCCGTGTGAAAATCAAAAAAAACTTGCAGAACAGTTAGGAGTTACTGGCTAAGCCATATCACTTTGATTGCATGCAATGATAAAAATACAGAAGGAAGGAAAATGGGTTCTGATCGAAGAAAACATAAACCAAAGAGTTGACATCTGCCTGACTTTATTTTCTCGGTACCAAAGAAAGAATTTTGCACAAAATCATGAAGTGGGTGATGAAAAGTGGATTTTGTACGATAATACAAAAGACGCAAAACCATGGGATGATCAAGGCCAATCAGTTGCAATGGTCATTCAGTTGCAAAAATGAATTTTCATGCCAAGAAAGTGTTACTGTATATCTGGTGGAATTTGAAAGGAATCATTTACTACGAGCTTCTGCAACCTGGTCTCACTGCTCCAGTTGAACGTTACTATGCCCAATTGACCAAATTTAGTGATGATCTGGAGGAAAAAAGACGCCAAGGAAGGCGAAAGGTGATTTTGCTGCATGATAATGCTCGTCTACATACTTGTACAGCAAAATTCACCCAGGAACTTATCTTCTCCTTAGGCTAGAAAGCTTTACAGCATGCGGCGTATTCTCCAGGATTGGCTCCCTCTAATTACCACTTATTGAGATTGATGTCATCATATTTCAAAGAGCAGCGGTCCACGAAATATGAAAATGTGCAAAAATGGCTCGACGAATATTTTGCTTCGATAACACCAAGCTTCTATCGGCCAAGGCATTCGTCATCTACCTGATAAATGGGAAAAGACCATCGATAGTAATGGCGAATATTTCAATAATTACTCTTTGTAACAATTATATTTTCAGTAAAGTTGAATTTGACCAAAAAATAAGAATTTATACTTGCACAGGGAACCACATTTAAAATAAACTTTGCAAAGAGCTTTTAGTTGTAACACATTTCTAAATATAACTGTTTCTTCAGGTGAGATTCCCACTTTTCGAAAAACCATTATTTTTTAACAAATTTTTTCCAACTCCTTTTAGAATCTGTTTTGAATAATTTTTTTGGACTACCTATATTTTGTTACAATTTTTCTTAAACTGGAAGAAACAGTTTGTTTCTCTGCCAAAAAATGTTTTTTCTGAACTACTACGATTTAAATCAGACAAATAACTCCTCCATAATTTTACAGAGTTTATTAAATTTGCAAAGTATACAATTTTAACCGAAATGAAATTGAATTTGTAATTTCGAATTGGAAACGCTACAATACTCACTTCCCAATGAATTCGGAACGATTCATGAGAATCATTTAAAATAATTTATCGAAAGGAAAGAGCAAGATAAATAACTTTATTTATTTATTTACTTTACTGTCATCAGTAATCCTTCATTATTATTCGAAACGAAGTGGAGTTTTAATTTTCCGACCTGATCTAGTTTGAATTTTATTTTTCGGTGGTAATTTAAATGCTAACCCTTTTTACAACCGTTGTATGGATCAAATCCGAATTAAAATTGGAATTTTGTCAATGTTATCTTGCAGGGGCACCCCTGGAACCGATTCCATGTTATCAATATTCTCTATAGATGTCAGTTACTTTCCGTTTACTTCTATAGTGAAGAACTTATCACCTCGTTTAACTACTTTATACTGGTACAAGGAGCTTGAAGAGATTTCAGTCAAGAGAACTTTACTGATAAACATTTTGACATTGGAGTGCCTCGATACCGGAGTTGGTCTAATTTCGTCGAATTGTTTTTTAGATTAATAAAAAACAAACTGTGGAATTTGGCCAGCGTCATTGGACTTCCAAATACAAGTTTTTTAAGCTCTTCGCTATAAGCTAACCTCAATCCCAACATTACGGTTAGTAATAAATTGCTGTTTTGATAAATCGGTGCCACCCCTCAATCATAATGACTTCGGATTGTAAGCTGATAATTTGTTATGCAATGAGATACAAATTGCGACACCTGATCTGTAAATATGACGTTTGGTACCTCGAAGCGTGAAATCCTTGAGGAGTACACCGCAAATGCAACAATGGCAGCAGCTATATCCGATACAAGAACCGGTTCAGCCCATCTAGTATATCGATCAATTAATGTTACATAATATCGCTGATTATCGGAAATAGGTAAAGCACCAATGATGAGAAGGCTTCAAAAACTTTTTTCGGCAATTCAATTGGTATAAAAGCTCTTTGAATAGCAGTCGAAACATCACAATAAATTGTTTTATTTGAATTAGTGAGTTTAATGAAATTTGCATAAATTTTATTTCGCATCATTGATTTGTGCATCCGCAATTTGAGCATAATATATCCTTTCAGAGGATAGCTGCAGCTAAATTATTAATATCCCGAGATGTGTTGGATGTCGGTAGTGTCTTCGATAAATCCGATAAATCCAGGTGGCGAAACTGACATGGTGATGTCTTTTCCGGATTCTGATAAAAAGCGTAGATTAATGGTTTGAGATCCGGAAACAGAGTAACAAATATTTAAGTTGATGCCAGAATAAGCTGCAAGAAACTCTCTGCCATAACCACTATATCTGCGTTGCGTATTATTAAGACGAACCGTAAAAAAACTTACTGTGTGCATATGTGCCATGTATATATCTCTGGACTATCGCCATAACTTCCGAGTCTGATGCGTCCACTGTAATTGCTAATTTTGCAGTAGAGTCTGGATGTGCAAGAAGAATTGTTTGAGATAACTTCTCCTTACAATTGTTAAAGGCTTCAAAGGATTTCGTTGACCAATTCATTGAAGTCTTACTTTTTTTCTTATAACCTTTCAAAGAATCGTTTAGTAAGATTTGGTCATCATATCCAAAAATTGATTGTGATGATTAACTGTTAATGGACGTTCAAAATTTTTTAGTACTTGGACTATTTTGGGGTCGGGTAAAATGCCTTTGACATTGACAATGTGTCTAAAAATAATTCAATCTCTTTTGAAGCGAACCCACCTTTAGCAGGTTTAACCGTTTGAAAAATCATTTCTAGATGTTAAGATTTAAAAGCGATTAAAATATAAATCTTAAATATAAATCTTTCAAAGTTTGAGCTGCATTCCTGAAACCGAAATGGGAGTTTTTGGAATATCAGACGTGAATCGGAATTTGATGGTAAGCTTGAACGAGAGACCACCCGATTGGACACACCATCCAATGTTGAGAAAACTGCTCATTCTTCAAGATGATACCAAAAGTCTTGAAGGTGTGAAATTGGATAGCGATCAGCAATGGTGACGCGATTTAAACTACGGTAATCTCAACATGGTCTCCAATCTCCGGTTTTCTTCAAAACGAGATGCAGAGAACTATACCATGCGCTGTTACAGTCGACAAATACCAAGAGTCATAAGATTTCCGAATTCTTATTTTTCTCAATTTTCATTTTATCCGGTGTTAAACGTTTAGTATTACAAGAAACAACCAATGAGTACTTTGATGTTTAATTGGTTTAATATTCATGGTATTGGTTAAAATTTCAGAAAATTGAGGAAGTAAATTTTGAATTTGCGAATTCATTTGTAACTTATCCAACTCTCTGCACAAGCTGATAGCTCCGATCGCATAACAAACGATCTTTATAAATCCACAATCAACCCAGTGTTTTTAAGAAAATCAGCACCAATAATAGGTAATGGCACGTCTGTAATAATGAATTCCCATTTAAAATTTCGCCTAAGTCGAAAATCAGCATGCAAAATTGTTATTCCTTATGCCAAAATGGGTGTTCCTTTTGCCGCCAATTATTTTGACGTTGTGAACGCTTGCGGAATTTTGCATAAATTCAACAGAACTCGACACATTGGCCCCACTATGTAATAAAAATTTAAAGTAAGCTCTAATATTAACAGGCAACTGACATTTACTTCATCAGGGATGGTCGCCACATCCCAATGAGAATTTAAAAATCCCTATTGTCTTTTTTATTTCAACAAAATTAAGCTCTTTGCTTACAATTTTGAGCGTTTCCTCCGCATTTAAAATGGAAATAGCATTTTTCGTATTTTATGTCGTTTACATTTGGTCTGAACCGCGATGTGTTTCTAAATTTACCACTTGAATTTGATCGTGATCGAGAACGAGGATTAATTATAGTTCTAATTTGAGATAAAATTTAAAATATAAAATTTTCTAATTTTTAATTTAAATTTGCAAAATCACCCTTTAACTTAGATGCTGGGTATTGAAAATTATTACCAGACGATGATGGATCAAAAAGGATTACCAGAATTAACTGCACTTAATTTAATTTGCGGGATCACCTCAATTATCTTGTCAGATCATTCAGCCAAAACATTAAGCGCTATGTCGTTTTCAAAAGTGGTTTAAACTACGTGCACCTGAGATGTAACTCTTTCATCCACAATGGTCTAAATCGTTTTTTATTAAAACTATTACCGGCATTTAGACGGATTAAATTTAACAAATGCGATGGTTTTCCGTCGTCCACTGCTAAGTTAGCTTAAATATTGTTTAACTGTGACATTTCAGATTCACCCAAAACTCTGGTTACCTCCTTTTTCAAGACTGTATAAGGTTGCAAGCCTTTATTAAAGAGAATTAACTCCTAAAATTGAACATGCAGTCGGAAATTTCACTGCATTCGAAATTTTTGATAATTCAGACCAAATCTTAGCTACATAAAATTATGATTAAGAATCAACCCGTGGAGTTCTGCCCATACAAAGGGTGTGGTGGTTTGAAACGAGTATAGGTTAAATCTCGTGTGCCGTTGCATAAGCCATTTTTGGGTTCAAATTGTGCAGCAACATAATGATGTACCTTTCTTGAGCAGCTCATATAGAAATTCCAATGGAAAATTCTAATCGGAAATTGAATTGGAATACATCGTTAGAGTCATGGAAAATGGCAATAGCGGCACTGTAGAAGAGTAATGGCTTGGCCATTTCAAGGAGTGCTTATTGCAGCGATGATTATTCGGTTGGATAATTCCTCATCGCTTAGATCGCCAGGCTTTTCACCGAAAATTAAATCAATTTGGTTGTATTATCAACCATTTCTGGACGAATTTGAATTATTTCTGGATCACGTAGTATAGACAATTTTTACAGTTTTCTCTCACCAAGTCTTAAGAGCCATTAATTCAGTAGTTACTGGTCTCCACTTCGCATGTTAGCAGTTAGCCTCGATTACCTCGAGGTACTAGTGAGGTGTCTGTCTGAAATTACTAGCGATGACGAAAACATTGCCTCCAATTATTTGTATTGTTCATGATACATTGATGATGATTGTGTTGATGACCAATGCATCTCAGCCCATCCTTTTGTACCATCGTTACCTCAACAATAATAATGAGCGATGCTGATTTTAAGACGTTTGTATCAGACGACGCTAAACGCATAGATAATACGGATATATCGAGTAGTAACACTGGCCACTTAAAACCAACCAAAGATATCAGAGTTCTGTAGAAGAACGTTTTGCCAGTAGTGTAACCCCAACCAGGGCTGTTCCTGTAGCAGCTTCAAGAAATTTGATAGTCTTAGTCGAGAGTATGACGGATGTCCATAAATGCCTCATGTTGCTTCATATTGAACTTTTCGGTTTTAATTTGAGACAATTGTGTTTCCTTAGCTACGTCATGATCGCTTTCTGCTTGTGGATTTATTTTGGGAGTAGGCAAGCTGAAAGTAGCGCATTATATACACTCGCTTGAATAGTCCAAAATAAAGTTATATTTAAATTGCACGGATGTGCTGGCTGACCAAAGCCAAAGATTAAAGTAACGATGTCCCGTAGTTGTCGGGGAAGTTTTTTAGTGACTGCCTCTTCTAAACATATCGAACAAATCAGATTTCAGCAAACTACGAACCAATGCACACACACTTGAAAGATGGATGGGCAGTGGGATTTCAATTTTGGCGCACTTGGTTTGGGTTACTAAAAGTGTCATCTTCTCATTTCCATCCTCGAATAATATTTGCTGATGTGTGAAATGCTGACCTCTACATTGATATGCGCATTGTATTTTAGCAATAGGCATGTTCTGTATGTTAAGTTCACAACATAAGAATTGTCCATTTGTGCACCTCTCGCAGTGCAATCGCATCTTGACGACGATTATCTGTTAATAACCGTTAACGTTGGCTATTGTGTCGTCCAGAAATTCCTTTTGGAACTATTTTTTGCACTTTCGTTTTTAAGCACAATCTCTCGCAATTTTGGATTGTTTCGGGATCTGACGTGATCGATTAATATAGTTCAAGTTGTTGGCTTCAACTTGCAAATAAGGATCAATCAATCATTTCTGAGTTAAACAATCAGCATTCTTGGTTGAGTTGAAATCATTGCGAATAGCTGTTTGGGCGATTTGCAATTTGCCTTCACCCGCTGTTGCATCGTTATATCGACTACGTTAGAGTGGCGATCTCGATGAATCGCAAAGCTGACTTGAGTTGGCCGAAATTCTATTGCAATTGCTGCCGTGCTTTCACGTACCTCAACCTCTCTGATCATTTGATAAATTTGTGCGAGGCGATTGTGGTGTCGAAAGAATCGATCAATTTGGTCTAGAATTACAAGTGGGCTATTTGTGCTTGCCATGTGTTGAATGCGTATACTCCGGCGTATTTGCTCAGTGG
Organism: Nephrotoma guestfalica; assembly: GCA_963691935.1. Classification (NCBI taxonomy): domain Eukaryota; kingdom Metazoa; phylum Arthropoda; class Insecta; order Diptera; family Tipulidae; genus Nephrotoma; species Nephrotoma guestfalica. Next base: position 107,189,792 of record OY829914.1, read on the forward strand.
AGTTGGTCTTCCTCTCGGATTACTCGCTTGAGCTGTTAAGTTGTTTGTTGTTCTAGTCGAAGTTGAGCTAGTTGGGATTGGTGCTCTTCAGGGCTTTGTAAAGCTCTTCCAACTTGGGCAGCCTGAGACATAACAGTAAGCCGGGCACTACGTTGTTCTACAGTTTGTTGATTGACCCTCAGTCGTTGTCATTTTACCTTATATGTAGTTGTACTACTTTCTTCGTTCTGGCGTTTTCTGTGGCGTACTTGGCTCTATCTTTGAAAGAGCTTTTTTGCGTTCGTTGGGTGATTCAGTGTCCTTTGAACTAAATTGAGGAAAGTTAGTCAAAGTTCATTTCCAAAGAAGATCAAAACATGAAATCCAAATGTAGTTCAACTAAAATTGCTCGAGGTTTTCCAGAAGTTCGTTAAAAACTAAATATTATGTTTAACAATTAATTCACTTCTTTACCGTGATCAATTTGTAATAACCCATGTCTCAGACTGAAAAAAGTAAAGCGTGGAGTACATACAGTATCGGGATATTAAATAAATATCTGCTATTTATGATTAAATTCATACAATTGAGTAAAAATAATTGAAAATATTTAAGAATCCATATCTTCACATTTGCCAGTGCAATGGCAGAGTGAGATAATTAACCCGTTTTTTACCGTTGTTCCAATTTTGGACATATAAATTTACACCTAATTTCCAACGACTATATTACAGTAGGACTAGATGAAAATAATATACCATATGATCTATATTTCTGGGATCCCCGTTTATAAAATTTAGTGGCAGTGAAATATAGTCTGCATGTTGGGTTTTTTATTGCTCCGGAAAATAATAAAAAAAATATTTTATTTATTTCATTAAATTTGTGAATTAGTTAAACCTGAAAGTTGCCCAAATAGGATATAATTAAAAGTAAGCGAAAAAGGAGTTTATTTACCCAATGTGATTGTACCGTGTCCAAAAATGGAACAACCGTAGTAACTAACTATTTTTTTGTAGATTGATTGATTGATTGATTGATTTTGAATGTACGACCAAGTTCTTAGGCTTGAGTTCCCGGATGACGCCGGGTCCACCGTACACCCTTTTTTACACATAACAAAACCGAAGGATTGGATAGGTTAGTTAAGTGGGACAGAATCGGCCCGGTTACAGACACCTAGGTATAGCCGATAGTTAGTAACACAAAGACAACACAATTCTAATCTACTAGATGAAGGATAAAGGCTTAATAGGTTAATGGATAACGATGGTATTGGTCTTCAACAATTGCTTCTTTAAAACGGCAACCTAAGAAAAAATATTATTATTTCACATGCATCTGGAATTTTCCTGAAATTTAATTCTATTAATACTTTTCGGCTTCCTAACCAAAATTGGTTGACTCGACCCGTTACAGACACCTATGTAAAGTCGTTAGTAATAAAATGACAACACAATTCTAAACTACACAATCAGCAATTACAATGAAGCATTAATTCACAAGCATCTGTAAATTTCCTAAAATTTAATTCTACATTCATATTTTCCGGCTTCCTAAATAATTGAAACATTTATTAATTTAATCATTCTGCAACTCCGCAACTTACAGTCGAATTTCCTGAAACCAAAGTTATTTGAACTATATTCAAAATAATTCTAAAATTCATTAGTATATTTAGGACAATATATATACAATATAATAAAATTATACTTGAATAAAATAAATGTAAAGTAACGATTAGTATTAACTAAATTAATTTGGTTCTCATAAAACAAATAAAATAAATCGAATCCAGGAAAGGCACGCAAGGCCTTCCTAACTTCTAAGTCTGTTGATTTGATGGATTTATTTATAAAAAAATATTTATGAAAGTCACTTGTCCTTGTCATCCCTAATCTAATACAAATATGTTTATTTATAAAAATAGAAAATGACCAAACGAAAACTGGTTCCAAAAACAGCTAATCTGGAATCTGTAAGGTAATGTATTAATAATGAATGTTTTTCACAGCTTTAGAATCCCCAATACCTAAACAAATTCAACCAAAATTAAATAAAACTATTAAAGTAATCAGGAATCTGTAAGATAACAGAATTAATAATAAGTAGCTAGCACATCTGTAGGATCCATGATAATCAAATAACCCAATTATATGGTTCAATGCTTTAATTATAAAGAAAAAATTACATACATACATATATATATACATACACACACACATACACACACACACATACACACACACATATACATACACACACATATATATATATCTACAACAGCATTAAATAAATTATAAATTATATAATCGACATACGTCGATAATTATTTGTCCAACCTAGAACAAGTTAACCAAAACCTTCACCAATTTACAGTCTTCCAAATAATCTAGAAAAAAATTTAATTAAAAAGTGCATGATCCCGAAAAACTATCTACATATAGCAAATTTGACTGCATTTCAAATGTACTCCGTAGCTTCCATGTAATTTCAAATATTCAAATATTCGCAGAAATAGCAAAGTTATAAAGTTAAGCCAACAATTCCAATTCGATCACAGCCGCCTACCTCTACATGTCCTAAACTAGAGTTCCAAAATACGTTAAATTATTATTTTCACGTTCAAAACAAGAATAATAAGAAATTTAATTTAATTTTACACTAAAACCTAAAATTCAAATTAATAAATTATTAATTTATACTTCTACAAGGATCTGTATATATGAATGCGATAATACGTTTTCCGCGGAACCAATCTACCGTGTAAATCGGAGGATGGGTGTATATGAATGAATGAATTCATCTGTCAAGGAGAAAACGAAAAGTACAGAATAACCACGATCATGCTTGTTTAGTTTCTATCCAATTTCGTCATATATTTATCCCCTCAAAATTTTGTTTTATGTATTTTATTTGTCTATTTCCTGTTTATTTTTTTTAGTTGAAACTTGGAAGGGATAAATTATAAAACACTAAGCATGATCATAATAATCTATTCTCAGTTCTCACTCACGCAACAAGCGCAAAACAAAAAATAGAAATGTATGTATGTATATATTTAATATACTAAACCAAAACATATAAATGAAATGGTATTTTATTTTACGCTCCTCTCTTAACACGTTTACGCAAATAGAAACAGTTAAATACATATTTTATATAATTAAAATTTATTTCAGAAAAATATGAATTAAAATAATGAAAAACACTTATCTTAGGCATCCATTGGAATCAAAAAAGTCATACATATTGAAGATTTACATACACTGCGTACGTTGCGTTCAAGCAACGGTATCAAAATATTTACATATAAACGAAAATTGTTATGTACATATTCTATACCATCACAAGCGCACCGTACACAGATTAAAATAAATATACAATACGTACAACTATTCACTTCACTTATTAAATTCACGCAAATTATTATTGAAATTAATATTTATTAAAATTATCAACTATATCAATATTATACTTTTTATTAGTTAATTAAAATACATTTAAAATAAATTATTTATTTATTTAAAGGAGAGACAAAAACACGTCCTTCCTCTACGACGATCAATCGCCGACCAGTAACTAACTATTTTTTTGTAGATGACAAAAAAATTGTTCACGTTGGCCGAAGCTGTGGCTGAAATGAAGAAATGACAGGATGAAAATAAGGATGTACCCGAGTTGCAGGAAGAGTTTCTGGGCGAAGATATCCTGGCCATGAATAATATAATCGAAGATTTCCCTCAAGATATTGCAGGTAGTGGTAATGGTTGTAATGATGGTACAATTTTGGATGCTGATGCTATCTAGGACGACGACGATTTAGCCCCATTGAGCTACCGTAACACTATACCTATATACAACAGTAAGTGGAGTTTGCCTCAACGCCAATTGAATTATTTCTCGAGTTTTTTGATGAATCTGTATACAACTTGATACTATATACAACTGCTAGTCAAAAAAATGTTAGCAACTTCAACATGACTCTTTCATGTTTAAATCGTTTTTGGGAATCCTTTTGTTTTCTGGACATCATCCTGTTGAACACCTATACTGGTCGGTATCTTTGGATTGTGGTTTTAAAATTATAAGAAATGCAATGCCACGAAGTATCTTTTTTAAAGTTAAATCCAACTTGCATTTAGCAGATAACAATAAAATTGGTGCTTCAGATAAATTTTATAAGGTGAGAACTAATATATGAGCATGATATCCAGTAATTGTTCGATATTTGGAATTTTGTCGCACATTTTATCTATAGACGAATCAATGTGGCCATATCACGGGCGTCATAGCTGCAAAGTGTTCATTCGTGCCAAGCCTATTAGATTTGGTTACAAGATTTGGTGCATCACCTCTGCAGATGGATTTTTATATAAATGTTTTCCATATGGTGGTAAATCGGAGTCTTTCAGTCCAGAAAGAGGACTAGGCAAAAATGTAGTACGCAATCTTTTAGAAATTGTTTTTGTTTGTTTAATCTTTTAGAAACAGCCGGAGAACCATCTTGTACATTTTGATAATTTTTACAGCTCGCATGGCCAATGATGGCTATTTTGCAACGGGCACTGTCCGCGAAAACTGAACTGGAAAATGCCCATTGTTGGGCTTAAAAGAATTAAAAAAAAAGAGAGAGGCTTTTACCAAGGAGCTTTTGATGATTATAATCAATGTATTGGTCTAAGACGGAACGATAATTCCGTTGTAACATTTATGTCAAACTGCGAGACGATTGAACCCGTTGCCCATGCTAAAAGATTTTCGCAGAAACAAAAACGCTACATTTAAATAGCTTGCCCTGAAATTGTGAAAGCTTGCAATAAAGGAATGGGTGGAGTCGATTTATTCGATAGATTTATTTCCCAATATCGCATAAAAATTAAAGGGAAGAAATGGTGGTGGCCTTTATTTGTGAATTGTTTGGATGCCGCAGTTTCCAATGCCTGGTGCTTACATAAGATGGTGTCTGAAAACCCTATGCCATTATTGGCCTTTCGTCGAGAGTTAACTTTGGCATTGTTATCAACTCCAACAGATATAAGCTATAATACTGAATTAATTGGGCGTATGACGGGGACGTCATTAGATACAACTCTTAGACTATCGCATCAGCGGCATGACATAATAAAGATAGCAAATAGTAAGCAAAAGCACTGCGTCTGCAAAAAGAACACTACGTCTAAATGTTCCCGATGCTCAAGCCATAGTTATGACATTCCACTTCATTTAAAATGTTCACCGCAGTTTCACAACAAAAAATAATAAGCTGTATTTACATAAATTTTGAAATTATTTGCAAATAAAAAAAATTAAATAGTGTTTTTACTATTGCTCCATTTATGGAACATTCCATATCTCCGAAAATACCAGCCAAATCTGGATGAAAACTTGTAACTATATTTAGTGAATCAAAATACGTTAAAGTTTTAAAAATCGTTAAAATTGCTCCAGTGATTTTATTGGCGGTAAGAAACGGGTTCGAAACAAAATTCGAAATGGATGCAAAATTTTGACAAATGGGATCAGCCCAAGAAAACGAAAGTAATTTGAACGTGCTTTATGCAAACTCATGTGTCTCTTCCAGAACACCTTCAATTACCAAACATATGTATAATTTTAGTTCCGCTTCTCATCGCCGTATATCTGATTAGATCAAACAAAAATTTTTCTCGCTTACATAAAAAAAAGAAAAATATTTTTTTGCACCCAAAAATCGAAATTAATCTAATCATCAATGCCAATCAATAATACATAAATGCGTACAGACATACTTCTAAAAGACGTATCGTTAAAATAAAAAATCATTTTGATGTATGTTTTGGGACTTTGAAATTTATACACATTTTAATAAAAAACAAAAATTATTATTAATTTCTTAAATGATCATCATATTTTAAAGATTCATTTATAATAAAATAAAAAATATACTTAAAGAAAAAATTCGGCGCCGTTTGACGAGTTTTATTTTCTTAAAAATCATCTTAAGTTATTAGTAATATTTTTTTTTATTTTTCCTTTTAATGTTTCAAATAAACATAACAACACACCAAATACAAAAAACTAAAAATAAAAAAAATGATTGACGAAAAGTGATTTGTCTTTTAAAAGTCAAAATTATATATTGATGAACCATCACAAAAAAAAAATAATAATTTCAAGATAAACCATCTCGGTATATACACACACCGTAAGTGATCGAACCTCGATTATATTGCAAAAAAAAATGTCGTTTATTTATTTCATTTTAAAATTAGATTGTGGGGATCAGAAATTCAATTAAAGTTTCGCCAACGACTTTGCTAAAAAATAAAAATCGCAAAGAAAAAGTATAATCAACCCTAAGGCTTCGCTTTTTTATGGCTCTTGATTTATTTTTTTTTATTATTTCTTGAATAAAATAAAATAAAATAAAAAAAACTAAATTGTCTTACCTGACATTTCATTTTTCAAAATAAAACATTTTTTTGTAGTTTTTCTTGTGAAATTTGGTTTTAAGTTTCAAGAAATGAAAGACATTCACAAGAAGACGAAATAAAATAAAGACAATCAATAATACTCCACCACAGTTGGATTTGTTGCGTTTTTTTTTTAGATGAAACCGAAATTAAGTTTTTCTTTAATTTTGTGTGTGTTGTTGGTCGTCTCTCTCAAATTTTAATTTTTTTTTCAGGTTATGATAGTCCAGAAGTATATTAAGTATGGCTAAAAGATTTGGATAAGACAGCATTTTTAGTCTGTGTGTTGTTCAGTTTTTTTTTGTATAAATATATTATGTGACACGCCCATCGCGAAGTCATTAATATTGGACATGAGTTATTTTAAAATAAAATATTAGATCTTAGATTAAGGTATATACAAGGGAACACAGTAATGGAATTAAGATAAACTGCTTTACATTGTTATTTACCAAATAATTCCTTACTTTGTTGGCTTGATTGGAAGGTGATATGGAATCCGGTTTAATTTTGATTGGATAACTTTGACGGCTTAACTCAAAATTAAATTTGTCTGAGATCCCTTTATTGTTATACGCCTGCGTTTAATAGTTTGTATTATTACTAGCCTACGAATACCTGGTAGAATTTAGTCAATCGAATCTTGTTATTTTTCGGTAAGCTCCTGACTGAGTTTTATCATAGGTAAATAATTTATTAGATAACTGCTGGATAAAATTAATATTAAATAAAGCATTGCATGCCAGAAATTACTCCCATTGCGTATCATGTTGGGCAACTGATTTAAACTTTTACAAATTCCATTAAAATTTAAATATCTTGATTGATTGAACTGCAGGGCCAAGTACTGGACAAGTGTCCCGGATAACGCGGGGCCTATTCCTACATCATATCTACTATAACAAGAGGAAAGGATAAGCCTTTTTATTTTTATTTTAGATCGTACCGTACAAGACAACATAATTTTAATCTAGCAAGAAAAATTATAAACGTTGAAAGGTTACTAATGATATTGGCGTTCATCAATTCTTTCATTAAATCTGCAACCTGAAATTTATTTCTAAATTGATCCTTTTAGGCTTCATAAGCAATATATTAATTTAGTCTTTCTCGAACTTAAAAAAATAAATCCCGAAAATAAATCACATAAAAGAAATGCGTTGGTGCTGAAAGTTACAAAAATATTTACTAGGTACTAATTGGCAGACTAATTGTTGGCTGCACCTGCTACTCGAACATATTTATATTTAATGTTATATGATATTCCCAACACCCAGTGAATTTCCTGAAACCAGAGTTCATTTAAATGAGATTAATTAATACACCGTAACCTTTTTTCATTTAATAACACCATTCCAAACTAGTCCCTGCGTTTCTTTTCAAGAAATTTAAATAAAACACAGAAAAATAATTTTAATAGCGAAGCGACGAATGTGACTTTATTTGAAAGAAACAAATTTTATGTCGTTAATGTTTGAATATGATTTCGGACATGTGGCCGCCGTGGCTGGCAGTACATGGCGTAATCTGGAGGTCCAATTTTCGATCACTCTTCGCAGCATTTCTGGTCGTATTTGGGCAATAACGGGTCGAATCATGGCTTCTAAGTGTTCAATAACCTCTGGCTACACGAACGTGGTGGCAAGTTGACAGCTCGATTTCTCGTTATTAATCGTTCATCAAATGTTTGTTTCAGTATTAATTATATCGTGTGCTGTATTGTATGTGGCCCCGTCTTGTTGAAACCACATGTTTCTGAAGTCAATACCATCTAATTGAGGCACAAAAAATATGTAATCATGTCTCTATACCGGTCTCCCTCGATTGTAACGTTTTCACCTGTATCATTTTTGAACAAGTATGTTATGATGATTGGTTCTTTCCATAAAGCACTCCAAATGGAGCTTCATCATTCATTCCTACCCCAATTGAACCTTGTAAGCTTGTGAACCAAGATCTGATAGAGCATGCGACTTGCGGATAAATGCGACTCTCGCGTTTGAATGGAGCCTTGCCATCCTCATTGGCAAATCGCAAATTATGATTTCGTTGGCAGCCGGATCATTTTAACGACGGTTGGCGGATTTGCGACCACGACTGAAGACTAAACGGCGAGGCGCAGAAAAAATTGCTGCAGCTGCTGCAACATTCTCACGTTTATCAACTTTGCGAATGATTTTATAAGTATGCGCCAATCGATTATTTTGTCGAAGAATCGGTCGATCTGATCGAGAATGATCTGAGGAGAGCTAGGGGCCGTGAAGCTATTGAAAGTGCATTGTTAATTAATCTGATTTGATCACGGAATTAGCTATAGTGAGGATTTTTTGGATTACTCATATGATCTTGCATACAAAATGATATGTAATGCCGTTCATATGACCTTATTTTGGAAGTTTAAGTAAATAAGTACAAATTTCGTATATTTACTTGGAAAATAAGGAATATTTTGAAATTGTTCTGGTTATTAAATACAGTTATAAATTCTGCTTCGAATGGTTGCAAAAACTAACAAAGTGTTTTTCTACATAAAATATCTTGTCCTGTTTTTTTCCAACAGATTTTACATTGTTTTAATTGAACTATTCTCTCGGCGGAGCGTGTAACCGCTCGACAGTGCATACCTGAGGTGGCGGATCGCGTAAATCACGTCTGTTTTCAATAATACTGAATGGTAGGGAGAAAATAAAATACGCTTCGCGGACTAAACAACATTAAAAACATTATTCCAGGTAGAAACTGGAACTTCCTACTAAGGAGAAGGGTAATGCATAGTACTCGTACGATGACAAACAGTCGTGACCAATAAAAGTTATAGCCAAAAAATCTGCATCCATTCTGCCAGCCAAAGAAAAAAAAAAGTCTGACTTCCGAAAAATCTAAAAATTAAAAAAGTTACTAAAATTGTGCAGAGGACAAATAAAACCCCTCTGCGAAGAAGACATAAAAAATATTTATGAAGTTTGATATATCTTAAATTCAAGCGTAAACAAATAAAACTAACCAATACACCCCCACTAATCTAATTCTCACTCAATATCAACAAGTACCCCATTAGCTCTCTGAATCATGGGCATTACTCGCAAAATACCGTACCCCCAATTTTAATAAAATCCCAGCTCTAAGATGTTCAAGGCGTGCGCAGCTAGCATCATAGAAAGGAAAGTAAAAAAAAACTCAGAGCAAGTGTAGAGGCTGAATAGGTTGTATTGCCAAAGATCTTCGGAGGATGCCAAATGAGATGAAAATAATAAAAGATAACATATAGGGAGGGCCAAAATGGGGGCCAACCTAAAGTGCGGCTAAAACTAGAACACAAATAAGTAATGGCTTTGACCGTTATAGTCAAATGTTGCGAGCTTTTTCGTTTTTTACAAATATTTTGAAAATTATATCATTTTAAAAAAAAACGTCTGTGAATTAAAAGATTCTAATTTAAATTTGTAACAATACCGGTCCAAATCAGTTTTCCCAATTTTAAGCGGAAATTACGATTTTGGACAAAAACTTGTTTTTTCAACAAAAATTCGGCTCTGTACAGCTCAGACGGGTTGATTGATCGGGATGATATTTCATAATTAAGCTTTTCCAGTAAACATTCGTGGTAAAAGAAAATCAGGTGTTGGCTACAACACAACATATTCACCCCTATATTTTTAGTAGAGTATAAAATAACAGAAACACTGTTTTAAGAACTACTATCCAAGGCTTGCTATAACCTCGACGCTCTCGGGTTATAAACTTATCGCTTGGCCTATAATAGTGTACTTCTCGTCACATGCTCAGCCTTGATATAAAATAAACTATTTCTACAACCCCGAGGGGTCTATATACCAGTCCAAATAATAACCTTACCTGTACGTGATGCTGCCTGTTAATCAACCAACGAAGCTCGACCGAGAAACGGAGAAATAACCGAACACTGAGAACCTTGGAATTGATGTTTTCTCCACTAACCTATTAACAATTTCACCGGTTAGTTTGGTAACTGCTTCAATAATCAGTCCTTAACGCAACGAGTGTACAACAAACAGAAATTTTTACCCGGAACTGCTGAGTTGGCTAATCTACTTTCTAACGAGGCTACAAATTATTCTGGGATGAGCCAACCATTGCGCTGCCCAACTTAACAATGAAATCGCTAAGTTAAAAAAAGAAAACCTGTAGTTAAGGTAGATCGGACTAATAGAAGCTTTGGAAACTTCTTCTACCAGTTATAATGAAAACAGCACAATTGCCTGTATTAATACTGTGTTTCATACAGATGCTGCGGAATTTGCAAGAGAAATTGGTTGGATGCATAAACAGAAGAAAATACCTTGAAAAAAATGAAGAGAAAAATTTTGGACAAAAGTTTAGGAGCATTTACAAGAAAAAATTAATGAAAATAACGAAGCAGTGCCTGTACTTGAAAAACACCAACAACAAGAACAACGCAATGTTGCAATGAATTCAAAGGCACCACCATCAATTTAAGCGATTAGCCCAAGCTATCGACGAAGTTTGGCAACAAAGGCTTGAATTTAAACTGCATTGTACACCTGACTATGAGATGAAATTATGAGCTCACTATACATAACAAACTGCTTCTGTACAGGCAAATGCTAGCATCATTATGAACTTATATGGTATACATTTTTAGGTTTGGTCAGGAGAACCAATGTACATCCATAAAGATGGAATACGTCACCGATTAAATAAAGAAAAAAGCAAGGAAACACGTATCGCAATTATCTCTCCTAGCCAAAAACCGCTGGAACTGGGCATTTCTATTAAAATAAGAAATTATTGTAAAACGAATAATAAATAGGTTATTTAACATCAACCGAAGAAACTAATTTAAATTAGATAAATTACTAGATGATCTCTGAATATCAGTTATAATATTGAATAAATAAAAAATAAAAAAATCTCCAACTCCATTTTACCTTTTCATGTTTATATTCCGAGTAAAAACCGTCTTTTTAAACGACCAGTGGTAAACTGTTGTTTTTAAAAGTCAATCACAAATTAATTAAAGTCAATAGTTTCAAAGTAGTACAAAATTTATAAATGATGCCATTTTTTAGAAAGTGCACATTTTGAATAATATTTTTTGTCACCTTTTAGTGCGTAGCATGTAAACGTACCTTGGCGACCATCTTGTGTTTGCGTATCATCTTCATCCAATAACGCTTGCAGCTAGGTGTCTTCAAATGTTTTTGGTCTTCCGTAGCTTTTCTTGGCCTCAATGTTGAAATCGCAGAGATCTTTACAGATAGTGTTCGATGTGGTGGGGCATGATGGCCGTAGGCCTCCTCAAGCAAATGACGTGCTTCAGCTGCATTTTGTTTTCAAGTTGAAGCAGAAAAGCAAAGCTTCCCGCACTGTTTGTTTGGCAGAAAACTCGACATATTCTTAAAAAAAATATTTTTGCGTTGCGATATGTCCACAATATGAGCAAAACACAACTACTGACATAAATGTCAACTAGACATGTCGCTAACATCATCCATGTGTGAACCCGGAAATTTTTAATAGATATTTTAAATCAAAATGGAGGATTGAATATGTTTTAGCCAACATCCGGCTTTATTTTACCATAAAGATTTTTGATAAAAACTGTCTTGCAATGGGTTGGGGAAAAATAAATCCATTATTTTTTCGCTAGATGGCTTTAGTGAAATATAGCTCGTGATGTATTTGTGGCAGGGGACCACACTTTTACTCGTTGGAAAGGGGGATTCATGTACTAAAAAATTGTTGTCATTGTTGTTATTGATCGATTTAGTTGTGAGTTATAGCGTGTCAAAAATGGAGGTAAACAAAGAGGCAATTTATTATATTTTACAATTTTACTTCGATAAAGACAAAAACGCAAGTCAGCCAGCTGAAATTGTGAATGTTGTCTATGGTCCCAATACTATCACAGCCAATCACGCGTACATTTAGTTTCGTCGATTCCGTTTTGGTAATTTCGATATCAAAGATTCACCATGCACTGGAACAACTATCGTCGAAAATGTCGATAAAATCCTCGAAATTATCAAAGTAGACCGGCGTGCGAGCCGTCGTAGCATCGCCCAGCAGCTGAAGAGTGACCAAAAACAGTTTCACGCCATCTGCATAAGGCTGGCTTCAAAAAGAACTTCGATATTTGGGTGGCACACAAGTTGGCGCAAACAATTTGATGGACCGTGTTTCCATTTGCGAATCCTTGGCTAAACGGAACGAAATCGAGACATTTCTGCAGTGGATAGTGACTGGCGACAAAAAAGGGCTCATATACAATAATGTCAAGTGGAAACGATAACGGTCGAAGGCCGGTGTAGCGGCCCAAACAGGGGCCAAACAACGATAGATGGGATTTTAATTGAATCATCTACTATGAGCTGCTGCCCAATCACCAAACCCTCACACGTCCATGATGACCCGCCAGAAGCACCGAGAGCTTGTTTGGGAGGTTATTAGTTTCGGCCTATGGCACCAAGCGATTATTGTCTCTTTTTGTTCATGGCAAGCGCTCTTGATGGCATACAAATGACCTCACTTGTGAAAACTGGCCATCTCAGTTTTTTTTGCTAATAGAGACTAATTTGCTATTTTGCTAATTGGCTGGTCGAAAGGAATTCGGAGTGCACCACACCTCGATAATCGAAGAAAACTGTCAACAACACCTTGATTTTTGACTTGCTCTGACGTGGTTTTTTCGGCTTCGGCTCACCTTTGGCACGATATTCGGCCGAATGATCGTCTGTTTCCGGGTCGTAAGCATAGATCCAAGACTCATCGCCAGTTATAATACGTTTCATGACATCCTGGTAGTCAGAAAGCATTCTTTCACAGACGTCAACGCGACGCTGTTTTTCCAAAAAATTGAGTGATTTTGGAACCAATCGTGCTTTTACTTTTCTTAGGCCCAAATGATCTTTCAAATTGGTTTTCACTGATTCTTCCGATATTTCAACGATACCAGTAAGGTCTCTGACTGTTAATCGTCGATTCTCGAGCACCAATTTCTTGATTTTATTAACGTGTTGATCATCAGTTGATGTTGATGGCCGTCCTAGACGTGGTTCGTCGTCAACATGTTCTCGACCCTCTTTGAACAATTTGTGTACCATTCAAAAACACTTGCTCGCGACATACAATTATCACCGAAGGCCTTTTGCAACATTCTAAACGTTTCGGCACCACAAAATTGATTCCACACACAAAATTTAATGGAACTTCTTTGTTGAATAATTTCACTCATTGTAAAAATCGCCGAACGCACTTTTTGTACTTCAGAAAGACAAGCGTATACTAAACAGTAATGATTATTTTGATGTGACATTTGGCACAGATGTCACTAATAGTCATACCAACATAGAAAAAAAAATCGACAAAATTCGTTTTCCGCGCGAAATTAAGTTAAAAAGTCTTACTACTTTTTGCCCACAGTAGTAATGATTTTTTTCTAAATAAATTATATAATCATGCTTTTCATGAAACTTTTTTAAAGAAATATGCGACTCTTTTACCATTATTTACAGGTATTCTTCGTGATGGAAGTCGGTTAAGCAACGGTCATACGGAAAACTACTTTGCTTTCCTTAAGCGAAGGTTTCCTTTGACCAGTCGTACCCTGGAAGTTGGTAGAATGCCCCTGAAAGTGGGTCGCTTTATCCGCGAGTTGAATAAAAGAAATTTAACGGTTTATAAAGAAATATTTTATTCAGTCCCAAAATTTTCAATTAAGCAACTTAAAACTGTAACCGGAGTACCACCTAAAAAATCTAGCCATAGCCTTTTCGATTGAACGTCGAACTATTTGGAAACGAAAAAATATTTACGCCTCACCAGTAAGCGGTGGAAAGAAAAAACAAGCAGTTTTGATTTTAATTTCACCAATTCCTATTCTAAGTGTGCCAACAACGATCAAAATGTCACTGCCATCGAAATGTTAAGCCAAAATTCAAAAACACCAAAAAGGCAAATAATTTTTTTTTAAATGCAATAAAACAAAAAGTTCTCAATATTTTTTCAAATTTATTTTTTGGTTGTAAAGAACAATCCTTCCGATTAATTATGGAATACTATTTCATTCATATGACTGCCTCGGTTGGCCTTGACGTACCCCATACGGTCGGTCTAATTTTTGAGCACATTTTCGTTCGTATGCGGCATTTTGTCTTCAATGGCAATGCGAATATTGTTCTTGAGAACGTCAATGGTTACTGGTTTATCGGCGTAATACTTATCTTTGACGGCACCCCAAAGATAATAGTCCAACGGCGTCAAATCACAGCTCCGAGGCGGCCAAATCACATTAGCATTTCGGCTGATAATTCGATCTTCGAAGACAGTGCGCGAAAGATCAGTTGAAACGTGTGCTGTGTTGCACGGAGCGCCGTCTTGTTGAAACCAAATGTTGCCTATGTCCTCCTCTTCAAGTGCCGGGAACAAAAAATCGTTTATCATGGCGCTGTAGCGCTCATCATTGACAGTAACGGCGGCTCCTTGCTCATTTTCAAAGAAAAATGGCCCAATGATGCTACCGGACCAAAATCTGCACCAAACAGTCACTCGTTGAGGGTGCATCGGCTTCTCTACGATCACGTGTAGATTCTCCGTGCCCCAAATGCGACAATTCTGCTTGCTTACATAGCCACCAAGATGGAAATGCGCCTCGAAAAGATGATTTTTTTGCCTAAATCGGCATCTCCTTCATCGACTTGAAGGGCAAACCCACTCAGCGAACCGAAAACGCAACAAGAGAGAAACAACAAGAGGATACGTACAGATGGATTTGTGAGAATAAGAAGAGTTTTGGCTGTAAATCAAGAGTTAGCTCCAACATTAACGAAAATGATTCTCATACAGTAACAAAAATACTTACAAATCATAATCTTGCACTGCTATAAGGTAAATGATTTTGTTAAGAATCAGGCAGCCCAATCTTCGGACAAACCATCCAAAATTATTATAGAAAGCTCAGTAAATACTTTGGAAGAATGTTGATCTTACTTACCTAATGCAGAATCTCAAAGAGAATAAATTTTGCGAGTAAGAGCAGCTCCTTAGAGTCACGGAACCATCACTTTGAGTGGCATTATTATACCAGAAAATTTAAGAGCTGTAGAATGAGAAATTTTTGTTTTAAATGAACATGACTTCGATGGTCAGAAAAATATCATATTAGGAACCATAAATAATTTGAAACATCTTACTAATTCTTCACTGTGGCTCATGGACGGGACGTCTGAAATTGCTCCTAGAATTATGCAACAACTTTTTACAATTCATTCTAAAATACACAATGAAATTATGCCTATTATATATTGCATCATGACCAGCAAAAGTCGGTTGGCATTCAACAATTTTTTGTTTCAAGTTTTTGCAATCGCGCGCGATAATAAAATCCATCTAAATCCAAAATTTATTATTTCTGATTTCGAAAAATCAATTGTTTCTGTAGCCAAATTGTTCGTTCCTGCTACTCATTTAAAGGGAAATTTTTTCCATTCTGGCCAAATTTTATAGCGACGATTTTCAACATGTCTCTCAGCAATATATGGTAACGATGAAAATTTTACTTTAAAAATGCGTATGTTAAAAGCTTAGCATTTCTCAAACCTGATGAAATATCTGAATATTATAATGCATTAAAAAGTGAATTTAATTCCGATTGCAAAAAATTTCTATATGGTTTGAAAAAAATTATCTATTTGGAACTAATCGAAAAAGAAACATAAAAAACCAACAAAAAATTATAGAACCTTCTTATCATCCGCATTTCTGGTCAGTAGCAGATCTCCTTGAAGAAAGTTTACCAAGGACCCAAAACAGTGTTGAAGGTTGGCATAGACGTCTCCAAATAATTAGTTCTAAACCTCATCTTGGTGTTTATGAGTTGATAAAGCTACTAGAAAAAGAGTATATTGTGGTAAAGACACGCATACTCGTTTAAATGATTTTGAAGAGCATGCCAGCAAAAGTGAATATGTTCGTAGAACTGAACAATTGCAGTTAGTTAAAAAAAAAAAAGTAATATCAAAATTAAATTTGCGTAAGGGACTTGCCTATAATACGCGACTGAACTAATTTCATAAAATTTTATTTTACTATTTTTAATATTAATGAAATTTTTAAATAGTAAAATAATATAATTTTTTCAATCGAAATAAAAACAATTGTGATTATTTGTTATTTAATTCTTCAATAAATTTCAGTTTCCCTATAATACGTACTTGAAAAACTAATACGTACTCGCCTTTATAAGCAATTTGATTAGCTTGCGATTGTGTTGTGTGTAGTCGGAATTATGTTTAGTCGAGATTTTGTGTATTCAACATTTTTTGAAATCGGGATTTTAATTCGTTTTTATTTTCGGTATTTTATGTTTTCGAAATTTTATGATTCGGAATGTTGTGGAGATCCCTTGAAATACATGTAATTACCCGACGTAATAGTCACATTATTAAGAGCATGAGAAAAGAACAGGGATCCGTAATTGATGAGAAACGGATTTCTCTCTGTTCGTTAAGAATATTTTGGTTAAGAAATATGGATTTTGGTTAAGAAATATGAATTTTCGAATTTCGTAAGATGCTAAAATATCTAAACGTATGTTTTTGGGTTGTACGAGTATATGTACTGTGCTTAAATTGTTTAGAGCTAGCCTAAATATGTGGTATGATTTTCTAATGTTAAATGATTATAGAAAGTTGAATGATTGCAACCAGATAAATGTTCTTTAGCTCTAACTCCAAAATTGCGCCCAGTGTGTTACCCTCCAATATAGGTGAAACTATTCTAGGTTTATTGTTAAAAACCATTTTCTTTATTGTGTTATTATTTGAAAAAGCAAAACTAATATTGGTATAATCGGACACGATGTTGCTAATCCGTTGGCTAGTTTTTCCTATATACTCTAAGCTCCACCTAAAACGAACAAGAGGTCGTATGCTCAATTTAGAAATCTCTTTTATATATTGAGTGTCTCTTTAGTTATTTTTCCTGTCGGTATGATGAGGTTTTTATTTCGGGTGATTTCAATTTTGATATTTCTCAAGAAACTTTATTTTCTCGTAGCTATTTAAATATCTTAAATAGCATTAACTTGTCAGTTTATAATACTGAAGCGCCCACTTATTCTTATGCAACCGCAAGTGGTGGTTCTTATTCTCTCATTGATCACGTTGTCGCTTCTGCTGATAACTCCATTTGTTTTTTCAATCAATTGTCTCTTCGTATTGCCTCTCATCATGATCTGCTTGTTTTTTTCTTTGTTAATTATTACTCTCGTCCTAATAACTAAAAGTTTCAGCTTTAGGGATTTTTCGAAAATTGATGAATCTAATTTTTTTGATCAATTTGGGGCTCTATTTGTTGGGACAATATTTTTTCTCTTAGTACTTCTACCGATCAAATTGACTATTTTAATTCCTCTATTAATTATGTATTTAATAATTGCGTTCCTCTCACCACTGTTTATTTTAGACCTAGATCCCCTCTTGGGTGGCGCAAGAGATTGTGAATGCTATTTCTGTTCGTTTTTCCAAATATCGTCTTTGGAAAATGAGCCCTAATTCTTGGTCTTCGCTAAGCAAAAAATTTTCAAGGATAAGTTAAATCCTCACTTCCCTCTAAGATATTTTGGCGTAACGTAAGCAATTTGGGCCTTGGTAGTTGCAAAGCGGGTGCTTCCACCCATGATATTTTCAATATAGATTTAGTATCCGTAGAATCCCCAAATTCTTTTTCGTTTGCAAATATATCTATTGCCGATTTGCATTCTGCAATTTGGGAAGTTAAATCGCAATCCACTGGTCTAGATATGGTTAGTTTAAAATTTGTTAAGCGTATTTTACCTATTGTATCAAGAAGTTAAATATTTTCAATTTTATTTTAACGACCTCTTTATATCTCGCTCAGTGGAAGAGTTGAGTAAAATTATTCCTATTCCTAAAATTATCAATCCTTCTGAGCTTTCCCATTTCCGCCCTATTAGTATTTAAAGGTCTCTGTCCAAGGCGTTTGAATTGGTAGTAAAAAACCAAATTCAATCTCATATCGATAGTTTTAATTTGCTTAGGCTGTGTCAATCGGCTTTACTGAATGTTTGTGATGATATTCGTCGTAGTATGAGTAAAAGAAAAGTGATTTGCCTTACTTTGTTGGATTTTTCTAAAGCGTTCGATTCAATTAATCACCAAATTTTGTTTAATAAGCTTATTTCAAACTTTAATTTTTCTCTCTCTGCTGCTAAATTGATATTAGACTATATTTCGGGTCAATTCGGGTGGCGGATAAAAGAATTGTGTTTATTAAGTATGTAAAAGAAAGTAATAAGTAGATTTTCGATTAGCACCCCGGCCATCTACATACACCTCCAGCATTTAACTACTAGTATTAGTTCACACGAATAAGCTTAACAAAAGGAAGTAGTTACATATAGATTAAAAGCCGTTTTATGAAGTACCGCATATAAATTACTTATAGTTAATCGTGAGAAATCGTTGTGGGGCCGGAAATGAGTTTTAAATTCGCGCGGGTCATGATTAATTTTTAATTTTATCGCGCGCACCGTAATTTGATTCTAATACCTGTACGCGCGCCTCTAAAGTTATTTCCAAGAATCCAAATTATGTACGTACATAGCAAAATGTTATTAATAATAGTGTACCGATGCTAAGACCATAAGGAAGATTTGTTTTGTATAAACTCATAATTCATATGTTGAAGAAAAATCTGCTTTTCGTTATTTCGATTTATGCGAGTTTTAAATTTTAATTTTTAGTTTGTCGTACTCTGTCGTGACTATCTGTCTGACATAAGAAATTATATACATTTAATTCATTCCAATCTCCTTGAAGATGAACAAATTTCACTTTGAAAATGTTTCCATACGTCTGCATAATAAATACCATGGTGATACTTTGGTTTTGGTACATTTACATAAACGTGATTTTCATTGCAATTTTCCCTCGGCTTTGCTTTAACCTATAAAATACACTAATAAATCTATTTAAACTATCCGATTTTGCAGAAATCGTATATTTATGTGCTTCTTAGAGTATTCCAACTATTTCTAAGATACGGAATATGTGCAACATGAAATTACCAAGAAAACGAAGAAAAATTTATTCCGTGACTTTGAACAAGAAAATTATGATCGATGACGAATTACATATTTCAAATACTGTGATTTAGTTAACTCAGGGAGATCGCGTACATCGCTTGATCTATCTGTGTGTAGATCGATACGAGATATTTTTTTTTGTTTACCAGTCAATTGGGTTGACTTACAATATATTACCTCTTCATCATCCGCGTATGTTGTATGTGTGTTATGTGCTGCATCACATACTTGCTACATGTTTGAGCATAATATTTTTGTGAAAATTTATTATTATTAAATTTTAGAAGGTTTGTAGATAAAATAAACTGATCTGTATATATTAAATATATAGGAGATTGTGGATAGATTTTAATAGATAGATAACAAGATTTCAATTATAATTTCGTATCGTTTTGCTTAGTTTTTGTTTTGTTTTCTTTAAACATTTTTTTTTTGCTAAGATAGATCACGATCATGATCAAGGAGAGATGTTGAAATAACACAGAAAAATATATAAGTTAAATTGGTTGGTGTATGAATCGTCTGTTGATGAATTTTTTATTTAAGGTTAAATTTGCAGTTCAACATAATTTTTAGAATTATTCGTGTTTTTCTGCAATGTTATAACAACAACAAAGTTGTAAAATTAATTTCTACCTTGCATTTTTAACCTGGTAGTTAATTTAGTTAGCTGATCGTTTAAACTTGCTTTTTTAACTTATTGATATTATAATTATGATTATTAAATTTTTTTTGCTTATAAAAGGGGTGAATCGAAATAGATCAGTTTAAATCATTAAAGTTTTTCCCTCCACACGCTATAATTATACGATCGTTTTTTCGCCAGCGTTGTATTTTGTAAAGAAGCATGGATTCATGATAACTGAGCTATAGAGACCAAACGGTTTTGGTTTAATTACTGTTTTGGTACCAACTAGAAACCTTGTTACTAACAGTTCATAGTTCATTTATGTATTAAGATCTCACTAACGCCTCAATATTAGAATCACGTTATAATCCGACAGATGTAATAATTTCATGAGTTAAAAATAAAATTCCGGAAGTTACATTAAATTGCTTTATATTAAAGTATGTAAAAGAGCCTTGGGTTGTGGAATGTTAACATAAAATTGTTGCCATACCGGACCAAAGTGAACTTTTTAACGAAATGCCTAGCTACACAAATTAATGAAAAGTGTAAGTTCTAACAAGTAAAGCAATGAAAAGTGTAAATAACAAACTTTTACTAAAAAAGATTTTCAAAAATGTAGATTTGATACAGATATCGGCATCAAATTTTACCATAAGAATTCTAGTCTAAAGGTTGGGGTTATTAAATAAATAAAATTAAAGTTTTAAATGATGTATACAGTGCTGGGAAAAAAATATGGGCAAACATATTTTATTGCAAATTGGAGTCTTTTTTTGCTAAAATTACAAAACTTTTGAAAGCAATTGGCTTATTTTTTTCATTTTAAATACATGTATGCCGTAATGTTTTGAAAAAAAATGTACCTGCAATTTAGGGCAAAACCCTGAAAAATGCCAAAATATTCAAAATACGTTGATTGGAGTTAAAGTAACGGAATAAATTAAACACCTATGTTTTAATTTTTTTTTTGTTTGTTTGTTGTTTTTTTATTGATTTATAGAAATTCCATCTTTAATATTAATATTTTGTTGGACCGCCTTTTGTTTTTATTACACCGGTACAACCCCGCAACTGATTTGCAAAAAAATTGGACAAGCAATTATTTTATTTTACGCCTACCGTTCTTGGCCGTCATTAAGGTGCAGATGTTTTATTGCCTGTAATTTTTTTGATTGAGTATAAATAGTTCATATTTTGTAAGATTAAGTTATTCTATAAGTGATCCTAGTCAATTAAAGAATAAAGAACAATTTTAGTTAAAAAACTGGGAAAAGTTAGTGAGCATTGTGGCAGCAATATGTTGATTTTAACCACGCGTGAAATAGTAGAAAGATTAAACATTCCTAAAAGTACTGTCGCGTGGAATATTAAAATAAAGCGAGAGATGGGCAGTACACAAAGAAAGAAAGGCTATGGAAGGCTCAGAAAGACAACGCCAGTGGAAGATCGTTTCATAATATTACAATGTCGTCGGGACCGTTTTAAACTTCATCGGACATAAAACGTGATGTTGAGCGAGCAACGGGAAAAAAATTTCATCCAGCTTAGTGAGAAAAAAACTTGTGAAAGCAATTATTTGAGAGCACTTAAACCAGTCCAGAAGCCTGAGTACACATTACTAGTGAAAAAACGTTTGCTATGGGCCCAGGAGCATGTTTCTTGGACTCCAGAGATGTGGAATAATGTGATTTTCTCCGATGAATCAAAATTCAAGGTGCATGTTAGAGATGGAAGAATTCTCGTAAGAAGAAAACCGGGCGAAAGGCTTAGCAACGAATGTCTTTTAAGACTTTTACCGAAAAATGAAGGAGGTATGGTCTGGGGATGCTTTTCTGGAAATGAAACCGGTTGATTGTGCTTCCTTAGTTCCTAATTTGAGCCTTCTGTGTTAAAGCTTTTTGACGAGATTTGCAAATTTATTTTTCAACAGGATAAGCCTCCGTGCCATACCGCCGAAGTTATGAGTTATTAATTTTGAATTGTACATAAAAAAATTGCCTTTCAGATAAACATAAATAATTTGTTAAAAACTTGTTTTTTGCGCTTATCTCTTCATTTAAAGGTAAAAAAGTACTTCGAAGAAAGAAGTATCGATGTGTTGAGCTGGCTCCCGTATAGTCCAGACTTAAATTCCATTAAAAATAGTTGGCCTATAATAAAGCTAGAAGTAGCAAGAAAGCACCCAGAATCGATTAAAGCTTTTAAAAGTTTGTTTATGACGATTTGCGAATCCATACCTCCTACGACTTTAAAAAATTTATCAAATACATTGAATCGGAGGTGTATCGCTGTAATAAAAGCAAATGGCGGTTCAACAAAATATTAATATTAAAGATATAACTTCTATAAATCAATAAAAAACAAAACAAAAATTAAAAAATAGATGTTTAATTTATTCCAATCAACGTATTTTGAATATTTTGGCATTTTCCGGGGTTTTGCCCCAAATTGCAGGTAATTTTTTTCCAAATCTTCAGGTGCCGATAAGAAATCCCCACCAGTTGAAACATGAATTAAAATAACTCAATGAAGCAATTCACTATGCTGCTTTGGCAAGTACCCCCATTATACAAAATAAGAAGAAGCTTAACATATCCTACCCAATGGAAGTTAGAGTATTGGTAAAAGAAAAACAACGGTCACGTAAAAACTGGCAAATAACTAGAACACCGGAGAACAAAACAATTCTTAACAATTTAGGTAACAGTCTCAAAACTCTCCTTAAAGAAGTTAAAAATGCATCAATCAACAGATATTTAGTTAGCCTAACCGATGAAAAAAATCTGATTATTCTCTGTAGAATAATAATCAACGAAGAGACTCAAAAGACCCAAAATGCAAGTGCCTCCACTTAAAAAGGAGAATGGAATCTGGGCAAGAGCTCCTAAAGAGAAGACTGATCTGTTTGCGGAGTATCTCGAGGATACCTTCCAACCACTACCAAGGCAAACGGCCAATGAAAATATAATGTCAATCCAAAAGCTAGATGATTTTGATATACGCCCAGTACCTCTCAAAGAATTAAAAGAAGAAGTGAAAAGCTACATAAATGTTAAAAAAGCCCAGGATATAACTTGATTACTTGCCAAATAATCAAGGCTCTACCAGATAAAGGATTTCGTAAGCTATTACACATAATCAATGCAAGATTCGGGTTAAAATATGTTCCGTGGCAATGGAAAGTAGCAGAAGTAATCATGATAGCAAAACCTGATAAACCACCTAACGATAAAAAATCGTACAGGCCAATTTCATTGCTGCCAATTATGTCAAAACTCTTTGAAAAATTATTACTAAAAAGACAAACCAATAATTGAGGAGCGACAACTAATTCCTCCGCATCAATTTGGATTCGGGGAGAAGCACTCCACAATTGAACAGGTGCATAGAATCACGAACGTTATTGAAAGAACGTTAGGACGCAAAACAGTATGCTCCAACATATTTCTGGACGTCGCCCAAGCATTCGATAAAGTTTGGCACAGTAGACTGGAATTCAAGCTGCATAGAGATCTGCCGAGGCAATTCTATGCCATACTAAGATCTTATTTATCTAATACACATTTTCGTGTGAAATATGAGGGTAAATACTCCGAACTAAAGAAAATCTCTGCCGGTGTCCCACAGGGGAGTATCTTAGGACCAATCCTGTATTTATTATATACAAGGGATATTCCACCAACAGATGAAGAAACCATAGCCACCTTTGCAGATGACACAGCAATCATGGCCATTGGAACTAATGCCGCTGATGCAACGAGCAAACTCCAGAAGATTACCAATGTGGTTTGTAACTGGACTGAGCGCTGGAGAATCAAGCTTAATGAGACGAAATCCACGCATATTAACTTAACATATCAAAAGGATTCCCATCTACCGATAGTAATTAACTCACGGCCGGTGCCATATGCAATCAAAGCTAAATATCTTGGCATGACGCTCGATGCCAAGCTCAAGTGGAGAGAGCACGTCAAAAAGAAAAAATAATAACTTAATATTAAGATCAGAAAAATGTATTGGCTCATATGTAGAGGCTCTGAGCTTCCAATATACAACAAGCTGCTGCTATATCGGCAAATACTAAAGTCGATATGGACCTACGGTATTCAACTCAGGATACAGACGTTTCAAAAAAAAGGTTCTCCGTAGCATCGTAAATGCTCCGTGGTACACAAACAATGATGGAACACATCAAAGATGAAATAAAAAAGCACGACGCCAAATACGAAATAAGGCTCCAGGAACATGGAAACCCCTATATTCGCCATATGATAGATAACCCTGTCGCTGAAAGAAGACTTCAAAGAACGAGGCCACTTGACATAGTAAACATACCAAATTAAAATTATATTTTAAATAGGTTTAATTAATTTTGGGACTAACCATTGGGTTTCACCCCAACAAATCAGAATTATTTAAGAAATATACAATTTGTAAAATTGAAAGATAAATGGCTAGATGAGCACAGTCTCAATTGCTATCAAAAGTTTTGTAATTTTAGTAAAAAAAGACTCCAATTTGCAATAAAATATGTTTGCCCAATTTCTTTTCCAACACTGTACATATGCGAAACTATGGCCGATCCCAGGAATCTAAGAGACGTTACCAAGTGTGGACATATGTCGTCCAATAGATCTGTTCACAACAGTTTCATTAAAATAAAAAGATTTTTCAGTGGCTCCCGACAAGTTTTAAAGATCAAAATTTCTGAAAAATTCAAATATACGTCAAAATACTTGATATGGTCCATTCCAGGAACCTCAGAGATGTTACTAAGTGTGAACATATGTCATCTAATAGTGGACAAATTTAGCTGTTCAAAACAGTGCTTTGACGAATATTTGAATTCTTCAAAACTTTTGCTTTTTGTTTGCTGTAGAAATGATTTCGAATTTATTTGTTGTCGAATGCTAAGTGGAAGTTGGTTAAATAAGGCAGGGGCAGTTACCAGGAAATATTTTCTAAAATGTTCACTAAAAAAATGTGGAACAACAAATAAGAAACGATCATTGTTCAATACACGATGCCCACCTCGCAAATAAAATAAACGTGAAACCTTATAAACATATAGATGTTGTAATGGGAAAACTTTAAAACTCAATAATAATGGCCAAGGAGAAACTCGTGAAGACTTAAAATACATAATACGAATAGCATATTTCTGGACAATTTTTAAAGTTGAATGATAGTAACCACCCCAACATGATAACGCATATTCAAGCCAAACAATACCGATTTACGTGCTAAGAGACTTTTTTATTTTATCGACATGTTGCTTCCAACTCAGATTACAATCAAACTTAACTCCAAGGTACTTGAAGCTCTCAACAGTTTCAATGGAAATACACTAGCTGGAGCAATTAACAGCATTACAAAAACTGGAATGATACGTTACCGGTGAATGTAAACTACTGCTACCCAAACTAAAATGCATAATCTTAGTGTTGTCACTTAAAATTAGGAAATGGTGGTCAAACCAGTTCCTTAAAACTAAAAGATCGGTTGCAATTTTATGGCAAACATCAGTTTGTGAGGACCCACGATAGCATAAGTTCATATCATCTGCAAAGGCAACCATAGAGCTTGCCAAATTTGCACTAAAAATTGTGTTCATGTATATCAGAAATAAAAGAGGCCCCAAGACAGAACCTTGAGTAACACCAATGTTTAAGACATAAAGGCTGCCCACAGTACCATTCACCTTAACAACATGATTACGATTTGCAAGATACGATTTAAACCAATTATTAATGTTTCCTCTGAAACCAATTTTAGAAAGCTTATGCAATAGATGGTTATGATCAACCATGTCAAAGGCTTTTTTTATGTGAACAAAAAGCCTAGCGCAAGAGTCAGAATTATTTAGCATGCACGCCATTTAAAAATTCAATTAAAGCAGACGAATCCGTGGAAAACCCATTACGAAAAACGTGCTGACAATAACTTATAACACTATGCTTCTCTAGGAATACAACCATTCGAAATTTAATAATTTTTTCCATTATTTTTTAACAAAACTGGCTGTAGAGCAATAGGCCGGTAATTATTTAAGTCGCACCTGGAACCATTTTTATGAAGAGGTAGCACAATTGCTGGTAATTTTTATGAAGAGATAGCAAATTCGTCAATTATTAGACGATGTCAAAACTTGGTAACATCTCTGAGATTTCTGGAATGGGCCATAGTGTAGCAAGTTTGTATTTTGACGAATATTTGGATTTTTCAAACATTTTGGTCTTTAAAACTTGTGTGGAGCTACCCAAAATCGTTTTATTTTTATGCGGTTGACTGTTTTAAATGACGACGTATTTCCACACTTAGTAACTGAGCGGATATCTGAGATTGCTGGAATAGACCATAGTGTAGCAAGTATTTTCACGAATATTTGGATTTTTCGAAAGTTTAGCATTTAGCTACCCAAAGTCTTTCAGGTTTTATGAGGTTAACTTTTGAAAAGCCCAATTCGTTCTTTATTATGCGACTTATGTCCAAACTTGATAACATCTTCGAGATTCCTGGCCATAGTATAGTGAGCAAGTATTTTTTCGAATATTTGATTTTTTTAAAACGTTGCTCTTTTAATGTTGCCGGAATCTGAAGGGACCGATCTAATATTCCACCATTGACAAGTTTTCCGCGTCTCAGAGTTATTTTTGGACTTTTGGATATTTTGAAAATTTATTTGGGTGAAATGTAGCGAACAAAAACCAAACAATTTTTTACTATTAAATTAACATTTTATTTAAATTCATTAAAATCATAAAAAATCACAGATTCATTATAAATAATAATTTAGTTATTCAATAACTAAACGAAATAAAAATCGAAAATTAATCCTTATTGGGTCCATAATCTTATATTTGGTGTCGATCGCTAATTGGTGATTTCACGTTCGCGGGTAGAAAACAAATTCAAAATAAAAATAATTTGCTCAATATTTCAGCATAGTTTCAAACCATTACAATAATATAATTTCCATTCAAAATGCTAGAATGGTTTTTAAACTAGTTAACAATTTATGTTGCGAAACGTCAAAATAATTTTATAGAGTTCGTTCAACAACACGTAAGATATGGATACGAATTTAAGGATAAGTATTTAATGTTAAATAATTAATAATAGTAGCAATTCTAATTATATTTACTTTTTAGATTCATTGGTTGCTGTATTGTTAAGGTGGGATAGACCTGGTACTCGGGCCTTACTCGAGGTTAATTCTTAGGATTAGGGTAGGTAAGTTCCAATGCTTCTACTTATTTGATAGTTCAATTGATACACACTTTCGTTTTTTTTTTCTAGTTTGTGGTAGTCTCCAACATTCTCCCCGACATTGAATCGTTCGATTCAATTGGAAGTTTGCATAGTGCATGGATTGCTCGCCGGAATACGCCGTTTTTAGTTTTTATTGATGCCACTCGGACTAACCCATCATCTCCGGTGAATACTTCAAGTATACGTCCAAGTAACCACTTGTTTTGAGGTAAATTTTTATCGATGAGCAATACTACGTAATTGATGTCGACATTTATTTGCGCTGCCGTCCACTTCGCTCTAGACTGCATCGATGTTAAATATTCGACGTGCCACCGCTGCCATATGTGTCGTCGCATCTGTTGGATCATTTCCCATCTGTTAAGCCTGGATATTTTTTCATCTGAATGATCCTTTTCCGGGAGTAATATTAATGGATGCCCAATGATGAAATGGGCCGGCGTTAGAATATCTAGATCTATGTCGTCGGTTGGTAGCGCACAAATAGGCCGTGAATTTAAAATGGCTTCCACCTCTGTCACCAACGTCTGCAACTCCTCAAGAGTGAGTGTCGTTTCGCCAATGACTCGTTTCAGATGATATTTCATCGACTTCACCGCCGCCTCCCATAGACCCCCGAAATGAGGCGCATTTGGTGGATTGAAATGCCAGTTGACCGATTCCCTTGAAAGATAATTATAAATTTTATGATTATTTGATTTTATAAAGGAGAAAACTTCTCGCAGATATCTATCAGCTCCTATGTAGTTCGATCCGCAGTCGCTATATATATCGGTGCATAACCCGCGTCTGGCCACAAATCTCTTGAATGCAGCTATGAAGGCGTTAGTTGTTAGGTCGGTAGTCACTTCAATATGCACTGCTCGAGTACTCGTGCATACAAATAGACAAATATATGCTTTGACTGGCCTCTGTCCTCGGCCTCTTTTGTGGAAAACCTGCATAGGACCAGCGAAATCAGTTCCCACTTGTAAAAATGCTCGTATGTGTTGAACTCTGCATGTTGGTAAATTGCCCATTCGTTGTGACAATGCAACTGGGTTCGCTTTGAAACATGGCATACAGTTTCTTATGACTTGTCTTATCTCGTTCCGTGCTCTAATCACCCAATATCTCTGCCTCAAGATAGTTAATAAAAGCTGCGGACCCGCATGGTAATATCGAGCGTGAATATCTTCAATGATTAGCTTTGATAGCTTCGATGCTGGTATGATGATTGGATGCTTCGTAGCGTATAGCGCATGTGAATTTTGAATTCTTCCTCCGACCCCCATTACACCTTCCTAATTGAACTCTTTATCGGCCTCTTATGTTTGATGGCTAAGATATCTTCCAGCAGGCAATTGGATTGACTAGCTTTGCAACAAATTTTAGTCGCCGCTTCCATCTCTGTCACAGTAATAGGTCCCCTTTGCTTTGCGTTACCTTTGTGTGAATTGTGCATAAATCTTTTTACCACAGCAACTACTTTGATCAGCTTTCTAAAAGAAGAAAATTTATTTATTAATTCTGATAAAAACGAGTTGGGTTGACACTCTGATTGGAGTGTCATGATGAATTTGGCTCGTTCTTCTTCTTTATTGCCATAATGAAATTGTTGCTCTGGCCAATTTTCTGGATTACTCTGCAACCACGTAGGTCCACTCCACCATAACTCGTGGTTAATTATTTCTGATGGGAGGATTCCTCGTGACGCGCAATCAGCTGGATTATCTCGTGTAGGTACATGGCGCCAACTACCCGTTTTACTATATCCAATATTTGCGATGTCCTATTTCCCACAAATGTCTGCCAGCGCACAGGTACATCCGATAGCCAATCTAGTACAATAGTAGAGTCGGTCCAACATATTATCTTGGTTGTTGTAATGGCTAGTATTTCCGCGACCGACTTTATTAATCTTGATAGCAGATTAATCTTCTAAACCCTTCCTGGGCCGGAAATAGCGATTAATGTTTTAAGATGGTACGTAATTAAGTGATTGCTGGCCATGTGGCCAGCACCAGCCGTATGTTCAAATTTGGGTAAATGGCCAAGTTAAGTTAAATAAAAATTTGTATCTCTTAAGAACATTCTAGGCCGGAAATGATTCCTTAGGTTTTGAGTTGGTAATGATAAGGGTAAACTATGGTGAGCACCCACTGGATGGAATAGAATAGTTTCGTGTAAATAATAATAAAAAAATTCCTGGAATGAAAAACTGGGATAACTTCACATGCTTGCCTCTATCCATAACATCGTGGTCATCTAAGAATTGATGATCTTCTTGGTCGATAGGTTGATCATCTTCATTTTCGCTGTTATTGGACCATACCATTTGAAATATTTCATTCTCCGTTATTAGAAATCGACGATTATTTTCAGAGTAATAAATTTTATCCATTTTATATTTTAAATAAATGAAAAATGTATCAATGTTCTTTCTAACGGATAGGATAAATATTTGAACAAACTACTGTGTGACTTATGTGTGTCCAAATGCAAAATAAAATTGAAAATATTGTTCTTTAACTTGTGATAAATTTTACATGTGGGCACATATAAGTTACATAATTAAAACACAAGTACTTAATTATAGGCTATTATTACTTATAAAACTGACTGGCACATATATGTCCCAAAAACGTTAAAGAGTGAACTATGCCGACTTCCAGTTTAGTCTTACCTGTGTATACAGATCTCTGTACAGGTGGACCCATATTTCTCTAGACGGCAAGGTAGGAGCCGGAGTCTTCTGTGAGAAGCTTTTGCGAAAACTGACAAGACCCCGCCTTTTTGGGGAACATGCACGAAAGCTCGGTCTACAGACGGATGACTTTGTAGAAGTTGCATGGACGAAGAGGAGGAATATACTTTAGATAACTTCCTATGCTCGTGCCCGACACTATCATACAAATGGCATAGGTATTTGGGCGTGTACAGTATGGCCAGCCTTTCAGATCTCGCAAACTGTGGGGTGCGAGATATTTTGCGCTACATACGTAGAGGTAAAGGAGAAATAGGATCCTGTGGTATCACAACGGGCCACTACTGGTCCTAGCGTGCGAAAGCAGCCACTCCAACCTAACCTAACCTAACCTTGGCCAAGTAAAACACACACATATATGGTGAACGTAATTTTTCGTTCTTGATATGTTCGGCAAAGTTGTTTTTCGCTCGACTTGCACAACAACTATGATTCAAATACTATTATTGAACAACGAAAACATGCCTGTTTTTTACGACATTTTGTATAAAAACACCACTGGGTGCAATTATTTGGCCGGAATATTAGGAACAATTTCACTGAAAAAAGCAAATCGAAAATTTTAATGGTTCAAGAGCTATCAACGTGAAACTGAGTGTATATTTTGACAAATTTTTGACTCAGACCCAAAACATGTCGAAGACGATATCTCAAACATGGGACTAACTTTGAAATGGGACTTGAAGTTTACCCCCTGGGTACTCAGCTTGTCACTTTTTTGTACATGGTTATTATTAAGTACTATGCACATGTTTGTTTAACAAAGTTAAATAAAATTTAATTTAAGTTTTTTTTTATAATTAACGTGATACCCAATACTTAATTAAGGGTTGACCTTGTTGGTTTTCATAAATTTAAGCAGGAATAATCGTTTTGGATTATACAAGACAATTTTTTTCACAAATCTCGTAGGTTCAATTTAATGGTTTAGAAATTTAGTGTGGTGTATTCGAGATCTATGTACATTTTTCGTAAAAGAAAGTGGAGTGTCGGCCGCAACATAACACGCCTCCAATTTGTTTATATTTAATTTATCAAAGCAATTAACTTATGTGTTTTAAGTTGTTACTAATAAAATCAATATTAACTTAAGTTATTATCACTTAGATTAAACGCACTTTGCTCGTATTGCAGCTTGAACAAATTTGCGCTAAAGCTAATTGAAAACAATAGCTTTCTAGAGTTATTGACTCGTTTCCATGTAATAAACAGTTACTGAACGGACGAATTTGATGGAATTCCACTAATTATTCCCTAGATGAAAAATTTAGTGGAATCGACCTCACCAATGCACTTGTGCGCAGATGTTTGGTTCAAAATTAACCAAATAGAACCAAATTATTTAAAAACCTTTTATCATAAATTACAGCAGATTCAACAAACATCTATAATGGGTCTTGTGTGAAATAATTCCTTTTAGATCATAATTAAACATAAAGCTGTTTAAAGCTAGAGCTGTTAAAAAATCTGTAATTTGCATCAAATTGACTGACTTAACGATTTGTTGTTGTACTAAAACAGTATATAATTATCGAATGCGGCAAATTAAACCAAATTATGATTTACATTTTGAAAATTATCTTTGGTATTCGACGAGGGTCAGTATCAGCATTAATGATTATGTATAAGCGGTGCTGTACTCAACATTTTAGCAAATATTTGCAACTCATTCAGAACTATCATAATCGAATTAAAACTGTTTTTAATAGTCCAGAAATATACGTTTACAAAAATCAACAAAATTTGACGGATTCATAGTTGTGTACAAACAACACAAAAGATCTTTCAACAGATCACATCACATCAAAATTCATCTTTTTTTTCTGTTGAACAAAATAAAATCTTCACACAATGCCAGAAAGAAAATCAAATTATTTTTTGAGACATTTAAAATAAGACTCTGGCGCCTTACTTCTTATTACAATATAATATGGTAACAATAGTTCAACACAGAATAAAAAAAAATTAAATTTCATCTTAAGTAGATTGAAGAGAATAGAAGACGAATCTCTTTTACGCACATAATAATAAAAAATGACCGAATAAAAAAAATTGATGATGATCCACACAAAAAAAAAATCAATTATACAAAAAAATTTCACGGGTCTCAAGATGAGAACCAAAAAAATTACAATCGAGAACTATCTTATACCACACAGTACCGTACATATCTATAATCATCTTTACCCTACTTTGGATGATATAAATATTTTAGAAGGATACATACATATTTTGTTAACGCACAGTGATACGTCAAAGCGAAAATCGTTAAGATGACAAGGTGAAAACCAAATTAATTCAATCGCACACTGTATATCGTTCACATATTAAGAAAGAGGCTGCTTCTAATCTCTCTTATACACACATCACGGATGGATCATTGTTATGATAAATTAATGATTAGACAAGCAGCATATTATATAAAACATACATTTCTCATACACACAGTAATGTAATTATCGTTAACGAGATATTCGTTCGGTTTGGTTGAGTCGAAAATCGGAATTTTTGATTTATTTGTGATATCTCATCTGATACAAATCGAAATTGTTTTCTAACTAACAATTTTTTGTTACACAAATATTTTGTTCACGTGACTAAAGTTATTTATTAAATAAATATTTATATTCATATTTGAAATATTTAATAATTTATTATAAAAAAATTTGTATTTTGTTGAGCACAATTTCATTTTATTTTAACTTTTTGGAATTTTCAATAAATATTTTCCACATGATAGATTTAATATTGCAGCTACGAATAGTGTTTTTTGGTTTGTTTTGTAAAATTTTGATTTAATAAATGTTAGGGAAATTTAATTTGTGGAAAACTTTTTCTTGGGTGGGGGGCAACAAACACACGTGCTGTTCCACAAAATAAGCAAAACATCTTAGAAGTATTTCCCACGGTGCTAATGATGAAATATGCACATTGTAGAATAAAGTCGCGTGAATAATTTGTTCAAGACATGACCATATAGCTATCGTTTGGTGTTACTAAGTTTTGTTCAAAATGTTTAGCACAAAAATGTTACTTGTCTACGACATATTAGATGAAGTTATTAGATGTTTATGTTTTGAAACTATAATTTGAAATTCTCTACCTAGAGTTTTCAGAAATTTGTTAGTGTTGACGTCCTTTAGAAAACTTTTAAGATTAAATACTTTGAATAACTTCAATTGTACCCTTAGCAGCATCACAGATTTTGTGGCTTAATATTTTTACCTATTTCGAAATAAGTCGAAAGAACTCATTCTTTATACTCGTACATGTCTGGAAAAGCAATAAAATTATAAAATATTTTTACGAATGTGCCCTGTCAGATTCTGTCCGTACCACTGGATTGTGAATATATAGAATTTGACGGTTACAACACCAATTCTCGCAATTCACGCACTTCCGGATTATTCGCAAAAATGCCGGAAATAATCTCTGTATAATTTTCAAATATTTACCTAATCTGTAAGACACTACTGGAATATTCCTGAAATATTCCAACAATAATTTTCCCACTTTTGTTTTACCAACAATTAATCACAACGACAAATAATTTCCACAATCATTTATTAATTCACTTAATACATCATATACAATTTTTAATTACACCACAATTTGCACTTAACACCACTTATTAGTTTCTCGCTATTCACTTTCGCTTTTAGTCTGTCCGTGTACTTAATTTCTCAAATGTCACACCAAGCCTGACTCACTGTGTTTGTTGCACTCGTATTTATACATCGATAATTTTGGATTTATTCTAAATGCAATGTTCTAGACTACTATGTTCCACTATACAACAAAACTTTTATAAAACAGCCTTTAGTGCCACTACTCAACCCCAGATGTCAGCAAGTTGTAATGGTCTACTCTTTAACCCTTAGAAGACCACAAAAAATGTCACGTAAAAGACCGGAAGTGTCCAACGGACCGCTATATTAAAAATGCTTAGAAGAAAATATAAATATACTTTTTTATTATTTTTCATAGAGTGTTCTGTACATACAAGTAAATGACAAATTTGAGAACTTTGTTTCGATGTTCTGGAAATCCTATTTGAGCACAAATTTCATCTATTTTTCATGGTGGCTCTAATTCGGAGCTTGTTCCACTGGAGCTTGAAGCTGGACCCTTCGACTTCATCCTGAAGAAGTTGAACAATTTCCTTTTGTTATGGTTCACGTAACCCTTTTAGACTCCTTCTTCTAATTTGAGGTTTTACTAAGCTTTTAGCAACTGATCTCAAAAACACTTTCCAATACAGTTTTTTGTTCTCATTTAATTTTGCATAAATCATTTTAGCGGCAACTCCACCAACATCAATTATATTATAGAAGAAAGGCAAAGGTCATCGTTTTGTTCGTCTATGTACTGTACTAGTACTCCACCTTCCGTATTGTTATAAAATAAATTTATTTCAGATTTGTGTTTACTGCTTTCATCTGTAATAGTAGTGTTATGTTTTGTTGATAGCAAAAGAACGACACGATTTTTTTTCAGAACATAAGAAACTAAAAACATATTTTTTCGATGTTCAAAACAATTACTCTCTGCTTTTATTAGGCATAAAATTTATAGGTATATACTTTTTATTTATACATAATTTGCCATCGCAAGTTAAACCATTTGACAATAAAGACTCTGCTAGTGGCTTACTTGTAAAGAAATTGTCGAATGTTACGTTTCTGAACGATCCAAAGTAAGGTTGACATAATTTGTCCACGACTTGCTGAGCTAGGTTTCCATTTCGAACTAAACACTCTTTTCCTAAATAAGAAATGCCATAGAGTGGGTAACTAGTATAACATTGTCGCATATCCACCACATTTTTATTCCATATTTAACAGGTTTACTTGGAATGTACTATTTGAATGCAACGCGACCACGAAAAGGTATGAGTTGCTCGTCAATTGTCAAGTTGTTTGCTCCTGGTAAATATGCCATTTTTAGATTTTTGTTGAAAATTTCCCAAAGATCTCGTATTGGAGCTAGTCATGGAATCGTATAAAACGCTGAATAAATTTAAAACGGGTTTTGCTCATGGTTGCTCAAAATGTCGGGTTTCCAAAAACCGGGCCCCAAAAATCCAACATATTTATTTTGCTTTGTTTGTTTGCCCCAGCTGTCAATTAAAGTCCAAAATATGGTTGAATTTCAAGGAGATGAGTATTTTTGTTCTCAATTCCAACAATTCGATTCGCTTCAAGGTTAGTACATTTGATCATCATATCCAAAATACTGTTGTCTAGAAACAAACTGAAGCATTCTACTGATTCTTCAATCATAGTAATTGGGAGTAACATCACTTTATCGAAAGACCTCTTTATAACGCGTTGTGCGCAACCACTAGAAAATGGATATGAGTACCATCGCTACTGGTGAATACTACAAAATCTTCAGTTAATGCCGAACATTCTTCCGAATTTTCACCACCTTGACGCTTTCGTAAAACAAGGAAAAAGGGATAGTGCACGACACCTTACTAAAAACTATGCAATTTTTTTCGGAAAACAAATAATATGACTTCGAAATCGGAGATTTAATTTTTTTAGTTCCTTTTCATTTTGATATGCTTTATTCGTTTGCCTTTCTAATTAACATATATGGGTCCGATGCCTAGCATTTGGTTATTGATTCTAATTCTACCAATATTTGTGCATGGTAAAAATAAAACAAAAACCAAATAATACATGTAATAAAACTTTTAAATTGAAGTAAATGTTAAACAGGGTCCAATGGACCATTCTGGTCTTTTACGGGTTAAATGAGCAGTTTTTGTTGAATAAACGTCTCGCCAATACCGAATTCTGGCGAGACCGTAACGTTACATCCCAAATACGCTTGTTCGTCGCCAACAGAATCTAAACTTCCGCCACTGAAGGTCAGATCGTATAACGCAAATCAATTAAATTTTACCTTCGTCCTTGGCTCCCGACGCCATGACCATCCAACCTTGGAGCTACTCTCCATGGTCCACTCTATCTAAACCTTATCCTTAACGACAATCCACTCCCTCACTGCTGGCACACCACGCACCTCTTCCATACTCGGCAACACTTGCTCACACATCAATTCATCCATCCTGTTTTCTCCAACGCCCTCTTTGACCCGTATTTCTAAAGTGATATTTTCCGCTTTCGACTGTGCCGCTCGAATTTTAACGACATAGGGTATAGCCGTTCAATCTAACATCACTGTCGCACCTCATAATTTCTGGCCATTTGTTCACCGCTTGCATAGCCCTACTTATGGCTCTTGCTTTGGGAGATAAGTTTCACACATCCAATTTTTCTGTAAATCATACTTACTGACATCATCCATGCGTTGAAATCTGAGTTCGATTTTCTCCGTCACCAATAATAACCAATCCCTGAACCAAAATTGTTGAAACTATTATTGTCAGATGATCCATCGTCATCCTCATTTACTATGAACATTAATTTTCTTAGTTCTATCCGACTAACGAATGTCTCACTACGTCTCCTAGTGAGATTCTGCATACGGTTGAGCACCCATAATGGCGTAGTTCGCTGCTTTGTTCTTGAACTGTGGCAATATCCCGCTTTAAGTGTTCATCATTCTCGAGCTGACTCAGGTAATTCTTTTTATCTGTTGTCTTCTCGCCAACAATCGATCCGGTTCCGTTTTATTACCAACTGTTATATTCAACATCTGCTTCCTATCGTACTTTGAATGTTCAACTTTCTGTTTCGCATCGCCCACATCATCGTCTGTGTTACCAAACATTTCACGTTTCGACTGGCCCATCTTCTTCAAGTTTCCGATGCCTAAGTTTATTTCTTTAATTCCTTCTTCCATTTCTACATGATTCTGAATTTGTTGATCAAACCTCCATTTGGTACAACTCTTTAATTAATTTGTTGCAACTCTTCAATTTTTGATTTTGTTGATTAATTTTTGGTTAATTTCTTGAATTATTTATTTGCTTTGTCAATGATTTATAGCTGTCATTATTAGCGCCATATCGAATGCTACAGGTGGAACGAAAACTGCCTCTACCATCTCACTTTTATTATCTAGTTTTCCTCTGTTACCACTTGTAATCCTTGCTTCTCTATCGCCTCACGAAACCGCAATATTAATTAATTTTGCAACCACCCGTCGGCAAATCGTGCTGCTTTAATTGGAATTTTACATCCGTAACCGTTATATCCTCAACACCCACTTTCGAATATTCACAATCCCACCACTACCACCAAATGTTACGAGTTTGCTTTGTCGAATCAGGCCCGTATCACTGGATTGTGAGTATCGTTATATAATTTACCTTTTACAACACGAATTCTCGTAATTCAGATACTTCCGGAATATTCGCAAAAATGCCGGAAATAATCTCTGTGTAGTTTCCAAATATTTAAGTCACTTCTAGAATATTCCCGAAATATTCCGACAATAACTTTCCCACTTTTATTTTACCAACACTAAATCACAACGATACAGTTTGCACTTAACGACAAGGGGGGTGGGTTACTGTAGTTATCCATTACATAACCAATCCCTGAACCAAAATTGTTGAGACTATTATTGTCAGATGATGCATCGACTAATTTTCCTAGTTCTATCCGACTAACAAATGTAGAAGCCGTCGATTCTGCATACGGTTGGGCACCCAAAATCCCGAGTAGTTCGTTGCTTTGCTTTTGAACTGTGGCAATATCCCGGTTTAATTGTTCATCATTCTCGAGCTGACTCAGGTAATTCTCCTTATCTGTTGTCTTCTCGCAAACGATGTACATACTGAGTGTTGTTTAATTCCAATGGATTAGACTGATCCCTCAACCTTTTCCTGCTTCTCGAACGTTCAACTTTCGCACAATATTCTTCTTCCTCACAAAAAAAAACTCACTCAAAATCATTCTATTAAATTAAATTTGTTTTATTGAATGTATACAAATCTTTGACACTTTGACATTACATACGTATTTACCCTAAATAAAGTTCACAATTGCTAATTTAGCTGAAAAATTCACAAACCCATATCATATTTTAATATTGGTGTGGCAATACTAATATGTCGTTTCGTTATTGTTACATAATACCAAATGGGAAACGAGACGACAACACCGAGTCGTGTTGATTGTAAAACGACACGACAATTATAATTGGGGTCAATAATCATGAACAATTTTGACCTTCGAGAACAGATTTACCATTCTCTCTAACGCCATAGTCAAAAAAGAAGTTTTTAAAAACTTATGTGTATGTGCTTGTGCGTGTGTGGAGTCGTGCAGACTAACCGTGGCTGGTTCTCTACAGCCCAGTCAATCCTGATCGGCCTGAAACTTCATACTTCGAAAGTGGGAGCTTTCATAGGGGCTCTTTCTTTTATGAAAATATTTTGAAACTTATAATTTATGAGAAAACGACTTTGAACTAATATATTCTAGCTTAAATTTACAACAATATCGGTCCAGATCAGTTTTCCAAAATATAAGCGTAAATGAAGAGTTTTTGACAAAAACTGTTAACAAAAATTCGGCATATTATGTGTAGTCCAGATGGATTGATTGTACGAGGTGAAACTTGGTATTTTAACTTTTTTCATAAATTGGGAAGTCCCAGTCATTTTTGACCGAAACCGATTCACCGGAAGTGGCAGCTTCTAAAGGAGCATTTTAAATTTCTACTAATATTTGGAAAAATATATGAAATTTACGGAAAAAGATTTTAAAAAAATATAATTTAAATTTCTAACTAAATTAGTTCGACCATTTGGCGGATTGACTATTCGGAATGGAACTTCATATTTCAATTTCTTCCATTAATTGGGAAAAGCCTGCGAATCTTTTCTTAAATCTATGTACTCCAAATGACAGCTTCAATGTGGGCGCTTTTATAGCTTTTGCAATGACGTTGAAAAGTTTAGTATTTACAGAGAACGACAAAGAATTAAAAGAATAACAAAAATTAAAGATTCCATTTTCAAGGATTGATCTTGTTGGTTTACTGAAATTTATGCAGTAATATTTGATTTTTGATTATAAAACAAGGCGGTTTTACCAAAAGTCCGATAAGTTTATTTTTTCACTTTACAAATCAGGTGTGGTGTATTCGAGATCAGTATAGTACACACTCGTGGTAAAATAAAGTAGGATGCTGCAACAAAATAATCACCCCTTCATGTTTAATTTGATTTTATCCTAGGAATTAATTTACTAAAAATGCAATTTAATATTTTTAAAACTAAAAACCATAAGAGTGTACCAAAATTTCGACAGACAATAAGAATTCAATTGGATTAAATGCAATTCCAGTCAGATTTGTATACGTATAGCCATGGTAAAAGTCATGGACCCAAGTAATCTTATGCTTTATCAGGTTTATTATAAATAAGAAAACTAAAAATCAATTTGACCGAGTTATACACTCACCAACAATTTCAGCGTGACGTACCATTCAAAAGTTAATATAATTATATTTTTAAATCCGTGTACTGACATCAATCAATTTCTACATTATTATGTATTGTAAAGATCTAATACGCAGAAATCCAAAACACAAAATCATCTCAAAAAAAATTTAATCTGTTACTTACATACAATTAAACATCACAAAAATATGCGCAGGAGACAATCACGACTCTTTTGATCTCTGCCACATAGAGTTACAATCAGATAAAAGTAACAACCTAGATCGGTGTTTTGACATTTTTTTTTAGTTCGATTCTATTAAAATTTTAGACAACAATTAATAGTTCAAGGCTCCACATTATAAAAAATATTAGTCGACCATTTCAATCACATACAACACAAATCTCATTTTGCAGTACGTATACACTCTTGTGGCTGTAAAAATGACAATTCAAAAAAATCTTTGTCAGCTCGACTTGAATGACTTGACAAAATTTTATAATTGAATAATTTATTCCGTGTGTGTTAAGCCGTTTCAATCGATCGACAATACGTGTCGTGTGATCTATAATAATTTTTGTTGTAATACGTATTATGTAATGCCACTGCGACGCACAGTATGAATCCAAATAATATTCTAAATATTTTATGTTCCGCACCCCCGATTTAAATGTTGAACGTTAAAAAAATAACAAATCTTCCCTAATATTATTTCCGACAAGAAAAGTCACTCCACAAAATGTGTCCTTAGTACACGAGGGTACAATACAAAAAAATTGATAAAACCGTAAAAACTGTTTGTTGTGTCTCGATTAGACTTTTTTATTCCTTTCAAATTGAATTAAATTGTTAGAAAAAAAAATCGTTCGCATAAACCCCCAAAGCGAGGGTGAGACACATCAACAATAAATACACAAAAAAATTCTTTGATACAAGGATCAAGTTGATTTTGTTGTACATTTTCCTATGGGGAAGGGTGACAGTTTTTTTATTTGATATTTTTTTTTATTCAGCTTGGTATTATTACAACGACGACACTTGTTGCCTGCCACATTCAGAGTATTATTGTTCTGTTGATTCGTCATTTTTTATCGAACATTTTTATGTTTTTCCGCATTGGGATGTATTTGCCTATGTATATGGTGTGTATACGTTTGGGGGATAAAAATTGAAACAACAACAATTGAAATAAAATACAACACACAATAAAAAACGGATCAGCTTACAGGATGTTTATGTGTTAAGTGAATGGAATAATAGCACAATCAAAACATATAAACCATAAGTGTGGGAATTTATCTAGATGTGTTGAAATGTACTAGGTTTGACACAATACATTTCATAACACGATTTCTTCTCACTGTGTGAATGCAAAATAGGGCACCAAAATGAAGTTTTCAAATTTAGTTGGCACGAATTAAGTTAAACTCGATATTCGATTGTTAAGAAATTTTGTGTAACTAGAGAAACCTTTGGTGGTTCTATTTTCAGTGATAATTAAACCTAAATTCGTTGCTTTGGTTACTAAAGGGTAGGTCTTAAGAGCCAATTACCAAGAGAGCTGCTCGCTCACATCCAATAGGTTCCCATTAAGAACCAACTATTTCCTAGGAGTCTCTTTATACCGAATGCCCCCATGAGCGTGGAGCCACATGGCCGTGACTTACGTAGGTAGTACTTGCCAACCGTTTATAGATTAGCATTAGCATATTTGAAGACAGAACCAAAGATTTGTTTCCCACAGATTTTTAAAAAGAGTTGTATTGTACTCTTTAGGTTTGAATATCCTGCTCTTCTACATTACCGAAACAGATAATAGCATATGGTTTCTACTACGTAGTAATATAACGTAACCATTTTCGATCTCCAGGTTTTGTGTTACTCATAGACCGATCGGGATGAAACTTCCATACTTAAGCTTTTGCCATAAATTAGGATGTCCCAACGACGTTTAAGAGAATTTGGTTCACCGGAAGTCGCAGTTCCATAGGAGCTTGTTCGTTTTTCGCAAACACTTTTAAATCATTTTCCAATAAACGATAAAAGCAAAAATATTACCAATAATAGATTGACAGCCTCCACGTAGTATTCTCGGATATGGGTGCACACTGGGCAATTTATTGTAACACGAACGG
This sequence comes from Nephrotoma guestfalica, assembly GCA_963691935.1. Taxonomy (NCBI): domain Eukaryota; kingdom Metazoa; phylum Arthropoda; class Insecta; order Diptera; family Tipulidae; genus Nephrotoma; species Nephrotoma guestfalica. The sequence goes on from OY829914.1 coordinate 107,231,483, forward strand.
TTGTGGTAACCAATTCCTTCGTATTAGTGGATTAATATACCGAATAGTCAATCCAACACAATGGAATGGACCAAAACACAAATGGATTTAACCCCAGGTGGATTTTTCAAATGGGATAATTTACACTCTTCGGAGGGCGATTCCATGGATTCTGAGGGGAACCACTTATTGCATGTTAGTGAAATCAATTTTGCAACAGCGAATCTGTTTTAACAGTAGTAAAATACAAAAACAACGTATGCCAAAAGTAGAAGCGGAAGCAGTTCTGCAACCGATATCTAAAACGTCGGTAGCAATGTAAATGATGGATATTCTAATCTAGAAAATTCAAGCACTTTAACCAAAAATTGAAGACATGGAGCTTCTAATCTCCAATCTACAACACGAGTTAATCTGCCTGAAAGCAGATAAAAGAAATTCAAAAACGGGAAACAAAACCATAAACAAAGAAGCGTCAGACAACGAAGTACAAGTCGCAGAAGACTGAGTACTCACCGGACAAGGAAGAGTTAGATAGGGAAACTAACTGGATGTTAAAGAAGGGACAATCTAAACAAAACAAGAGAAATAAAAAAAAAAGCTGAGTCCTCACCAGCGGTAGAAAAACCACGCGAACGGCAACCAGCTCAACAAAATGAAGTACATCTAAAGTAAAAGACCCTGCACCGATTTTTATATTATGAGTAACCAACTATTCAGAAATCCAAAGTGTGACTACTGTTACGGAACAAGAACAATAATGTATGGAAGATTAACACTTCCAATCCAAGCACATACAGAAACTTGTCAATGAAGCTGAATATGGAAAAATATCAGTGGTGCACGGACGGAAATAAAAACGATCGTCCATCAAGGTCATGGCATCAGGCCTACATCCATCCTGTGAAAGTAATTCAATAATACATATGTATGTAGAGAATAGAGAATACAGGATTTAAAATCCTTGATGCCGTGAACATTATTAAAAAAGAGAGTCGTAGCGAAGAGAACCGACTAGAATCTGTTTCAAAAAGAGGACTTCTGTCCATGCTAACGTTTGATAAATCCGAGCAAATAGAAACAATTTACAATACAACTGGCATACTCAACTTGCGAGTAAAGATCAAAGCTTTTGAAAGAGGCAGTTCAATAATAGCACAATGTAAAAAATACCAAGGCTATAACCATACGCAATATTGAGCGATATTGAGCGCATGAATCAAGATATGTCAAATGTGCTGGAAAGCACCCATCACAAACTTGCAAACTATCTAAAGAACAACCAGCAAAATGTATAAATTGTAATGAGCAGCATCCAGCCAGCTACCGAGCATGTGAGGTTGCCAAGCAGCTACAGAAAATGAGGGATCTGGCACGCAAACCCCCTCTAAGTCACCCAAACAATGATCGAGCAATAAATGAAGTATCTATGCGTAAGGAGAATTATACACATACGCAGACCTCTTCACATTCGAAAGAAAATGACACCAACGATACCGAAAATAAACTGTCTAATTTTAAATAGACTCAATCTGCTGGAAATACCAAGTTCGAAAATAGCTAAAAATAAATAGGCCTCTATTCCCTTAGGCGTGTCACATCATGCCACGTGACTATGGATCTTCTTGGTTACTAGATGGTAAAATCGAAATATGCTGAATAATTTCGTACAAAACTCGCAGTGAATATTTTTTAAATCTCAGTTTGTTTTTACATATATTTGTTGCATCAAAATTTCAAGTAAAGGAAATCGTCGTTTGAAGTGATAGATGTCACAAGAAAATATTTATAAAGCAGCATACTAAGATTTAAAAAACAGCCGCAACGAGTTTTGTAAATAATTATTTTGTTAGTTTCGATTTAATAATCTAGTAACCAAAAACATGAGTAGTCACGTCGCATGAAGTGATGCGACTAAGGGAATAAGAGTGATAGTATCATCAATACATAGTTCAATTCATAATTCCGGAGCAGAAACCAGACATCAAAACTACTCATTAAGAATAGTCATATGGCATGCAAACGGCTTAACACAGCACCGGGCAAGAGCACATTAACTTGTTCCAGAAATAAGGATATAACTTCATTATCGGAGGAGACTTTAATGCCAAAAATGCCTTCTGGGGTTCAAGATCAACCTCTCCAAAAGGCAAAGAATTACATGTAGCTGGCCAATACTGAAACTGTGAATTTTACTCAGGAGGAAAACCAACGTACTGGCAATCTGATTCTAATAAAATCCCAGACCTTATAGGTTCCTACAACACTAAAGGCGCTCCGATATACGCTACATCTTCTTAGAAAAGATGAAAGTCTAATATCTGATCATTCTCCTGTTACTATTACGGTTAGCGAAAATGTAACAGAAAAAACACCACAGCTCACAAACAACAAAACAATTTGGGAATTGTTTAAGCAGCTAGTAGAGGAAAACATAGAAGTTTAAGTGCCCATCAAAAGTAAAAATGAAATAGTAGAGAAACTAAACAGGCTCCTTGATGATACAATGGTCGGTTTGGGAATGCTCCTCAAAATTACCATCCAGGAAAGAAAACTCCATTATTTACCCAATAGAAGTAAGAGAACTAGTTCAGGAAAAACGAAAAGCCAGAATGAAATGGCAGACTACGCGTGCGCCGCAAGATAAAAAACCACCTTAAACAACTTGTATATACATCATACTTCACTCATAAAAGCAGTGAAAAATGAAACAAATGGAAAAAACCTTTGTTCTCTAGCCCCAACTAAAGACACCGACCATTCCCTATGGAAAGCAACAAAAGGGTTAAAACGACCAAAAACGCTGAACCCTCTAATTAAAACAAACTATGGGAAATGGGCTAGAAGTGCGAAAGATAAAACTGACCTGCTTGCTCAACATCTTGAAGAAACATTTGAACCTCTAGGTTGGCAGACCAGTTACGAAAACACTGCTGATACGCCCAGAACAACAGACTTCGAAGATATCAGGCCTGTAATATTGAAAGAACTAAAAACTAAAATTAAGAACATAAAAGCCAAGAAAGCTCCTAGTTACGATCTGATGGCCAAGTTAAATATTGCCTGTATAAGAATATAAGAAAATCTTGAGGTAGATGAAGACGCTGTGACTTAAAACGGACAAATACGACGTTTGTTAAATCCCTAGATGTGCTGCTAAAAGTACGCTCTGAAGCACTTAAAGTTGAAGATAACCACAGTAATGATGTAATGGATTTCACGGAAGAAATATATAAAAATAATAATTTGATACAAAAATTATATATAAAACCATTTACCATAAATGTTAAAATTGTTAAAGAAAGAACTACCCAACAATCTAGTAGATTATTTACACGCTACTGGCCCCGTTAAAAACGCAAACCTGTTTTCTGTATTATGCGCTAATACTTCCAGTTAAGCTACATACATAAATGTATAAATGAATCAAACGATTAATTTCCTGTGACAGACGTGGTGATTGCAAGTCATAATCTAGATACTAGTGGGGATTGGTTAAGGTCTTACAGAATTGAGTTAGAGAAGCAACATTAAACTGGGAGAGTCATTAACATAATAGTGACGGATTTAAATTTTGCCCAAATAAACGCCGTCCTCGACTCATTTAATGAAATGGATGTTGTGCAATACCTAACTAAATTTCACCGATCGACACACTTTTTAGAAAGCAAGGACCACATTGTTCATTTACGGCTTTGCGATATCTGACTGCAGATATCAACAAAAGTTTTAAAAAATCATTTAAGAGCAATAAAATTTTAAAGGAGATAATCGCAGCGTTTTTTATATAAATAACTATTCTACGTTAATAGAAGTATGGCGCAAGCATTGCTTTAGCAAATAAATACCTTACGACTGATGTGTGTAATGCTATGAACTTCATAATGCAGTATTTGACAGAATCTGTAAAATGTGGCCCAACCACCCAAAAGGACGATAACGTCCACGAAGCCAAAGTGAAACACAGTCGTGAGTTAAATGAAATACTTTACCTAGGTTTTAAAAGTATAACGGATTCGATTACTAATAATACATCACTAGATTTGTATGATAAAATTAGCCCTGTAAATTTAAATTTTAATCCAGACTTTCTGCAATTATTTCTTAAAAAATACTTGACATATTTGCTACTTTGGTGAAGTATATTTAACAGAAAGGTATACAGCAATGGAAATGTGGAAAATTATTTTTCGGTTATAAAACGACGAATGGGATGAACAATGACATTAGGAAGTCTTCCGGCAAAACCGCTAAGATTTGTCAAAGAAATAAGGATCGATCAAAGAAAAAAGGTCATCGATTATTTATCAGCAAAAAAACCGCATCTAGAAGTCATAAAGCCGGTAGCCAAAATCTTTAAAAGTAGTACACGAAATTTAATCATAAGGAGAGCGATCATTTATGTTTCAGCAGAATTCCAAAATAGAAATCGACATTTTTCAAATCTTATAAATGCATTACTTAGCCATAAGGAAAGATTAGCAAAAGTTCATAGACATGCTATACTAGCTCTATTGTACGGATTACAATGGGATTATACGACTAACATAACAAAAATATCACCCCATTTCCCGTACCAATTATTCTTCAATAGGCGAGATCGGTATACAAAATATTGAAACTTGCATCAAAGAGCCAGGCCCACTTTAACGTCTTTGCGGAGAAGAAAAAATAATTAGCCAAGTTTGTACTAGCTCTACAGTTTTTGTATATTTTGTGGCCACTATTGACGCAATAAAAAGTGTGTCTATTTCAAAGATACCACCAGTAATGAACATATATGGCGTATTGCTTGCGTAATGAAAAATGGGAATATGACGACTTGTTAGAAAACGTTTTGAATATAAACTTTCCCAGTGGCCGCGAAATCATTGAAAACGTAAGTTATTTATTTCATCGTAATACTTTTGTGTATTTGAATAACTTTTACTTTAATTAATTAGATGGCAATGTATACGAAAAATAAGATTACGTACTCGTAGAGATGAAAATGTAAATAGAAGAGAATTAATGGGAGCTGCATCTCGAAAAGATGTAATATTTGCTGGCGAGATCTTATCATAAAAAGTTATTAGTAATTAAAAAACTAAATTTTGAATTTTATTTAGATTTTACTTTACAAAAAAGGAATTAATACAGAGAACGTGAAATAAGGAATTTAATTGGTTTCCGAAGCTCTGATTAACTTAACGATAAGTAACGTAACGACTACAACTATTGGCACCCCATAATATTGATGGTTATTATCAATTTTGAGAGATGATTATTTTTTTGTAATAATATAGAGGTTTTTACAATTCAGTTGCAATTAAAACTTCAGTGAATAAACATCGCTCATCGCAGCTCTCCGATTTTTAATTTTTTTTTTGTTCATTTCGATTAGGAAAACGAAAATGTAAGTAGGCTAATGGAACTATTACCAACTCAAAACAGTAGCAATCACTATCTTTAATCAAAACAAACAATTATTACCTAATCATATTACTTAGAAAAACTTTTTATAATAATTTATTCATACGTAGAGTACAAAAACAACAATTAAATGAAATAATCTGAGATGAATATTTTATTGTTGAGTAAAAAAAAATTAAGAAAAAACTTCCGTCTTATACAAGTTTAAATAGAAACTACTGGGATGAGATGAAATAGAATTGTTTGAGGAAATTTTATTTTGTTGGGATGGAAAATTGGACTAATTTCATTTGCTTGTATCGTACCTTACTTATTTTTTTTATGCGTCAAGCATATCGACACACGCAAAAATATTGTAGCAAACTTCCACGGTGTGTTAAATGTCTCGGGCACCACCTAACTGGAGAACGCGACAATCCGCAAGCACATCTAAAGTATGTACACTGTGAACAAGGCCATCATGCTAATTATCGAGGATGTATTGTTGCAAAGGAAATTCAGAAAATTAAAATCCAAAGGGTGAATAAAACTCAAATGTATGGAGAGCCAAATAAATACGAGAGGCAGACAAACAAGACAATAGACAACCATTTGGTTGCCATCTAAAAACTGAAGGGGTTACATATGCCGAAGTCAATGAGAGGCGTAGTCAACAAGCCAAAGCTAAAATCGATAGATGTAGACATCAGTCAAACATTACAAGATATTCTCATGAAACTAACAAAATTTGATGAGAGGCTACAAAAAGTGGTAGAGAGCACATTGGGAGCTAAACCCAAATCCACACAAAAATGAACAGCACAATGGAAATCATGTCATGGAATGCTAATGGTCTGCTCCGGCATCAACAAGAACTACAAGCAGTCCTCGATATTGAGAATATATATGTGTGTCTTATTTCGGAAAAACATTTTACTAATCAATCCTACATAACATTTAAAGGCTATTGCGTATATCACACTACTCATCCAGATAATTCAGCCAAAGGAGGAAGTGCAGTCATCATAAAAAAAATTTCCAACATTTTGAAGAAACAACGTATGAAAAAGAAGAAATTCAGGCCACTGTGGTTTATATAAAAATAAACAACTTTCCTATTGTTGTGGCAGGATTGTACTGTAGCAAGACATTCTATTAAAAACAAACAATACTCAGAGTTTTTCAAGCGTCTGGGAAAAAGTTCATAATAAGTGGTGATTTCAATACGAAAAATACTCACTGGGGATTAACTACAACTAAAACTAAAGGAAAATAATTACTGATTGCCATTAAAGAAAATGGATGTGAATCCATTTCAACAGGAAAATCAACATACTCGTATTGGGCAACTGACCCAGGAAAAATACCTGACCTGATCGATTTTTTTATAACCAAAAATATTGCTAATGATTTTATGAAAGCTGCGATATGAGCTCAGATAATTCTCCGATAGTCCTAACCCTAAGCGAGCTATTCCAAAAAGGGAAGAATCCAGTACTAGCCAACAAAAATACGGACTGAGAAAGTTTCAAAGTACACCTTGAACAAAGAATACTTTTGAAAGTTCCTTTAAAAACTATGGATCAACTGGACAAAGATGTAGAAAAGTTCATTACGGATATTCAATAACCAGCATGGGAAAGTACTCCAGAAATCAAATCAAGGCTAAAAGAAAATAACTATCCAATAGAAATTAGAAATCTCCTTAGGGATAAACGAAAATCCAGAAAAAAGTGGCACCAAACAGAGCTCCACAAGACAAAAAAGACTAAATAACTTTATTGTTCACAAGAGAAATCCAGAAACTGAAAAATGAGTCACTAATTTCCAACTTAAGTAAGTTGACGAATGACAGTAATACGGATTATTCGATCTGGAAAGCGCCTAAAACTCCTATCCTATGAGGAAAATGGAGGGAACATGGACAAAGAAAAAGCTGAAGGATTTGCTAATCATCTTGAAAATATATTTCAACATCACATTTTCAAGAAGTCAAATCTATATCGCCTACTGAAGTAACAAAGGAAATTAAAGACAATTAATTCTTAAAGAAAGCACTAAGGTTTGATCTGATTACCGGAGAAATAATTTATCTATTTTTATATATTTATTTATAACAACTGATTTACAAATCATCTAGTAATTTATCTTTCATAATTTATATTCTTGTTTGGAGGGTTGTAGCCCTTTGGCTAGTCCCCTTTACAATTTTATTACATTTTTAGTCGATCCTACAAGGTCCAATTGTAGATCATGCGGTTTCTTCCTTCGTAGCCGTTTTACTGGGTTTGAATCATCCAACATACAGCATTTTGGTGTAGACTAATACGTTGCATGTGTTTTCTCGCGTGCTTACTTATTTCTTCACTAACGATTCAACGAAATCCATCTTCAGATCTCTATGGAGGTTGACATTTCTTATGTACCACGTTGCATTAACTATTCCACGAAGGACTTTGCTTTGGAATGACTGGACGATATTGACATTAGTTTTATTTGTACAGCCCCAGAGCTGAATACCGAAAGTCCATTCAGGTTTTAGGATTTGCCGGTATAGTAGCAATTTATTATGTAGAGTTAGCTCAGAATTTCTTCCTAAGAGCCAATCCATCTTTCTGTATTTGATGTTTAACTCTTCTTTTTTCTTTTTCACATGCTCTTTCCATTTTAGTTTCGCGTCTAGAGTCATGCCTAGATATTTTTCCGTATTTGCATAGGGAATTTGCTGGGAGTTCAGTTCTACTGCTATCCAGTTGACCTTCTTGTTGGTAAAGTTTACGTGAAGAGATTTTGTTTCATTAAGTTTCATTCGCCATCTCTTGGTCCAGGTGTAACGATCCTCGAGCAGTATGAATGAGTCCGGTTTGCCTGAACGATAAACCTTTCCGAATAATACTGGACCGTTATAGATTTGAAGTGTTACTTCATTTACTAAGAGACTCCGAAGGTGGTTTGCTTCTGCCAGCTAATGTTCAGCGGATGGGGTGGGTTTTAAGTCGGAGCGTTAGTAAATCTTGCTTAACCACCTGAAATGCAGGACATATTTAAAGGAAAGGAAAAACCACTGGGGATAGGGAAAATGAACCAGACAATGATATACCCACCAACGATTACTCACCCGTTTCTGTCACATCCTCCGATGAAGCCGAAATTTTATATCATTTTAATTTATTTCACTAATCACTTTGCACAAAAAGCCATACACGGCCGAGAGAAAATGTATGCAACCCATAGTGAAAACAAAAGTAAATTTTAAGAGAAAAAAAATAAATTAAGAAAATGCGACATTTAAGTTTCGAACAAAATAAGTAAAAAGAATATTTATTTAACATAAATGGAAAATTAAAGACAAAATGTATGCTAAAGTAAAAATTAATTTTAAATGAAAAGTTTCATATGTTACGGGTTAGTATTTGTTAATATAATTGATATTCAAGAAAAGTTTAAGTAGCAAATGATTTCTAGACAAAAATTTTTCATAATAGTATCATCTACAACATCGAAATTAATGACTAAAGATTACTTATTTAAACAAGAGAAAAAAAAATGACAAATGCAAAGTTTTAGCTAGAAACAAGTTGCTAACAAACTCTAAATTTATAATAAAACATAATTTAGAAATTAAATTTGAAAAAAAAATCAAAATATAATGAAAACTTAAAAATATTAGAAAATTGAAATTAATATATGAAATTTTTACTTAAGCTAAATTATAGTTTGATATTATTGGTAAATGACTTGCGCGATTATTATTATTTGTATTATATCAGAAAATGGACGATATTTGTAAATTATTTTACCTTCAAGTTCCCACGATGCACCGGTGTATGGAGTAAGTTAAAACAACCGTAGAGTTTAATGATTTGGCTGTTTCGTTGTAGGACGCCAAGTTAGCGTTATTTCACAGCAAAATATGTTTAATTCGCGCACATGTTTTTTTTTTTCACTAAATCGACATAATAGCTTAGTTCACAGATATTCACAAAATAGTTTTTAATTTATTATCAACTAAATTCTAGACTTATGAATTAATTCGTAATAATTAAGATTTAATCACTAATAACCAACCAACACCGCAACATCTGTATTTGGTTGGTTATTACTCTGAGCCACTGTATACATTAGTATTACTCAACAATAGGACATACATTCACGTTCATTGAGTATTGAGATTTTAAAGTTTTGTTTTTGTTTTAATATTTCACCGGGAAAAAGTTAATTCACAGAATATTATAATATGATTGTAAATGTATTAATGATTTGAGCTTTTGATACAATTCGTTTATTTAACTGAGATTGATATTAATAAAATTTACGATCTTATTTCCACTGATTCGTTCATACACATCAACTCAGATTATACACAATACGGCTTTTGCACGGCCGTTCATTATAATACTCGTACACTTTACATTATTAGTTAGCATAATATGTCCGTTTGAATTTATAGATGAATTTCACATTTAATATTACACATTTAATATTTAATAGTTTATGTAGGTTTATTAATTAGACTTAATTAGATTTACTTTTTTTTTTAATGATTATTAATTAGATTTAAATTTAGTTAAATGTTTGTTATCCTTCTCAATTCAATTATATAATATTTAACAATATAAGTTTATAATTAATATTAATTCTATATTGCAAATTAAACTAAGTACTCATGTAACTGATGAGTTTTCTTTTAAAATTAATTTTTATTTAAGAAATCTTCAACTTTTTAACTCTAGCACATATTTAATAAAACCGATCTGGTTACTAGCAACTCAAAAACTTAACTCCCCGCATGGCAAAAATGTTGCCCTTTTATATCGTTTGTCAAACCGTAAGTAATCGTTCGGTTCACAAAAAGAAATTTTATGACCAACAAGTTCATCGTGTGGTCCGTAAACATTAAATAACATCAGGGGTGTTCAATCCAAAACACGCGGGTTAGGGGTGATCAACCCATTACTCATTGTAGCGAGGATTCGTTACACAGGTACTGACAATATTAGTGGCTCTTTGCAATTTGCTTGTAGATTCGTCTATGCAATTAGCAACTGCTAGGATGGCCGTATCATCCGCAAACGTCGCTATGTTAATCTTCTCTATCGTTGGCAGGTCCGAGGTGTATAGAACATATAAAATTGGTCCCAGAACGCTACCTTGTGGAACCCCTGCTGATATTTTCTTTATTTCTGAGTATTCGCCATCTAATTTAACTCGAAAGTGTCGGTTAGATATGTAAGATTTTAGAATTTCATAAAACTGCTTTGGTAAGTCTCTTTGTAATTTATATTCCAAACCTTTAACTCTGTCAAAGGCCTGTGCTACATCCAAGAAGACGCTTGAACATACTTTTTTTTCAAGTACGTTTTCAATTATGTTTGTAATTCGGTGCATTTGTTCTATTGTTGAATGGTTTTCTCTGAAGCCAAATTGATGTGAAGGAACAAGATTTCTTTCTGCTAAGATTGGTTTTAGTCTCTTTAGGAGTAGTTTCTCGCATAATTTTGAAATTATTGGGAACACTTAGCTTACGTAGTCCTTTTTCAGGAAGAGCTTTTACTATTTGTCCTGTAATTAAGTCATATCCTGGAGATTTCTTTGTATTCAGGTTAAGTTGGATATCATCTTTTAATTCTTGTAATGGGACAGGAGATATATTGCAGTTATCCATTCTAGATACTGGTGTTATGTTTTCCTCTGCAGTTTGTCTAGGTAGAGGCTGAAACGTGTTCTCGAGGTGGGTCTCAAACAACGAAGCTTTTTGCTTTGCACTTATGGCCCATGTGCCATCTTCATTTTTTACTGGTGGAAATTGAATTTTAGGTCATTTTAAACTTTTTTTCGCTTTCCAAAGGGAGTACTAGGTATCTTTTTCCCCAGTAAGGCCACTCAAGTATTTATTAATGGATTCGTTTTTGATTTCTTTAATTAGCAACTTTAGTTTATTGAATAAAAAATTTAGAGTTATTTTATATTCTGGCGCTCGACTTCTTTGCCAGGCCTTTTTTGCTTTTCATTTTGCTGCAACCAGTTAACTAACTTCTAGAGGATAAATAGCATTTCGGCGCATTTTCTTTATTTTCTTTGAACTTGAGGGAGTACTACTCCACGCCGCTTCTTGTATACTGTTGTTGAGTTGTTCTAGTTCTTCTTCTAGCTCTATCGGGTTTTTAATTGGCACCTGAAGATTAATATTATCCTCTGCAAGTTTCTGGAATTTCTCCCAGCAGGTTTTTTTGTTCGTTGGCGAAGGTGAACTAGTTTTTTTAACAATCGTTGCACTGATTGTCATAATAACAGGCGTGTGATCCGACATAATCCCCTCGCTGCTTTGTAGGTATATGTAGTTTTCGTCTATACCTTTGGTGATAACGAAGTCAATGATATCGGGTATTTTGTTTCTATCCGTAGGCCAATAACTTGGTTGATCTCATGAATGAAAATCGCAATTGCACAGTCTTCCTGCTGCAAACAGCTCTATTCCTTTTTTAGAGGAGAGAATAATAAAGCGGAGAAATAATAAAGCAGCTACCGAGAAAAAGTACTGTAAAGTTAACTAGTATCATAAATGCTGCATTCAGGTTAAAATATGTGCCAAAACTTTCTAAAGTGGCTGATGTCATCATGATTCTCAAACCAGGAAAACCGTCACATGTGCTGCCAATAATGACTTTATAATGTCAATAACTCTTTGATAATTTACTATTAAAAAGACTCAAACTAATAATTGAAAAAATTACCTATTTCCGAATCACCAATTTGGTTTGCGCAGTGAGTACTCAACTAATGATCAAGTGCATAGAATAACCAATATCATTGAGAAGATTTTAGAAGAGAAAAAAGTTTGTTCCGCAGTATTCCTTGATGTAGCGCAGGCTTTTGACATGGTTTGGCACGAAGGTTTAATCTATAAACTAAAATTAATCCTACCTAAACAGTACAGCATAATACTGGAATCTAAACAAGAAGATGAACATTCTGAGCTTAAAGAAATAAAAGCCACAGTTCTATAAGGAAGTGTACTTGGGCCACTTCTGTATTTACTATACACCCGCGATGTTCAAATCCCACAAAACATCAAGATAGCCACTTTCGCCGCAGGCACAGCCATCATGGCAGTAGGTGATAATAACTCAGATACAACAGAGAAAGTACAAACCGCCATTGAACGGCGCCACAAAAAAATGGCGCATAAAATTAAATGAAACCATTTCGGCACATGTTGACTTTACAAAGAAGAGATTCGTACACAAACCACTATATATGCAAACACTGCCAAATATTTTGGTATGACATTAGACGCTAAGCTTCGCTGGAAACCTCAGGTAAAGAAGAGAAGAGACGAGTTGGGATTAAAATACAATAAAATGTATTGGTTAATGTGAACAAACTCTCATCTATCAATCCCTAATCAGCTTCTGCGTAATAAGCAAGTACTGAAGCCTGTCTAGACTTATGGTATACAGCTGTGGGGATGTACCAAGCCAAGCAACATTGATATTATTCAACGATTCCAAAATAAAGTGCTAAGAAACATCGTCAACGCACCATGGTTTGTCAGAAAAAGCGACATCCACAAAGATCTGGGCATAGAATCCATCAAAACCGAAATTTGCTAAGTCATGAACAAACAACTGCTACTTCACCATGTCAACATAGAGGCCATCCAGTTCCTGGATAATAAGGATTTAGTTAGAAAGCTCAAAAGAGTAAAGCCTTTTGAGTTAGAGTAAAATCAGCTAAAATAAATCTCTATATAGTGCACAACAAAAGCGCGATCAAAATGTAGTAATTTAAGTTAGAATAAAATTGCTTATTAGTATTCGACTAGATTGTAATTAAAAAGGAATTAATAAAGAAGTTATTTTCAAAAAAAAACCCTGATCATGTTCGATGCCAGAGAATACTCTCACGATGAAAAACTAAGAGAAATAATATTTGTTTTTCAATTGTTTAAAACTATAGTGAAAACCCGCACCGTGCCTTCATATTAACCTAAGTCATTTAATTAAAAAGTTTGATCTTAATACAAATAAATGTCGTGATACATAACCCCTGCGTTTTCCTCACCACACATCAAACAGTTTATAAGAATTATATACCAACAAATACCAATTAAACTGACATAATACAGAGGTCAAAACTAATTATTTTCCTGAACACAAAATTCCATTTCATTCCATCTTGTTATAAACAAAACTTTCAGTTAAAATCACAGTTTGATATATTGAATTTTGTGTATATCGAAAATTTATGTATCAATGATATCGATTAATATCAGGATGAGTCATAAATATACCGCTTTTCATAAACACAGCTCGATATTAAAATATAATCCACATGAATTCGGTCACCTGCCTAACATTTAACAACACTTTCTAATAAACACCAATTTCATACCGACCTATACACACACACACTTGCCTATCCTCTTTCATGACTAAATTAATTGAATTAACATAAATTGACAATTCTAACATTATTCAAAAAACCGAAATTGATTACATCTAATTTTAAAATATATTAATTTTTTTTTTCAATTGAATTTCTATAAACAACCGCGGAATTGAAGACGATTTTTTATAAAAAAATCGAAAATTAAGATCAAAACACTTTAAAAAAATTAAAAATAAACCTCGAAGTATTTTTTTGTTGGTTTCTTAATTTTCTGGAGTGTCATACTGAGACATACAGAAGATTATTTTTATAGTATTCATGTATTATTATGGGGGCAATGTGGTTTTTATAAAATACGATTTTTTTTTCCTTTCATTTAGAGAACGACCGATAAAAATGCCATCATTTTCTCGTGTGTTTTTGAAGTTGATTGAATTTTTGGGATCTGCTTATTTTTTTCTTGTACTCCAAAGTTGTCAAAAATAGATTTTTTTAAGAAATACGTATAATTCATTTTTTTTAAATATACATTGAACGGTGATTACGTTCAAATTGTCTGGTTTTCGGAAGGTAGTAATGTTATATGTTATTCGAGTCCATAGATGCTTTATGATTAATTTGCAACACGTTTATTTCTCATAATGGTGTATTTACGATAGTAATAACCACTTGTAACCACTTGCAAACATGATATTTATAAATATTTTGCTTAATCGCACTATCCACGGCTATGGTAAAGGCCAAAGAGGAGTTTAATTTCCGACATAGGATTACGACAGTCATTTGTAGCAAAAACAGATAATAAACGTCAATATCACTAAAACGATCAGAATTTCACTGGGCTGAATTCATTCACATAATTTTATTCAAATAACCGCGTTTTTACCCGTACCAAAACAATTGTCAAAATCAGAAACCGTTGTTTTGTTTAATCGACGATCACAATAGGTTGATTAAAATTTTAAATTTTGCTTTTCTTTAAGGTGTCCCATTCTGGCTCGCAGGGTGACAGGGGAAGTCATTTCCGAGAAAAATAGGTTAGTTTATTTGTTAGCTTGAGGATGGTTTAAACATTAATACTGTTAGTGTGTTTTGCTGATCTTGAGCGTGAGTTACGTCCATGAACTCCACATAAGGTCAACATATAAATTCCTTAACTCGACGATTACAATTACATTTACCAGAATTATTAAATTTCAGTTTTATTATAAAAATTTATTTTTACTTAATTGACAAAATAACATTATAAAAATGTGTAATTAGATTCCCTTGCATTATATAAATTTTCCATAAGACTTTGTCTATCTAATCATTTTATTGCAATATTATAAAAGAATTAAAATAAATAAAGAATTTAGATTTCAAATAATATTCAAGCAACATCGACGTGTTTTTTATTTACGGGAAACAAATAAAATAATTTAATTGGCGCAGTTGGTAAAAATCTACCAATATTGTAAAAGTTATCACAAATTATCGATAAAATAAAAATAAGTTTTTTAAGTTTAAATAAAAATTAGTTAAAGCGATAAAAAAGTTTAATTAATTAAAGTTAAAAGTAAAATATCAATATAAAAGTTAAATACAAACATTAAAATTATTGATACCGTGATTATCAAGATCGCGTAAAAAGAAAAAAAAATATTTAAAACTGATCGTGTACAATAAAAACAATTTCATCGAGAACTCAGTGTATAACAAGTGAACTTTTAGTTATATGTATACAAGTGTTCAAGCATACAAATAAGATCAGTGCAATAGTCTAGTGTTAATATCCGAAATTCTAAACGCAAGAATTTCGCACCAAGAGATAATTGGTGACAAAGAAGTTAGCCGGATGCTGCTGCACTGGTCAACATTTTTTTTAATCATTTGGTAAGTTTTTTTTTGATCATTTGGTAAGTTTCCCCAGTTCAAGAGAATTTCAAATAAAAATTCACGGAATATCTTTGTGTCTCATAGATTTAATAAACCCGGTGAATACGGAGTTATTGATTCAAACACTGCAGAATACGGTGCCCTAGATTTAGAAAATATCAAACTAGAGTGTAATTTCAATAATCCAGTTAAAATGACAGAACAATTTAAAAATGTATATAGTCAATTAAAAATGCCGGATGTGATAAAGGATCTACTCTTTTCGATGGAAATAACAGTTCACCTTTTGACTTCATTGAAAACGTAGAAGAAATTTTAACGGTTAGTGCAGTTCTCAATGGAACTGTATACAGCAAAATTATGCTTCCAGGCATTAGAAATAAAATAATTGGGGAAGCTAATGAAATTTTAAATATGTATGGTACCACATTAGTGTGGGAAGAAATAAAAAATAACTTAATTCTTCAGTATAGCGATAAACATAATGAAACAAGCCTCATAAGAGACTTGCATCGGTTATCTCAAGAAAATGACGACATAGAAAAATTTTATTCTAAGATAATAGTATATTGTATAATTAGGAGGAAAAGTACTGCATTCCCGGACGATAGTGGAAATTGGCGGACGAGGCGATAGCCGAGTCCGGCAACCACGGGAGTCATTCAATTTAGAGTCACTTTCATTCAATTTAGAGCAAGACCTTTTCTGTTTACATGAATGAAAAAAATGAATCTGCCTCTGGTGCCATAGCGGAAATTTAGAGTACTAAAGTGTTTCGGTTGAACTGGATTTTAGAACTAACTGGTCTAAAACCTTTCAAATGATATTCTACACACCATTATATGGACATGATAAAAAAGATAGCAGGGTAATATTCCGTGATGTGGTAATAATTTTATATGGCAGTTTCCCAAACCCCTTAACGTCCCAAACGCTTTTTCAATTCTACATTTGTTCGAACGGATTGAAAATTGTCTGCTTCCTCTATCTAGGAACCTTCAAGTTAATTATGATTTCATAATTCTTGGTTGAAGACTAAGCGTAACAGCTGGATTGCTCCCGAATTCATGTAATCTCGTACTATACAAAGTACTTATAAAACATGCGCTAAATTTGCAACCAAGGCTAAAATCTAGAGAGATTAATTAAATTTGGAAATACTCTAAGAAACAAAACTCGGTTCAATTTCGCGGAACTCGGTAACAGTCACACTCACTGTACTGAGGCCTCGAGATTTCAATTCCAATCTTAAATGCTCGATGGAATTCAAAACCGTGTTGAGTGCTATACACAAAACTGGGTTGTGAAGCCTTTATACTTTTCTTTTTCATGCTGTTATTTCTTTGTAGTAAAATTTGTATATCAGTTCATCCGTATTTTTTGAAAGGTTAAACCTGCTTGTTTTATAAATATTCTTAACTCAACATAAACTGAAATTTAAAGGTGTTGAGGTTTGACACGGGGTGACTCCTGTGCGTTTGCATCAACTGATGATAAAGATAAAATCGCCACTTCAATTAAAATGTTGAAAGCAACCACACCGTGATGAAGCAATCTTTTAACGAGCTGTTCAAACTATACCATGCAGTAAATCGACTAATAAGACTTCTAATTGTTGGAAAAATAGTACAATCAAATTGATCCTATATTGATATAAATATCCTTTGCAATAACTAACGAGGACTAACGTTAATAATATAAAAATAGTAATCCGAAGGAACCACATACAGCCACAAACCAACCACATATTACAAGGAAACACGTATAGCGATTATCTCGGCATGAAAATACAGACATATACATCGTATGTTTGACACCACCTACACCCAAAGAAATGGACAGGAGCAAATTATACTTAACCAAAGAATAAAAATCAAGAATTACATTTAGGTATGGCACATTCCCTTAAATCACAATAAGTCTTTAATTTCGAATCATATACAAAATATTGAGCAGTTGATTCCTATATAAGTATAAGTTGTTCATTAAAAGTTATTCTTAATAATTTATGATTTATGATTTCTGTGAATAATTGCCCAATAAAAAATAAAAAGTACAGTTTTAAATATTATACAAATATTTCATTGCCTATAACGGTTAATGCATAATTTATACCTAGTAAATAGGATATTTCATGGTTCATCACAGCATACGCATAAATTAAACATATTATTCATAATATATACTTTATACTCCTGACGCTCTCTTCTCTCACTCTTCCATTTTCTCGATTGAGTTTCTTTCCTGCAGCGTCATTACATCATTAAAAATCATAAAAACTGGAGGTGTTGACAATTTAATTATAATATATCAATTTTTAATAATTAATCAAAAAATATTAGTCGTTGTGATAGTGTGTAGCGTCATAAAGTGTGTATAGTGTAGTTTTCTGCTGATCGTTCAAGGTAAGTGAATTAAAACTCTATAAATTAACAATAAAATTATAGTTTTAAAGTTATGTTATTTGTGTCATAGTGAAAAATGAACCTAATAGCTATTAAGTCGGATTAATTTTTCGAGAATATTCTAATTTCTACTTTAAAACTACTTTAAAACTTTTGAGCTATATTAACTATTCCAAATAAATTTTAGTTCAGTTTTTCTAACAATTTTAAATTATAATTTCATCAATACGAGTCCTCTAAATTATAATTTGTTGCATAACGGGAGTTTTCACGTACGTCGTGTAATCCCATGTACTGTAATGGTGAAGAGTTAAATTGATAATCGCATGGGAATTCCCTTTGTTTATGTAATTTAATTTTAGAAAACGTTATATTTTATAAAACTAATCTAAAAAAGAATCATAAATCACATAAATTGTAGAATACAGAAACAAAAATGTTATTTTCAAAAATTGATTTCAATTGTAGATGGAACCCGATGGTAGTGATATCGATGATCAATATTTAAGTCAATATCGATGAATTTATTTTTATACCTATTGATTGTCCACTAGCCAACTTTTTAAAGGAATGGGATATGGAACTATTGTTGCCGAAACTTATAAGTACGTAATTATACCTTATTTCAATAGGAACTTAATATTAAATTAATTTTAAGGTAGCAACATCAACATAAGCAATCTCCCGTGTTTAACCGAGATAGAAATCGGTTCTATTTTCAAAAAAGATCTTGGAAACCAAACGCGTTTTAGGGCTTACTTTATAGAGTGGAAGAAAAAAATGTATTGACCTTTAGTAATGTAGTTTAATTTGTATCTATTATGTGAAATATCTTGTTGCAGAATTTGCCGCATTGCCAAACATTAAACGATAATTTTGAAACTAAATCAAGCACGAGCAGTAGCCAATTGGGACTTCAGCTCAATCTCCCGCAGTTCATCCTCAACAACTTCACCATTATTTTACGTATGTTGTTATAATGCATCTCTATTTCGTTTTAATTGATTTATTTTTTTAGGATTTGACCACCTTTATCGAAACCACAACTGGCAGCAATATTAAAAGGATTTATGACACAAATAAAACTCTACAATTTACACCAGAATTGAGATAATCATTCTGCACATATATGGCACGTTATTATATGGAACCGAACAACCTTACAAATAGTCGAATATTTTCCAGAAGAAGATGCAGTGAGTTTATATTTAATAATTAATATACTAAATAGTTGAATTAAGTAAGCTAAAATTATTAAACAATGCTTGTTTCTATAGGCATACAATTTTAACACCAGTAGAAATCCATCAGGAAAATTGTGCATCAAGTACCGCGTCATATCGAAAAATTTGAAAAAGTTGGAACGTTTCACCGATACTAAACAATGACGCATACAAATGCCTCATCACACACATGATTCGGATCCTGGATTTACAGGTACAAATTGTATATATAATTAAGTTCTGATTATCATTTTAAACTATCACTTTCTGTTTTATTTTTTATTTAGATAACGAAGAAAAATGCTATAATAAAGATTGGCTCAAAGTTCTTAACACTCCTGGGAAATTATTGAGCAGAAGTGGACGGAAACTTTTACAAAGAGATATCGTCTTGTAAGTACCACTACATTAGTACTAACGAGAAAACTTAATTTTAAGATTATAAATTTTGTAATTAATTGTCTACAGATCGTACTTGATTTTGAATACATACATTCATCCTAATAATCACATGGAGCTCTTTAAATCGTGGGACAATTTTAAAAATAGCATTGGATATATCTTTTATGGGAATGGAGAGAGCTTGCATACCATCAGAGTTGAGTGATAGCCATCAGATTTCCGCTTAAAATCGATGAATTGAACTTTTAAAATGTAGGCTGTATAAAGTAGTTCGGGTTTCTGTTGAAATTCCTCGAGTGACATATCACGGGATTTAATATAAGTTTGCCATGGCTTGGATGATTATAAATATTAAAAATAATCACACCAGAAACAATCAATCAAATTTGTATTAATTTAATAAAAACGGGTTCGCCTCTTATTTGGTAGTTTCATTTTGAAAATTAACGACAAGTCTAATTGCAACATTCTAATCAGATAAAAATTTGTAAAAATTCATTTGCAAAGGGTTCTGAAATGGTAATTGTTTTTATTTGGAAATCGCTTCCTAATGATTTATGACGAAAAATCGTTTAGCATTCATCATTTTTGCACAATTCGGGACTACCCAAATCAGAAAGATTGCTCGTTCGTTGTTTGTAGGACATCCTTCTGATTTTGATGCTTTCTTTTCAAGACCCTCAAACGGCGGTTTCATAATCAAGGTAAGCGAATCGCTGGGATTCCTTGAAGTAAATAAAAACTGGTATGCATTTTTAGAAGTAGTAAATTATTCAAACGAACCACAGGATTTTCTATTTTTCACCATGGTCATCCCCCAAAGAAAATAGACGCAAGTGGAAAACAAAAATGGCGCCTTGTTGTAGATTATAGAAAGTTGAATGAAAAAACTATCAACGACAAATATCCATTACCCAATATTACTGAAATATTGGACAAATTAGGCAAATGCTTATATTTTAGTACTTTAGATCTCGCTTCTGGATTTCGCCAGATTGAAGTGATTTCAGAAGACATTCCCAAAACAACTTTTTTATGAAAACAATACGACACAAATATAAACACAAGGTAAATATTTATAATTCCAAAATATCTGAAATAGTTTGCGGTTTTAACGTTTTTCATACATTTTAAACTATTGTTTTATAGAACAAATTTTAACCGAAGAAGCGCCACAGTATACACCAGCACTGGATACCACTATTTTAGAACAGAGAGCCAATATACCTAGTTGTAGTCAGCTGGGAGTGGAACAAAAATGTTTAGACGATCGATCGAATCAGTTGGGCATCAATAGCAATAGCGATAAAGAATATTTTAATGACAGTGATATAGATACGATAAATAAAGTCGAAAAGTATAATCAGCAATCATCATTCGGATCAGATGACTGTGATACTTCTCTATCATCATCAGAATTAGGTACTTCAACGGTCGAAAAAAAAACCAAAAATCCAGAAAATTAAAGCGAAATTCTGGAACAACTTACGCAACATCAAAAGGTATTGAGAAAGCTGGCAGAGTTTACAAACCGTTAGAAAAATGCCGTAAAAAATGTCATCTAAAAATTGATTACGAATAACAGAAAAAGCTGTTTCACGAATTTTGGGGGTAAAAAAAATACAAAAACTGATGCTCAAAAATGTCGACGGTTTTGCTGTAAATAATATTTGAAGAACACCGGGAACAGTTTTGAAGTTTGTCAGAAATGTTTTGTACTAACATTTGGTGAATCCCAAAAAGTTCTTCGATGCATAACACAAAAGCTTTTTGTTTCGCAAGGAACATTTGTCAATAATTTACGAGGAAAGCATTCGGGCGGTAAAAGCACACATAAATTACTTCCCGGCCTACGAATCTCATTAGACACATGTCACAAGTGTGATATCCTAAAAAAGAAGATGGAACTATCCAGTGGACCCGAAAGAGACCAGTTTATTTTGGAGCAAAGCCAACATCATGCAGCGACGGATAATGCATTTGAAATGAAGAAAGCAGACAAATTATTGGCAAAATCAAATAACTCCGTCCGTACGTATATTTTTGATCGTCAAAAGTGCCTCGTGACACCAAATGTAGAGACATCTGTGTCATTCTACAAAATATTATTATTGACATATAACCTGACCATACATGATGCTGCTACAAATCAACCACTTAACTATATGTGGCACGAAGAAATGGCTAAGAGAGGCGGGAATGAAATCGCTTCCTGTATTTATAAGCATCTTAAAACGTTACCACCAACCATCACCCGCTTTATATTTTATAGTGACTCGTGCGTAGGTCAAAATAAAAATTCGTTTATGGCTGCAATGTTTATGACCTTTCTGCAAAGCACCACACACAACATTCAGCACATTGACCATCCGCAAAGCAATTTTTGGTCATTGACTCATCACGACTCAAATGACTCATCACGACATATATGATTTCAATCTAATAGCTAAAACGAAACTGCAGTGGAGAAATGTCGATAAAGAGAAAAACAAATTTTTCTGGCATTCTGTTAAATGGTTAAGATTTACCAAAACAGGAGAAGTTCAGTATAATATAATTCCCTCAAAGAAAATGAACAATTTAAAGTTATTAATTTTGCACGGCGTGGTATTTCTTCCATCACAAAAACCCATTTAAAACGATGCTATGACACGCCTATCAGGATTGACACAAAAAAGAAAAATGCTTTGCTTTGTCTGTTGCCTTTAATCTCCCCAGAATTTCATGGTTTTTATCATAATTTGCTCACTGAAGATGGCCGTGATATTCATCCAGTTCTTACAGAAAAGGCTGAAGACGATTCTTGCGAAGACTGAAGATGTTAAGAGAGCTATAGTTTTTATTATTAATAATAATTTAATTTATTTGTAATGTCTTGTTGTTTGTCATGTCTACAATGAACTGATGGAATAGTTCACGGCATTTCAGTATGTAATTGGATTCATTTGGACGAATCATAATGCGGTTTGCGTAATAATCCATACAGGAAACTTCCTTCGTCGACTCTTAATTCATATTAGGGTTGATTTGCATTATGTTGAAATAGTAACCATCTTCTCCACGCGGAAATAGCAGTGGATATTGAAGTGCATCATACGAACGATGTGTTTCTGAAACGCGAACCACAATTGCGTACCGGCGATGAATGATTATGTCACGTCGTTCGAATTCGGAGCCCACCATTATAACTGCTACATCACCTATCACCAGTGCATTAAAACGTCGTTCGTGTTCACCTGGCGGCGTTTTGTCTGCTCTGATTACAACTGTATAATCATCTGTAGGCATCTTATCCATAGCAGTTTTAAATAAATGTATCAAACTGTTGCGTTCATGAAACATTGCTTGTAAATTCGAAATTATATCACGTCTGGTAGACGTACTAATTGTGGCACGCAGTTCGATTTCGCTTTTTTCGTTGTCAGTAAAATATATTTGCAAAAATTTTGCCTCTTGATTTACTACAGGAAGCAACGAACCGATTTTATGATTTACATATCTAGCATTGAACTTTGAAAGTGGGCATGTAACAGGAGCTATTAACAATGTTTGTTGCATCGAAAGAAGTTATGTGTTGTACTTACGAATGTTTTGCAGAAAGTGTTTCGAAGTTGCAGTTGTGCCGGAAATGTAACTCAGGAGCGGTTCAGGTGGCTCAATCAGCGGTGGCAAAATAACTTTTCCATTCGAACAACACATTGCAGGAGGTCCTTTAGCGAACTTCAAAGCACGGCAATTCAAGCAAACTTTAATCATTGATCCAATGATCTACGTCCTCGTGATTCCGGTAATCAGAGTTTTGGTCGTAATTAAATGCTTAATACAGTAATACAAAGGGTGGTGGTTATGATAACATTCGTAATGTGGTTCTGAAGAATTATTTGCCATTTTTTTTCACAATTTTTAGCCGATCTATTTAATGTGGTTTTGGAAACCGGTGTTTTCCCCGATTATCTTAAAATTGCTAAAGTGACACCTATCTTTAAGTCTGGGAATTCTAAACTAAAATTTAGAAAAATTATTGCTAACCGGATGATCGACTTCCTGAATAAATCCATTTTTTTCTATCCTCGTCAGTATGGATTTCGACAAGGTTCTGATACAGATTTAGCCTTAACAGACATTACTGATTTGATCTATCGTAATTTTGACAGGCAAAACTATATCTGTGGCTTATTTCTTGAACTTCGTAAAGCTTTTGATTCTATAGATCACAGTTTACTTCTTCAAAAATTACAAATGTATGGCTTCCGTGGCCTATCATACAAACTGGTAGCAAGCTACCTTAGTAATCGAAAGCAGTTTGTGATTCTAAATGGTGTAAAAAGCTCCACTTTGAGTGTGAACTGTGGTGTTCCTCAAGGGAGTGTCCTTGGCCCTCTATTATTTTTAATCTACGTAAATGATATGGCCAATTTACCGCTCACGGGTCATGTTAGAATGTTTGCTGACGATACGGCCCTGCTCTATGAATCCAGAGATTGTCAGGTAACAATGTCACATATGAGGGATGATATTGTTTTACTTTTGGATTTTCTTCACTTAAACAAAATATCAGTTAATTTTAATAAAACGAAATATATAATTTTCCACTCCCCACGCCTGCAACACATTGATTTACCACCACTTCAAGTGGCAAATTGCACCATAGAGCGTGTCGACAAATTCAAGTACCTTGGAGTAATATTCGACAAGCATATGACGTGGGAGGACCATATTAATTCTATTTGTATTAAAGTTTGCCCATTTATTTGCTTGATTAGAAAATTAGTTGATTTTGTTCCAGTACATGTGTTAAAAAAATTTATTTCTCATTTATTCATACCCGATTCTCATACGCTTCTTCTACCTTTGGTGTAGCTGTTAAAGAGAAACTGAATAAATTGCAGATTTTACAAAATAGGTGCTGTAAATCAATGTATAATATAGGCATTCTCCCAATTAAAGCAATTGTTCGACTATATAATTCGAATTTCTAGATCATGGCTATTCAACCAGAAATTCTAGTCAGTTGAAGTGCCCCCAAATTAGAACTGAATTTGGCAGAAAATCATTAACATTTATTGGGCCAAATATATATATTAACTTACCTGAACATATTAAGAGCGCTGTACATATTTTTATGTTTAAACGAATGATAAAATCTCATCTGTTGTCATCAGTTAAAGATTATTTGTGATTTATAGTGCCATTCATTCTTAATTAATTAAATTAAATTCTATTAATTGCCATGTATTTGAATTTTGTTTTTTATTATGTGTAATGCAGTTTAAGTCACTATGACACTATTTGCTGTATATGTTTTGTACATATAAGTGTGATTGTTAAAATTAAAAATAAATAAATAATAATAAAAAAAGAGGTTTTTTAAAGAGAAATCATAGGTAAGACTACACACAGAATACGAATACGAATTAAGTCTTAGCTAAAAGAAACCTCTTATACCGGATACCGGTTAAGAGGATTTATACCTCTGTGAGTATACATCAGAATTGGGGTGCAAATGAGCATCGAGACGACAACACCGAGTTGTGTCGATTGATGGTCGACGCGACAATCATAATGGGGTTAAAATTGGGGTTAATATTTTATTCGAGTAGACTGGACGTAATTTTCGATAATTTCGAAAAGTGATATTACGACATCTCACCACCAAATCAAGGTTGTTTAAGAGGAGTCGTGTCAATCGACCCCATAGATTCGGTGAAATCCCCAACCGATATACAAATTTATGAATTTATGTCACGTGTGTGTGTGCGTATGATGATGAACTGTTACTTAAATTGATGAGACAAATTTTGTTTTGTATCCAAACGTCTTTATCGTATCAAATCATCTTCAATCAAAATAAAAAGATTATTATTAAAAGCTCTTGTAACCAAAAAAAACAAATAAATTTAATTTAAAATCTATTCAGTATTATAAAAAATATGATTAATGTAAATATTAAATCTATTGAATAGTACAAAAAAATAAAAACTATGACATTTTTCGACTCTCTAAATAAATATTTTTATTTTATTTCGGATAACTAAAAATACAACAACAAAAATTATTAAAAAGGCAGCGACACAACACGACATTATGTTCCATTTTGGATTTTGTTTAATTTAACATTTCAAAAATTCTTAAAATAACAATGACATTTCTAATTTTTTGTTTAGTTTTAGGCACATATAACCTACCTACCTCCATATATCTCTAAATAAACGTACGTAAGATTAAGAGACAATTTAAATCTTTTTGTTTTTTTTCGTTTTAAACTTTTGACCTATACGCGGTTATGAAAGATTTGATTTTGTATATGGTGGAATTAAATGATAGATTGATGATGAAGTTGTCAATTCATTTAATTTGACGTAAAGTATTTGACATACATCAAAATCGAATGTGAAACGTACGATACAAAGTATTTTTAATGAAACAGTTTTTGTCGATTAGGTCTCCGTAAGCCAAAGTCAAATAGTTAGAAAACTGTGCTAATTTTGCTTGAATTTAATCAACGGTTCATAATTTTTTTATTGTGTTAACCATTCGGTGAGGTTAAATACCAACGACGTAATTATAGAAATGCACTGGCGTGGCCGGCCATAGATACTGTTTGTCCGACCTTAAATGTGCTGGCGTGTAATTAGTTGATCTACTCTCAATAGTTTAATTAGGAATAGTGCGCTAACCTCGGGTGGGGGCTTAGCCCACTATATCTCCAATTAAATGACAAGACTTGGACGTTTTGTAAAATAGCTGATCTATTTATTCTAGTTATGCTATTTATATACAAAATTACACAACTGATTACACTGACAAATTACCGGAGTGAAATATTTCCTAAAAAAATCCGAAGTAAAAATTGTGTGTTTGTATTAGTGATACACACCAAAAAACATTTAGGCGAAAGTACTCTTAAGACGTAAAATAATTAAAAACATGTTATAAATTATTAATCAATAATTAAATAACAAACATATTTTAAATTTTATTTTAAAATCAATAATATAAGTTAAATTAAATGTACGTGATAAAATTAAACTTAAAATAGAAACATGGTGTAAAGAGTTTTTGAGAATTAATAGGAATACTACTACTACTGACGAAGTGATCATCGATCTCACTAAGTTTTTGTGTTAGATCTATCAAATGCCCTTATCCACTATGATTTTCAGAATTTTGTCATAGTTGTGGAATGGCCAAACATGGCCCAGAAACATATTACAGCCGCTGTTTGAGTTTCTTCGACTTCAACGGAATAACAGTCGAGATTTTGCGAGGTGATCATCGATCTCACTATGTTTTTATGCTAGATCTGTCAAATGCCCACATCCACGACGATGTTCAGAATTTTGTCATAGTTGTGGAATGGCCAAATATGACCCAGAAACATATTACGCTGCTGTTTGAGCTTCGTAGACTTCGACGGAATAGCAGTCGAGATTTTGCGAGGTGATCATCGATCTCACTATGTTTTTATATCAAATGCCCATATCCACTATGATTTTCAGAATTTTTTCATAGTTGTGGAATGGCCAAACATGGCCCAGAAACATATTACAGCCGCAGTTTCAGTTTCTTCGACTTCACTATGTTTTTATGCTAGGTCTATCAAATGCCCATATCTACGACGATTTTTAGAATTTTGTAATAGTTGTGGAATGTCCAAACATGGCCCAGAAGCTTATAACAGCCGCTGTTTTAGTTTTTTCGATTTCAACGGAATAGCAGTTGTTGCAACATTTTTGCTTGCCAAAATGGGGTACCCTGACGATCCGCATAGACATGGGGCGTATTTTCGCGAAATTGAACGGCTTTAATCTATTGCACTATGTGTGTGGCTATGTGTCAAAATATCCAAGATTAGCTCCACAAAATACGTGTGTGGCTATGAATATATATTTGAAAATTTCCAATTGACCGTATTTTTGATGTGTTGTAGTACTGTGGGTTTAAAAGTTAAATGTACATATTAATTAACGACGATACTTCTGTCAAACATTTATTTACTCGACGCATTTTGGCAGAACCCCTTAGAAGAAGCTTGTAAGGAAAATACGACATGATCCGTGCCTTTGAGAGGCCATTTTCAATTCATCATAGGATCATCCGAGTCGTTCGTTAAGCATATTGATCTTTTAGGCCGTTAACCTAAGAAACGCAAACCAAACCAATAGTAAGTAACTATCAATCTCGAAAAGTCAAAATTTGTTCAGCGCAGCATCAAGTATTTAGGGTACATTATTTCTCAAGAAGGGCTGACCACCGATCCCGGGAAACTTGACGCAGTTTTGAATTACCTAATACTGAACTCATAATACAGGCGCTCCATTTATAATTTTGCCTCTATCACCGCCCCTATATCTGAAACCCTTAGAAACGGCAAAACTTTTGTATGGAAAAAATCGCTAACCATGCGCTTCTTTCACTTAAATCAGTTCTGGTATCTCCACCTATGCTAGCGAAGCAAAATTGTACCAAACAATTTATTATCCGAACGAATGCATTGAATGTTGGCGTAGGTGCAGTGCTAATGCAAGGCGAAGGACAAAAACTAAACACACAACAGCGTAAATATCACACGACAGACAGAACAGGTAGATTTTGCGCAGTGATTACCAATCACGCTTCTTTGATATGGCTTAACAATGTCAAAGATCCAAGTGAGGGTTTAGCGCGTTGGGCTCTAAAGCAATACAGTTTTGATCTTAGTCATAGAAAGGGTAAATACAACGAGACCAGCCACATTGTTGAAAGCCGCGTTGTGTGATGCTATTGAGAAACCGATATTCGATATTTGGTACGATAATCTCATGGTTTATGTGTGTCAAAAGCCTGATAGAAAGTTGTTTAAAAACTTTGGTGGTTCAAGTTGGAAAAAATTGTTCCATTGTCTCAAAGAGAATCCATATTAAAGCTTTGTCATGATATCCCTTTGTACATACACCTTGGAATGGCCCTATCTAGCAAGATCTGTCAACGACTATGTATCCAGGTGCGACGTGTGCAAATCAGTGAAAGACAACCCTAATCCAAAATCACGAATGGATGCCCTAAAGATACCCTCGATTCGTGGTCAGTAATCGCTGTCGATCAGGGTTTGGTGTCATAGTTCTGATCCAAGAATCTTGGATCAAAAACAACAAGATCTGTGGTCTGCGATCGGAGGGGCACACCCTTTTTTACACTTGTGGGACGGAAAAGAGCAGAGCATGTATACTGGTGGAAAATAATATTAATGTTTTTCTACTTCCTTAGTATTGCAATGGGGACATACATGGACCAGGAGAAACTAGTGCCGCAATATTTACTGGGGGCACTTGTTGAGACGCGGAAAGGAGGAAAGTGGGAGTAATCCTAGCGAACGAGCATCAAACCATCTGCGGTAGCTCGGACATCAATGAGGTGACAGGGGTGAGTTACTTTTCGAATTTCTTTTAAGAACTAACCTCATTATTAGTAATATACTCGTAGGTCTAGAACCCACCTTTATTATTAGCAATGGGCAGGAGGTTCTGGATGTTACTCTGGACTCCGATTTTATTTCAGCTATGATCAGGGAATGGAGGGTAGCGAAGGAGCATTTCTTCTCTGACCATCAGTACCTAACGTTTCAGCTCAATCTCCAAATTACAAATCAGTGCGTGTTCAGAGTGCCGGAAAGTCGATGGGTCTGCTGTCAATAGAGCGAAAAGATCATGAGAAACTCAAGACTGGGACTTCTAAAGGGTGGTTAAATTTAAAGGGCCGAGGTTGAATGTGGACCACACCTAAACGTCAAGTTTTTTTCTGCATTTAATTTGACATTTCTCAATTTCAGACTAACTCAATTTGAACCATGTAAAGATACGCAATCGAGCAACGCGTTAAAGTTATTCAGGCATACTATGAAAATGGGCGTTCAAATCAAAATGCATATCGTGCACTTCGTGATTTTTCGGTCAATTTAATCGTCCAAATGTGCGTACAATCGGAGAAATCGTGCAAAAATTTGAGCAAACCGGGTCTTTAGGAGATTTTAAAACACCAGTGTATGCTCGTACAGCTCGTACAGCAGAAAATATTGCTGCTGTTCGTGATAGTGTGGCTGAAGAGCCGTCCACCTCAACTCGTCATCGTGCCCAACAATTGCACCTCTCACGCTCGTCGTTGATGAACATTATGCATAAAGACTTGCATTTATACGCTTATAAGGTGCAATTGACTCAAGAACTAAAGCCTCTTGACCATTCCAAACGTCGTCAATGGTCAGAATGGTGGCAAGAAATGGCAACAGTGGATGATCAATTTTCGAAGAAAATCATCTTCAGTGATGAGGCACATTTTCACCTCAGTGGATTCGTCAATAAGCAGAATTGCCGCATTTGGGCGAATCATAATCCAAGAGTGATTGTCGAAAAACCACCACAAAGAGTGATTGTTTGGTGAGGTTTATGGGCTGGCGGCATCATCGGGCCGTATTTTTTCCAAAATGAGGCCGGTCAGGCAGTTACTGTGAATGGTGTTCGCTATCGTGAGATGATAACGAACTTTTTATGGCCCGAATTGGAAGATATGGATGTGGACGATATGTGGATTCAACAGGACGGTGCCACTTGCCACACAGCTAACGAAACAATGGCTCTTTTGCGCGACAAATTCAATGGCTGTGTTATCTGACGTGGTGGCGATGTCAATTGACCGCCAAGATCATGTGATTTGACACCGTTGGACTTCTTTCTTTGGGGTTATTTGAAAGAAAAGGTGTACGTCGATAAGCCAGCAACAATTCAAGAGCTAAAGGATGAGATAATTCGGCACATTAACGGCATAGAACCTCAATTATCCCTAAGCGTCGAAAATTTGGACCATCGGGTGGAGGTGTGCCGCCGAAGTCGCGGCGGCCATTTAGCCGATATTTTGTTCCATACATAATTGAACCATACCATATTATCATAATAAAAAGAATTGACAATAATTTCCTAAATGATTTGTGTTTTATTCAAAATCCACATCGGCCCTTAAAATTAACCACCCTTGATAACGAATGAATCAGAGTATACAAAGGGAAACAAGGAAAGGAATTCATAGAGGCTCTTCTGTGATATAATGGAACAGGTCTTGGACACCTCGCGCTTGAGAAAGGTTCTCTCTACTAGTCCAGCTGTCTCAGGCTATCTGATTAAACCGGATAGCGGAGTTGGAGGAAGTCTCCGTTAGAAGGAGAGTTGTTCGATGAACACCCTAGGGAGATGTCCTATCTCCCCTTCTTTGAAATATATTAATCAATGGACTACTACTGGAACTGGAGGGGAAAGGAATAGGTGTGGTGGCTTATGTCGATGACGTAGCGATAGCTGTCTCGAGGCAGCAATTATGTACAATTAGAGATATGATGCAAAATGCGTTATCAATCACTGCGGGTTGGGCCTGCAGATGTGGATTGGGGGTTAACCCATCTAAAACAGAGCTGATTCTTTTCACTAGGAGATATAAAATTCCGGTAATGGTTCTACCATTCCATAGGGTGAGATTCCTGTCGATCCCTCTCGACAGTAAGCTCAGTTGGAAACCAAACATGATTGAAAGAATGAAGAAGGCCATTGTGGCACTCTACTCTTGCAAATATGTCATCGGAAAGAAAGGGGGTCTGAAATCGGAGCTGGTGTACTGGCTTTACATGGCAGTAGTAATGCCCGTACTACTGTATGGTGGCCAGATCTGGAGAAAGTATCATACAGGAACATGACGGAGAAGATGCAGAGAGCAGCCTGCTTGCTCATTAGTGGGGCGATGAACACGAGTTCCACTAGTGCTTTAGAGGTTTGCTATACCTTCTCCCGGTGGATATTATCGGTAAGCAAATGGCGGTCAATACGGCCGCCCGGCTATCAGCGATAGTGCCTGCAAAAAGGTCATTCAACTATAGCCAATTCTGTGAGGGATGACTTGGTGAATTTGGATTATAGAACATACCTTTTGTGCTTTTGGAGGCAGTTTAAGGTAATTTTCCCCTCTAAGGAGGATTGGAAGAATAGTATCATTATGGAGACTGGGAGAATTAAATTCTTCACCGACGACTCCAAGCTCGATGGTAGAGTGGGAGTTGGTGTGTTCTGTGGGGAATTAAATGTCGTCTACCTGATTATTGTAGCGTGTACCAGGCTGAAGTATAGCGATTGAAGAGGTCATGAAGTGGTTGAAGCGCAGTGTGATATCGTTGACTGATATCACTATCTGTGTCTGGGTTCCGGGCCACTCTGACGTTGACGGAAATTGCAGGACAGATGAATTAGCAAGGTACGGTACGATTCTCGCACTGGAACCAGGAAGAGAATGTGTAGGTTTACTTATGTCTGGGCTGAAAGCAGCAAGTCATAGGAAAGCAGTTGCCTTG
This sequence comes from Nephrotoma guestfalica, assembly GCA_963691935.1. Taxonomy (NCBI): domain Eukaryota; kingdom Metazoa; phylum Arthropoda; class Insecta; order Diptera; family Tipulidae; genus Nephrotoma; species Nephrotoma guestfalica. Next base: position 107,263,516 of record OY829914.1, read on the forward strand.
GCAAATGCTAGATGGCTCGCTAGTCCGACTAGCAGGGTTAGTATGGAGTGAGCCGAGCTTGATGCGATCCAAGATATTGATTACACTTACCGGACACAGCCTTTTCGGAGATAAAGCGAGAAGGCTGGTTCTGGATGCAAACGATTTCTGCAGACGCTGCAAGGACGAGGAGGAGACTCTTGTTCAATTCCTATGCTCGTGTCCTGCGCTAGCTGACAGAAAACGTGATCACTTGGGCAAATACACTATGGACATCCTCTCTGATATCGAAAGCTTTAATGTGCGAGATCTCTTACGTTATGTGAATATGACTAGATGGGTTTAAAGGGAGTTTAATGATGTCGGATCCTTTAGTATCACAATGGGCCAAAACTGACCTGAATGTGCGATAGCAACCACTGAAACCTAACCTACATTTTTTTTTGTAAATTTCGGAAATTTTTTTCAGTATCCAACTAAAAGGGAGAAAATCCATTTATTTGGTTTTCAGTTGAGTTTGGATTTATGCGGGGAAACAAAAGTATAGATAGTCTTCTGCCAATTCGAAAAAATTAGGATGCAATTTGGACGACCGGTACATGGCTGACTCGTAACATTCCTGACGTTAGCTAGTTTAGTTCGTCCATCGCCGAAGCGTATTTTGTTAACCATTTTACAAAAATTTCAATATTTCCAATATGTAAATTCTTTAGATAATAAACCTATAAAAATACCACAAAAATTCCAATCGATTCCTTATGTACGAGTATATCGTAATATTTTATCCTTTTTCATATTATCTTTACGTATTAATTTTTTAAATTAATTAATTATTCACTCAAATGAAATACGAGTATAAACCTCCACAACAATTTAATTTTTAACAATAAATACATTAAGATTGGTTATTGTGTGAAGTTTTCGCGTCACAAATAAAATAAAATTTTGTGATATTTAACATAAGTGTGGTCCAGATTAGTCATTTAACATAGTAATAATTACGACAGTGAGCCCCATAACAATTCCAGAAAAAAATGAAAATTAAATATGTTATGTGACGTAGACACGCGACTTAAATGAAATAAATTTTAATCCACCACACAAATTAAAAATTTTGTAATCTTAATTGAATTAAATAGAAAATATTATCTTTATGTTTTTTTTTTAAATTTGAAGTGTGTTTGTCTTAAGAAAAAACATTTCTTAATTTTTTTGTCTTAATCAAGAAAATTGGATTTATTTTTCGTAATAATCGTACATAAGAAAAATGCGCGGGTGAAAATTTCTTTGTATATTTCCCATTGGTAAATTTTTCCGTTGATTCGGTTTGGTGTTGATTACAATCCTATCATTCTGATTCATATGGATTGTAAACTGTGAAAAAATATTATAGTCTTGTCCTCGAATTTTGGATGAAATAAAATCTGGAATTGAAAAACAGCTCTTTTTCGCTTTTCCGATACTTAATTTAATGATCTCATATTTTGGTTTTATTTTAACGTCGAATGCGGAGTGTGATGGTAAACAAAATTAATTTCGAATAATTATTATAGATACATAAAGTAAATTGTGAGCAGCAATTCTGGGGTTTAACGAGTTTATTTTGGACATATAAATAAGTATACGAGTTTAAAAATAAGACTGGTTAATAGTTTTGTCAGTTGCTATTCATTCATTTTGAAGTGAAAATTTAATACATAATTCAATTCGTTCTATTGCCATACCAGAAATACAAATTCGGACGTGATTGGATTACAGATTTATATGAAGGCATAGGGCCATATTAATAGAGTAGTTGATTTCTTAGGCGTGTTTAAGGAATTTTGTTTATCGTTCCACCTTCGATTCAATAAAATGGTTAGCCACCAAAAAAACTTTGGTAAACAATTTTATGCAATTGGTTGTTATTAATAAATACTAGGTTTACTTATTAACAGAAGTCTTCTGTTAATAAATAAACCAAAATTTGAACATAAGAAGAGTAATTATTTAAATTAATTAAAAATAATAATAAATATCCGCCTTGAAACTTTCCCAGTTTCAAAAAATGGTTCTGCAAGTGTTTGATCAACGTTGACATATGTTAAGTATTCAGTCGACCATCCTGTTCCAAACTGTTGAAACAACTGTCGCACGATTTGCCATCGCTTAGTGGTTCTAATAAATTCGTGGATTTTGTTTGGATCTTGAAGACTTCGCGATTGACGGCCACTTAAAAAATGTCCAGAAAATAAACAAATCCTTATAAATTTACATACAAGGTTTACCACCCAATAAACAATTTTTCCAACTTATTGACGGTCGATAGATACCACAGATTTTTGTATTATTAAGACGAGGAAGCAGAATTTGAATACAATTAAATGGGTACAAGCCGTTATCCATGTTCAAGATGCAATACTCGATATCTTTTTTAATGTATAATGCAAGACCACCTCCAGTTCGATCATCTCTACAATAAAAGCAACTATTAAAATTGTTGATAGGATAGGCTATCGAATTACGGCTCTGAATAAAAGTTTCAGAAATAACTAAACTATCACAAGATAACAGTTAGGATTCATTTTATAGTCATCAACATTATCAAAATATTAATTATAACAGCGAACTTTTAAACCATTTCTTAACCTATTCATTAAACAATAAATGATTGAATCAACAGAAGTCAATTATACCCTTAATTGCACAAAAATCAAAAACAAAGATCTGCATTTAATGACATTCAAAATCGAATTCAATGAAATTATAGGCAATGCCACATTACAATTTCTACGAACGATTTCTGAAAACGTTTTTCTCATTTAAGAATAAATTATTGCATATCTTTTATTTAAATCAATGAGATATAATGTAAAATAACTTTATTTATTAGCCAAAATAATAAGTTTACATTTATTGATCAATTTTAATTGAAAAATAGTCATTTTTCGGATTCCGAACTCACCCAAAAAATTTGAGCGTTTTTTTCTACGTTGTGATTCTAACCAACCTTCGTTGATTTTTGAATTATCTGCTATGTAAATTTTTATTTTTTTTATTTTACGGTTAATAAGCAATATTTGCTATTACTTTGATAAATTTACTTTGCAGTTTCTAAAATAATTTAGAAATTATTTACAGAGCACATGGTAAATAATCACAGCAAGGAGGTAAATTTGTGTAAATTACTCTGCACAGAAGCAAACACTGAAGCTTCTCGATTGGAAAAAGGAGAAGTTAGTATTTAGAACGCCTCCGAATTTGTTCTAAATCGACTAAACTTGTACTAATATTACAGTTCAACTGTAATATTAACAGATGGCAGTATAATTTAAGATATCGAGCGTCCGAATTCATTTCTTATTCTATTCTATTTTGATCTGTCAAATGTTCTTAAATTATTTAAATTAAATAATTACATTGTTAGTATTGCTATTTATAATAAGTAAACTAAAAATATTTAATTGAAATCACATATTTATTTAAATAACTATTTTTAAATTCTGATTTAAGCATAAAATGAATCTAGCGAGTTTTGAAGAAGAGGATTCGGTTGAAGAAGATGTTATAATTTCGTGCGTCAGTGAAGTAATTGCTAGTAAATGCTGTGTTCAAACAATTATTCAAAAAAATAATGAAGCATTAGACAGAACTGCTATAAGGCGTCATTTAAGGATTACATTAGAATCTTTTAAGGAAATTGTTGAACGGTTCACTAAACGCCGCCATGGATTGTCACCTAAATTGAAAATATCAGTTTATTTATTTTGGTTGGCTATCGGATGACAGGAGTGTCCTTTGTCAAAATCTACTGTAGCAGACGTAGTACACGAAACACTAGATTTTTTCGTGAGCATATGTGGACAGCTTATTAAACAGCCCAGCCAAGAAGAGTTTGAAGGTATCGGATTGGACTGTAATAGACGTGCTAGAACAACAATAGTTTCCAATGCAGTTGGCGCGATTGATAGATGCCGTGTAAATATAACCGTAGCAAGGGCGAGGGCTCCTGAGTATATTAATCACAAGTTGAACTACTCAATTGACTTGCTAGGTGTTTGTGACAGTAGCAGCAATTTACTTGTATCTGTAGTGACTTTTCTGGCTCCGTACATGACCAGAGAGTTCTAAGGCATAGTTCTCTGTATAAAAATAGAAATTTTCCACCGACAGGCTTTTATTACCTTGGAGATAGTAGTTTCAGCTGGCACCAGTTGGAGTAATTACTCCTTTCAAAGCCACATCTGGATCACCAATAACAGCAGCACAGCGTCAATTTAACGAATTATCGAATGCACGTTTGGTCAAATGAAGATAAGATGGAGGTGCATCTTTAAGAATACATTAGAATTAAAAATTGAAAACTCAATTAAAACAATAGTGACATGCTGTGTGATGTTTGATGTACTATATATGCGTTGGTCTATTAGATTTTTCAGAAGACTTCGTAGATTCCGAAGACGATGGTGGAGGAGATTCAAATATTATTTTTCAACGAGATAATCAAGAAGCTATCGATTATAAAAATAGTTTACTGTCTTTGCAAAATCCTTAAAAAATGTGTAATATGTATAGTTATTCGGAAAGTTCAATATTAAAACTAAAATAATTGTTTTAATGAACTTCATTAATTATTCAAATTCATCACGTGTGTATATTCCGTCATCACATCATTCAATATTGTTTAATATTACAATTAGAATTAGGCCTAAAACATTCATCACTACTTCTCTTAATTTCTTGGTGTTCTCCGACTCATGTTAGAGATCGCCTTAATGACTGACTTGCTGTTTTCGTTCCCTTTGTTGTTGAACAACTATTATCTGAAGTCGAGGTATGTTGTTGTGCTGATGTGTAGCTTGTAGGTGAGGGTGAGATCACTTGACTTGGGCAAGATTCAGAGCATAATTATGAATAATTTCAAAAAATGGTCAGTTATTGGCCATCTCTCTGAGATATTCTGTACCAGAACCCGTAGGTGGTTGAACTATTTTCTTAAATAAAAAAATTAAATTACATTAAAAATTAAAAACACTAAAATACATTTGTTACAGCTTACTTTATATCGGTCCACGATATTTGACCATTTATACCGTAGGTTTTGCCATGGTTCACGTATCAACACCGACTTTTCTACAATAAAATAACAATAATATTTATAATGGTTTTGTTGGATATGTTTGCACGTAACATACCTCCCATGAATCCTTATTGTTGTAAAATTATTTAGTCAAATTGTTTGTGTACGGGTTTAGATTCACTTTAAGACTAATTTTTGTTTGAAATTTCAAATAACATTCGGAGAACAAAATGCAAAATCGATTAGAATAAATGATTTGATACGGCCGTGAAGTTTTTAACAAATAACATATAGATCATTGTATTAGTGTTACACTGTTAACTAATTTATAATAAGAATTTTGAGCGAAAATTTGTTGAGTGGTTTAAAAGTTTGTTATAATATGCTATCAAGCCAATAAAATAGTTTCAAGTGATAAAAACCAATAGGCCCAAATGCCATATTATATAACGTCCTCCCGGTTTCTGAATTTTTAACTACTAGTCATTATGTACTCGTAGAACATGAAGATTTTATTGTTTGAGTAGCTTATATTTCGACGAATGACATAAGCGCCACGAGAATTCTTCTATGACGTCAACAAGAGGTTACAAGCTTACAATAGTCCCGTGTACTAAGTAATAAACTGTCTATATACCATTTCCCAGCGGTCTCCTCAATTTTATTATTTTTATTTAATTTGTATGACACCGATTTCACCCGTTTGTGTAGTTTATATGTCGAGTACGATTATGAGGATCACAGGGATTCCTCTAAGACGTCATCAAGAGATTATAATAGCCCCATGCACTAAGTAATAAACTGTCTATATGCCAAGTCGCAGCGGTCTCCCGAATTTTAATTTTTTTATTTAATTTGTATGGCATACCGTTCTCACGTTTGAGTAATTTATTTTTCGATTAAGAGTATGAGGATCACAGGGATTCATATAAGACGTCACCAGCAGATTACAATAGCCCCATGTACTAATTAATAAACTGTGTATATACCACTCCCCAGCGGTCTCCCCAATTTTAATTTTTTAATTTAATTTGCATGGCATAACGATTTCACCTGTTTGAGTAATTTATATGTCGACTAAGATTATGAGGATCACAGGGATTCTTCTCAGATGTCATCAGGAAGTTACAATAGCCCCACGTACTAACTAGTAAATAGTCTATATGCCATGTCCCAGCGGTCTCCGCAATTTTAAATTTTTTATTTAATTTGTATGGCATACCGATTTCATCTACTTGAGCAGTTTATATATATATATGTTGACTAAGATTATGAGAATAACAGGGATTCTTCTAAGACGTCATCAGGAGGACTATGAAAAATTGAAAATTGAGGGGCATAGAGATATTGTAATCTACTGATGAAGTTTTAGATGAATCCCCGTGATCCTCATAATATTTGTCGACATATAAACTACTCAAGCAAGTGAAATCAGTATGCCTTACACTTAAATAAAAGATTTAAAGCTGGGGAGACCACTGATGCATGGCATATAGACAGTTTAATACTTAGTACATGGGGCTATTTTAATATGTAATCGAAATTAGTCATTGTTTGTCAAAATATAAATTACTCAACAGGTGAAATCGGCATCCGCATACAAATTTTAAGAAAAAATTGAAATTTTTTTTCCTCGTTTGTCAAAATTTAAGATATGTAAACAGCTATAATCTAAAGATAAAGAAAGTTACAATAATTTACTCATTGGAATAAATTTATTCTTACGTGGATTCTTTACTATTTTTTTATAAAATTCCAATTTGAAAATATCGGAAACGGATAATTGTTTAGAAAGGGATAACATTTCTCATCTCTTTCTGATTTTATATATCTGTCTCATTAAAAAATACGTTTTTACAGTGTAACACTAATACACAAAAGAAGTTTTATAATCCAATTTCACTGCCGTGATTTGATTGGTTATAATCTCCCCGCAAAAATTGTTTTACAAAGTGCAAAGTAAATTTTGAAAAATATTTGAACATTTTAAAAACACTTTGTAATTTTTCTCAACGAAAAAACCAAAAAAAAATAATTTCTAATATGTTTGCATTGAAAATGATATATTAAAATTGCGCAGCTCAAATTTACCTAGCGGCATTGCAATATAATTAATCTAATTAGTCATCTGACGCTGCTCAGCACTAATTTTAATATTTACAAATGCATTGTAAATATTGCAGTACAAATTTTACAAGGCTCGCACTTTATTTAAACATTATGGGTAAAAATTGCAAATTTGTGTTTACACAGCAAAATTGGCAAATATCCCCGCGCGATTTGTTCAGTGTGTTTATGGAATAAACAATTTTATTTAAAAAAAAATCATAGGTGTCTGTGTATTTTATTATTTAATAAAATTTCAATTGTTGTTCTTATACGAATATTTACCACATTTACCAAATTTGTACCATATTTTGTTGTTGTTTTCTATGGTAATTTTGTTTTGTGCGGTATACATTTTTTTTCGATCCTGATTGGATCTTGTAGATCATGCGGTTTCTTCCTTCGCAGCCGTCTTACTGGGTTTAAATCATCCAACATACGACGTATCTCAGCATTTTGGTGTAGACTAATACGTTGTTTGTGTTTACTCGCGTGTTTGCTTATTTCTTCACTAACGAAATCTATTTTCAGATCTCTATGGAGGTTGTCATTTCTTATGTACCACCGTGCATTAACTATTCCACGAAGGACTTTGCTTTGGAATGACTGGATGATATTGACATTGGTTTTCTTTGTACAGCCCCAGAGCTGAATACCGTAAGTCCACAAAGGTTTTAGAATTTGCCGGTATAGTTCTTCCTAAAAGCCAATCCATCTTTCTGTATTTGATGTTTAACTCTTCTTTTTTCTTTTTCACATGCTCTTTCCATTTTAGTTTCGCGTCTAGAGTCATGCCTAGATATTTTGCCGTATTTTGCATAAGGAATTTGCTGAGAGTTCAGTTCTACTGGTATCCAGTACTTCTTGTTGGTAAATCCAGACCTTCTTGTTGGTAAAGTTTACGCCATCTCTTGGTCCAGGTACTGACAATATTAGTAGCTCTTTGCAATTTGCTTGTAGATTCTTTTATGTTATGGTGCTAGCAACTGCTAAGATAGCCGTATCATCCGCAAACGTCGCTATGTTAGTCTCCTCTATCGTTGGCAGGTCAGAGGTGTATAGAACATATACAATTGGTCCCAGAACGCTACCTTGTGGTACCCCTGCTGATATTTTCTTTATTTCTGAGTATTCGCCATCTAATTTAACTCGAAAGTGTCGGTTAGATATGTAAGATTTTAGAATTTCATAAAACTGCTTTGGTAAGTCCCTTTGTAATTTATATTCCAAACCTTTATGCCATACTCTGTCAAAGGCCTGTGCTACATCCAAGAAGATGCTTGAAAATACTTTCTTTTTTTGAAGTACGTCTTCAATTATGTTTGTAATTCGGTGTACTTGTTCTATTGTTGAATGGTTTTCTCTGAAGCCAAATTGATGTGGAGGAACAAAATTTCTTTCTGCTATTATTGGTTTTAGTCGCTTTAGGAGTAGTTTCCCGAATAATTTTAAAATTATTGGGAGTAAGGAAATCGGCCTATACGAATTTTTGTCATTAAGTGGTTTGTTTGGTTCAGGTATTATAATTACTTCTGTTTCCTTCCATTGACTTGGAACGTGTTTAAGTCTGAACACTGCATTAATCATTTGGAGTAATTTACGTAGACCTTTTTCAGGAAGAGCTATTACTATTTGTCCTGTAATTAAGTCATATCCTAGAGATTTCTTTTTATTTAGGTTAAGTTGAATTTCCTCTTTTAATTTTTGTAATGTGACAGGAGATATATTACAGTTATCCATTTTATATACTGGTGGTATGTTCGTCTTTCTGCTTTGCACTTATAGCCCATGTGCCATCTTCAATTTTTACTAGTGAAATTTGAAGTTTAGGTCGTTTTAAACTTTTTGTCGCTTTCCAAAGGGAGTACTCGGTATCTTTTCCCCCAGTAAGGCCACTCAAGTATTTATTAATTGATTCGTTTTTGATTTCTTTAATTAGCAACTTTAGTTTATTGGATAACAAATTTAGAGTTGTTTTATATTTTGGCGCTCGACTTCTTTGCCAGGCCTTTCTTGCTTTTCGTTTTGCTGCAACCAGTTCCCTAACTTCTAGAGGATAAATAACATCTCGGTGCATTTCTTTTGAACTTGAGGGGGTACTATTCCACGCCGCTTCTTGTATACTGTTGTTCTAGTTCTTCTTCTAGCTCTATCGGGTTTTTAATTGGCACCTGAAGATCAATATTATCCTCAACAAGTTTCTGGAATTTCTCCCAGCACGGTTTTTGTTCGTTAGCAAAGGTGGACTAATTTTTTTAACAATCGTTGCACGGATTGTCATAATAACAGGCGTGTGATCCGACATAATCCCCTCGCTGCTTTCTAGTTATATGTAGTTTTCGTCTATACCTTTCGTGATGAAGAAGTCAATGATATCGGGTATTTTGTTTCTATCCGTAGGCCAATAAGTTGGTTGATCTCCAGAATGAAAATCGCAATTGCATAGTCTTCCTGCTCCAAACAGCTTGTCTTCCTTTTTTAGAGGTTACTCTTGATCCCCAGTAGGTGTTTTTTGCATTAAAACCACCTCCGATTATGAAACTTGATCCAAGTGATTTAGATAACGTGCAATAGTCTTCTTTAATTAAATTATACCTTGGGGGGAAATATATTGACGATACACTATATTCTTTGTTATTATTTATAAATACTTGTTATTATTTATAAATTAAGGTGACTACTTGCATAAATTCCACTTCAATTTTAAGATCTATAAAGTGTTTGATGTTTTCTTTTATAACCACCGGCGATCCTCCCCTTGCCCTTCTGCTTGACGAATGGCGTGGTAACAACTGCTTCCATGCTTCTTAGTATCTTGTGGAGCACTGCCGTACCTTCAGTAGTGTCCTCCGAAATAACTGGTTTTGTCATGACTACTTGCGAGTACAGTTTTGGTTTTGGTTCTCCCGTTTTAATAGCCTGAGGTTTCGGTTCCTCTTTGGTGGAAGTTTGATAATTTTTTACTGATATTCCTGGACTTTTCGTGTTTTATTTCTTATTCTTTGTAGCTCCTTAGCTATTTCACACCCCCAGTAGTTTGCGGGATGTGACTTATTGCAATTGACATATTTTGCAGCAATATTATTACTAACCAGGCATGCCAGGGCGTGATGCTTTCCGGCACATTTCACGCATCTAGACTCTCTTTGGCAATATTTCTGTGTATGATTAAAAACATTTTTTGCACTGCGGAATTAATCCGCTATTTTTTTTCAATGGCTCTATTTTAACTCTCATGCTAAGTATTGCCTTGATATTATACACATCTTCTACTTTTTGTTTGTTATTAAAAGTGAGCATAAATAGTGGAAGCCCTTTTTTGTTAATTTGAACTCCTTGTTCAGTTTCGATCGTTTCTTTCTTAATGATGTTTACGGCATTTTCTATTTGATAACCCTTTTGCTTGAGATCCTCAATAATTTCCTCTTTTGCACATGTTGGGTGAAGACCTCTATGATAAACCACTGATTCCCCTCGGAATTAAGCTTTGTAGCCAAAGCTCTATAAGTTTAAGAGTCTACAACATTAATTTTCCAGACGCCGTTGTTTAGAGATACGAGTTTGTACTCGGCTATCGTAATCGATTTCATAATCGATTGTATAGTGGAAAAATTTGATATCCCGACGACATTTATTGGTGGAGGTAATTTTTCTTTTGGTTTAGCAGGTTGTTGTTTTAGGGCTAGTTGTTTCTTGATGATTAACTGATTTCTGTGAACCTGTTTTGAAGTTGATGTTAAAGTCACTGCCATTTCTGGTGAGTGTTGCGTTTTAATTTTCTTACTTGGTCTTTTATTCCGGTTCAACATCCAATTTGTTTATCTTTCTAATTCTTCTTCATCCGTATGGAATGAATTAATGCCATCACCGAATGTTGGGCTAGGTGTCGTCCCAAGTTCCGCACGTGTTTCAACTGCTTTTTTGAGTTCTTCATTCTCTTTCTTTAAAATTGTAAATTCTTCTTTCAATTTAGTTGTAAATTCTTTTATTTCTCTTAGTTGTTCACGGAGTTCGGCATTTTCCTTCTCGTACTGAAATATATTTCCAGTTGACGATCTTGGTGATCTTGATAATTTGGAACTTCGTCCAAATGGGTTAAACAATGATTGGCCCACCCCAGAATCTGTTGGGCCTGCCTCCGAAGAGTGTGGATTTGGCAGCATATCTGCTGCTGTACCACCTGGGGTATTACGTTCCGTATTTGTTGTACTCATTGTTTATTTTAGCCGATTTATGCCACTGGCATTTGGTCCCCGGTAGCACTTTGCTACTGTCGAAGCAGTACCCGCCCCCTCCCCCCAACCCCCGAAGCCCTAGGCTGAGAGGCCGTACACATGAGTTATAAAAATCGTTAGGAAATACTAATAAATCGTTTTGTTTTTCTTACACAATACAAAAAAATACTTCACGTTCACGACACGACGTTGCCACAATAAGGCTGAATGCTACGCGAATTATTTCGATTCACTTCAATATGCCTTGCTGCCACGTGAGTTACTTTCATTTCAATGTAATTAAAATACATTTCATTTTGTTTTTTGAACATTTATTGAACTTAATTCAATTTTAGTATTCATTTTATCTTATTAAAAAACTGAAGTTAATTCCGCTTCTAATTTAACAAAACATTTATTGGTTCTGAGGCGGTACGAAGTTCGCCGGGTCACCTAGTTTATAATAAATTAAGCTTAAGCACTTTTCTCATTTACACTTAATATATGACTTTGTATATACTCGTACTTATGTACTCGACTTCCCCACCTTTTCTAAAAATATCCACGTATTCAACTTCTAAACGACATTACATATTACGATTGTAACATAAATCATAATTTAGTGTTTATGTAGTTATTTTATTTATTTATGATAGATAACAAATATACGAGTAAGTATGATATACAACTTAAGATAATATGATGTGATATTTTTCGTCTTGTGCCCCAACACGAAATAGCACACAACGAGAAGTGGCCAGTTGGAAAATTTAATATGACAATCATGACAAATGACCTTTTTGGATTTCTATAACGAGAGGAGGAAAATGAAAATCGAATCGAGAAATTTCTCATGGGGATTTACATTCGATCAGTATTAATACGAGATGGTACAATAACAACAAACACAAAATATATACATATATGTATGTACATATATTTTTCCAATCAATGTGGTCCATCGCACATCCATATAAAATATCCATAGCATAATGGTATTAAAAAGTATTATAATTATTTATAGTGATATAATTTTCCAAAAATATATATACAATTTTTTTGTTTTGGAATTTAATAATTTCATTTATTTTTTGTAATAATAAAACAATTCAATATTTAAATTAATTTGAAATCAATCAATTGAGATAAAAATTGGATTTTATTTATGTATAGATTTTGTGTTATGGTTTCGTGTGTGGTATTACAATTAATTTACATTTCAATTATAAATAATAATAATTTCGATTTTATTATATTGATACAATTTTATATTTTCGTTTTTTTTTTTAATATTAATTATAATCAATATTTTATTCAATTCAAAACAAAACAAAACATAAAAGTACTAAAATTAATTTTAATTAAAGTAAATATCTCGATTTTTTTTATTAAATATTTTATTTTTTTGGTGGATGAGAATGAGTTCGATTCGAGTAATTGACCATAACTAAATTAAAATAAAGATAAACTTTATGTAAGATAAATCGATTAGAATTTGGTCGAAAAACCAAAACTAGAGAATTTATATTTATGGGAGGATGAATCAGACAAAAACAAAAAACTGATTCGGAAAGTCACGAACTTTGACAATAAATCTTCATTCTATTTGGTGGTGGTGTTTGTTGTGGATTTAATTTATTTGGGGTATTTAGGTTTGATAAATGTTTTGTTATTATTCTGGCGGCGAATATTCAATGACTTTCAATTTGTTGTCATCATCTCTAATTAGTGCATGAGAAGGTATTTTTTTTTGTTGGTTCGGTTCTGTTATTTATAGTCAATTGATTTTTTATGATTGTGAATGACATACCAAAAATGTGAGATTGAAATTTTTTTACATTTCCTTTGACTCTTATCTTAGAGAAGTCCTTGAATACGTAATATTGTCGTTGTGAAGATTATACAATTTCCATAACGATTTGGGATGAACATGACAAAATTATGAAACAATCTACTTAAGGTTTTTTTAACTCTGGCTATTTTAGATAAAGTTTTTACTTTTATACCTACGATCCTCGAGATGTTCACGGGGCCTTACCTACATGGGTGAATAGATAAATCAAAATCCTATGTGCGTATTGATTGTTCAGCGTATTTTAAACCTTTGTTGTTTTTGATTTCATTTTAATTTCCTATTACCGGTTCTCGAGATGTTTATAGACATATGATAGTATTTTATGACAGCCTAGACTACGGTGACCATATAGCCCGCATTTTATAGGACTAGCCCACAGTTGGCGGTCCTGTCCCGTAGAAATATTTTTCCTTTAAAATGACCCTCAAAGTAATATAATAGCCCGCAAGTCCCGCATTCGTATTTTTTATAAATTAAAACCAAATGTCAAAAGCGCGACATCTCTTTGTATTGCAAAAAGATTCTATATAAACCAAACTCATGAAAGCACGTATAAAACTTATTCAGTTTTTATTTACATTTTTTTAGGAACGTAGGAACTTATGCTCTCATGGTAGTACGAGGCTGCTTCACAAAATCTAAAGTATCTGTGTTTGGGTTCAAATTTTGATCGTTGTTGAATAATTCATCGAGAACCTTGATATTTTGACCATATACTAGCTCTGCTGGTGTGCAGTGTAGGTCTTCCTTGCCGGAGGGTCGAATACCCAGTAGGATTGTTGGAAGTTCTGAAATCTAATAGGATGTATTACATCGAGCTGTTAACGCGGCGTTTAGTTATCTGTGGAACCCTTCAACAAGACCATTCGCCTTCGGATTGTATGCAGTTGTCCAAATGCGACGGGAACCTAAGAGCTTCGTGAGCTCGGTGAACAACGTTGATTCAAATTGTGTTCCTTCATCTGTCGTGATGAGGAATGGGACACCATATCAATAGATATACTCATTGTATAAGATCTTGATAACGGGTAAATCGGTCGACTATCGTTAAATATAACGATAGCCATTCGATCAGGGCAGTGGACCAACCAGGTCCATGTGAATGTGTTCGAACCTGCCACTTGGTAGCTCGAATTTACCAAGCTCTGATTTTGTGTGGCGGTGTACTTTGGACTTTTGGCATGGGATACAAGATTTAGCGCAATTGCTTCTGTCAGTATTCATTCTTGGCCAGAAGTATTTTGAAGCAATAAATTTTAGCGTAGCTGCTTGTCTGGTAAATCGATCCGTTGCAGGTTTACGCTTGATTTCGGAGTATGTGCTGAAATCAATTTCTGCAATTCGTCGTCGCGTTGTTGTTGTAGTAATTCCTTTGTGTCAAAGAAGAAGACGCTGAGATCTGTGAAAAGTATTTCACTAGAACGAGACAGTCGCTCACACTTTGTGTTTACCTTTGATGTGATGGATTTCGGTGGTGAACTGAGCAATGTAATCGAGATGTCGTAATTTCCGGGGACTACGTTCTGACTTGCCAACATCCTTTATTGCGTTGTTGTAAGACAGCTCCACTGCTACATTGGGAGCGACGGTAGTTATGTTGATCTGCGCGTCGTTCAACGGGTGTGCCAAAAGAGTGACAGCGGCAAGAGAATGCTTGTCCATTTCGAACGCTTCTATTAGTGATTGGCAAAATCGGTGTTTTTGAGTATCAGTATCAACAGATACTTTCAAGCCATTGGCCTGATACTTGGCACCCGATACTTTGCATCGATTCGTTTCTGTAACTTACAAAGTGAGTTATGTTTTAATATAAACTTATAAACGTACGTAGTACTGTATTCGCTCAATGAGAAACGTTATAAAACGAATATCTAAACTATGACTATGAACTATTAAAATTAAGTGTTTAATAAATAAATACCTTTAATTTAAACTAAATTCTTGGTGAGCTAATGAGTAAATAATTGGGTTAATATCCGAATACTCAAACAAACCGTGCCTCATATTTGTTAAGGTTAACTTGCATTAAGATATTTATAATAAAAACAAATGAAACTGATTTTATCATGACACATCAGTTTAAATCAAATTTATGTTTTTATTCTTATTTGAAAATCAAACTATGCTCTATCAGTGACAATTTGCAAAAAGTATTAATTCGGTTCAAAAGATCGATATACCGAATTACTCAAAACACCAAAATTGCTCACACACCGAAAGTATAAATACGTAATATCGGTATTCATTCAACTGGCATATGAATCTAAATCCACTATACCTGACTCATTTTTTCTTCTTTCTGAACTTATATTGAATATAGATTTGTGAAAAGAGTGGGAATATATTGTATTTTGTGTCGCATTATGTGTGTTAGTTTGATTGACGGAAAGGAATAAACATAATATAAAGTATACATCACCCGCTCTCGCAAACCAAAACCATATTTCATTTTCAATTAAACAGAAAAAATAATCAAGTTTTGTAGAAAGGACAACTAGATCACCAAAACATACCAACACCATATACCACCAGACACATTTTTTTGTTTTTGGAAACTACTAAACCGAAACGATGTCGTATTATCGTTAATCGTTATATCGTACGGGAAGGAGGTAGGACACAATAGAACAACATTTAAGAAGTCGTTTTAAATCATAATAAAAAATAATTTATATCAACTGAACAACAACAAGCAATTTTTTACATCATCAAAAAAGTTTGTTTGATATGAGTCGCAGAAAATTTATAAAATCCTGAATGTAAATAGCTAATTACAGCTGATTGTGTATTTGTAATGTGTTTTTGAGGTAACACGTAATCAAAAGTGAGGTTATGCACCAAGTAAATTAAATTGTAAACATTATGTTTTTTGATTTGCTTTTAGACAGCGAGGGCTCAAAAGGAAAAAAACAAACCTGAAGTTAAACTTGACTGAATCTAAAATTTAAAATATAGACATTTTGATTTTGTAAAACATACGACGTCATACGAAAAATTGATTTATTTCCCGTATTCTATCTCAACTAAGCAGAACCAATTTTATAAAATGAGGAATTAAGTGGATGAATGGTTTACTGAGTATTACGAGCATTATATTTTCTATTTATAATTTATGTCAAACCAAGTGACAAAGAGAACTGCCTCTTTATTTATAGTGGATGGATTGTGTCAAATACTGATCGGTGTAGTGATTAGTAAAACTGGATCGCTTAAATGGATGATGATACAGCATAGTCTCTCAAACAAATTGCAAAATCTATTTTGTGAATATAATATTTTAGTTTTACTTTTGTTTTGTACTTTGTACTTTGTCTGGTTTTGAGACTATCATCACATGTTAAATGTTAACTATTAGGTGCAATACGTGCAATTCACGTATTTTGAATCATGAAAACGTGATAAAACTGTTAAAAAATGATTAAACATTTTATTTTAATAAATTAATCTTTTAACAAATTTGTCTAATTGAGTTGAACTTATTTTACCATTCATGTCAGTTTATTCAATAGTGTTGCTGATTATAGGCCTACCATCTGCCTTTTTTATTTTACAAGAAAATACCGAAGCAATAAGCTGTGTTCCGGAATTAATCCAGTAGACCAGTTTAGATGGGTATTCAAGCAAGAATTTTCTTCCATATTTCCTGTGGCTATGTCTATAAAAAAAATAAATAAAAATGTGAATGCAAAAGGTTAGAAATTAGGAACAAGGATGCATATGTACTAAACTGGCCAATTCTCTATAAGCTTATGATTCAAACCCCGCAGACTCCTGCATATTTGGAACAATTCCATTAGGAATAATTTTACATAAGCCGTCATTTTCCCACCGAATATAAGAAGAATTTATTTTAAAATTTAATACAAGCGAATTCTACAACCAAATTGTGCGAAACCTTTTAAGAATTTCCGCGTGCAAGTGATGTCGACCAGCATACCACAACGTCAAATAGTTCGACAGTACTAAAATTATCATATTCTTCAAAAAATTTCTTGAAATTAATATATTTCATTCAGAAAAATTACATTTTATATTTTGCCACCCTTCAAATTATAAATTGGAATAAAATAGAATGGAATTAAATCAATTTTACTAAAATTTTCGAAGAATATGATAGTTTTGATAGAGTCGAACTATATTTAATAATTTTGATGATGCAGGTCCACTTCAAAAAATGGATTTAACGGTTCGAAATTCTGATCGACATCACTTGAATGTGGCAATACGTTTAAGCATCAAACACACCAAGCGACGACGACGGATGACAAAATTATTTTTTTTTTTATTCTGATGTAATGAATAAAAATCTTATGGCATTATTCTGAAGTTACGAAAAATTCCTGACACACAGATACATATTAACATACTTACTCTTGGCATGTATTCTGGGTGTTTAGGAAATTATTGTCAATTCTTTTTCCTCATTTTGGAAAAAATACGGCCCGATGATGCCGCCAGCCCATAAACCGCACAGTCACTCTTTGTGGGTGTATTGGTTTTTCGACAATCACTCTTAGATTATGATTCGCCCAAATGCGGCAATTCTGCTTATTGACGAATCCACTGAGGTGAAAATGTGCCTCATCACTGAAGATGATTTTCTTCGAAAATTGATCATCCACTGTTGCCATTTCTTGCCACCATTCTGACCATTGACGACGTTTGGAATGGTCAAGAGGCTTTAGTTCTTGAGTCAATTGCACCTTATAAGCGTGTAAATGCAAGTCTTTATGCATAATGTTCATCAACGACGAGCGTGAGAGGTGCAATTGTTGTTCACGACGACGAGTTGAGGTGGACGGCTCTTCAGCCACACTATCGCGAACAGCAGCAATATTTTCTGCTGTACGAGCATGCACTGGTGTTTTAAAATCTCATACAGACCCGGTTTGCTCAAACTTTTGCACGATTTCTCCAATTGTACGCACATTTGGACGATTAAATTGACCGAAAAAATCACGAAGTGCACGATATGCATTTTGATTTGAACGCCCATTTTCATAGTATGCCTGAATAACTTTAACGCGTTGCTCGATTGCGTATCTTTCCATGGTTCAAATTGAGTTAGTCTGAAATTGAGAAATGCCAAATTAAATGCAGAAAAAAACTTGACGTTTAGGTGTGGTTCACATTCAACGTCGGCCCTTAAAATTTAACCATCCTTTATTAACGTAAACATTTCTTTTTAATCACGAATTATTACAATATAATATGTAATAAGAATGTTCATTAGCTTTTGATTTTTAAGGTTGAATGAAAAATATGGTTTGTTTCATTAAATTCAGATTTTTTCATCTATCATCTAAATTAAAATAAAATTCAATTGCACTTCAAATTGTAACAGGTACGTATATACAGCCTTAATTCGTTTAACTTGTTAGTAACGTATACCTACTTTATTAAATAATACAATTAAAAATATACTTCTAATCCATAATTCAGTACGTAAAAAAATATAAATTGTATAAAAGAATACGCTAGAGCAAAACTTAACAAACATCAAAAATAATGCATATTCATTCACAAAACTTAAAATTAGCATTTAGAAAAACAATTTTTTGTACATTTTTTGATGTAATCCGGCTCCTTCTTTCGGTTAGAATCAAACCTGTCTTTGAAAAAATCCTCTCCGGAAACCGAAGATGCTGGAATTGCTAGAATCTTTTTGGCTATAACAGCGAAATGCGGATAAATTTAGTTTCGGCTTTGCCAGCATTTTAGTGGATCATCCTTTCTGCGAATAATGGCCTCCACCGCATATTGCCGGACTTCAATTATTGCTAAAGCGGTAGGCGAATTTGTTGCTTTGATTAGATTTTGTGTGTCGAAAAAGCTCCAAAACGATTGTGGTGTTTTTTCGGCGATATCTTCCTCTGGCACTTCTACTAAACTATTCTCACGTTGAATTAGATCCGTAACTAATTTTATTAATCTATCTCTAACTTGTTTTAAGGTCGATTCGGTAAATATTTTACCTTTGAACCGTGCATTAAGATATGTTGAGAGTTGAAGAATAAAATTTTGTTCCACATTCTGAAATCGTTCTTTCACTTTCGTTGTAACAATCCGAGCCATTGAAGTGTCTTTAGTAGAAGAAACTGAACGGTTAGCTAGATACTGTTTGATACCTTCCATTATTACTAACACTTTCGAAATCGTTACAGTGGTTTCGGCACTTAATTCTGAAGTAAGGCTGTCAAATGGCTTCAAAATTTCGCAAATTTCGGTCAATACCTCCATTTCCGAATTAGTCAGCATTTCTAGCTGTTCTACATGGAGTACCGCTAATGTAGCCTCAATTGGCTCGCGCAATTGGCAGAATCTGTAACGAAAAATTTGGAATCTGAAATAGTTAGACTACTTCGATTATTATTTGAATATTATGATGTCTCACCTTTCAAACATGTGGAATGTTGAATTCCATCGAGTGATCACATCATTTATCAGCTTAAGCGGATTTTCCGTTCCACTGATTTGCTTTTGGAGCTGTTTCAATTTTTCATTCGCATTAGTCGATCAATGAAAATACTCTACTATACACTTAACCTTCCTCTGTATGTCCGATAATTCTTTCACTCCGTCTTGCACAATTAAATTGAGTGAATGTGCGATGCACCGAATGTGCTCATATTTGGATAGCCTGATTGCTGCCGATATATTGCTAGCATTATCGGTTACCACTGCACTAATTTTTTTCGATCTTACACTCTGCACAACAATCTAGCAGCTTTTCTTTTAAAAATTCAGCTGTGTGTCTCGACGATGACACATCGACGCAACTCAGCAGGACCCTGCCCATTTGCCAATCTTTATCAATAATATGTGCAGTAATTGCCATATAGCTCTCTGTATTTATAGAAGTCCACGTATCAGTGGTTAGAGTAACACTTGCATTATCATTAATAAAATTTAATACACTCTTTAGTCAATTGTCATAGTGTTATGGCAAAAGGGATCTAGTTAGCATCGATCTTGACGGCAACTGATACGAGGGGTCAAGTGCTGCAGAGTAGTTCCTGAATCCTTCATTCTCCACTATGGAGAAAGACTGGAAATCCTTGACTATGAATTTTAATAAGTCATTATTAAGGTTCTTCTGCTTTGATATTGAAGCCGGCCGTTTTATGTAGTGAATTATATTTGGTTGTTATAAACCGCGCCATGTTGAACTCGATGGTCCAGGATTTGACGAAAGTAGCTCGTCCCGTATAGCTGGTAACACCTGCATGGTGTCTG